>JAFBJS010001006.1:5649-61336 GCA_016785265.1 Paraplagusia blochii | reverse complement strand
AGTGATGTAGGAACGGAAGTGATTTTTGTCACTGTCAATAAAACCATGCAAAATGGCCAGAAATCAGCTCTGAAATTAAACTTAATTATAAGCCTTTTTTTATGTTATTATATTTGTCCAGATTAATGTAGATTAAGTGGACGCAGACTTTTAAATGGACAAGAAATTAAAGAAAGAGTGGTCTAATCATTTTTTCCATGACTGTATAGTGACAGGTGTACAATAATGTGTTGCACACACTTTTCATATCACTTACACACAGGTTTTTAATTTTATGTTTTGTATATGAATATGACTATTTAAACCACTTTATTAGGAATTGAATGTATTATTTTTGTTGCCCAGTAGAGGGCCTTGCTCACATTGACAGACAAATGTGTCATTTTGCTGCAGGTAAACATAATGGTGAGTTCCCAGCAATGACATTAAACATTAGTCATGAATACTGTCATACAGGCCTGGTCAGTCAGATTTTTTTTTTTTTTTTTTCAATTAAATGAGAATAACATGCAACGTGTGTTTGTCGTTTCAGGGATGGCACCCATGTTTATGCAGGGTAGGCCATAAGATGAACCCTATTATTGTTCCATCTCATCATCTCTGAACTACATGAGTTCAAGTTCATTATAATCAAAAATGAGCTAAATTCAGCTTCATTCCTTATGGCGAGGTATTCAATGCAGAACTACCTTATTTAGGATGTAATGAGATTGTGGTTTGCAAGCGGTGGCACCGTGTGACATGTGATCATGCTAGACCAATGGAGGAGTTGAATGATGACAACTGTCCAGCAACATGGCTGCCTCTATGGTTTTACTTAAGGTTTCCAATACTTAGGAATTTTCCAAAAAATCATCTACAGTGGAACAGATTTTAAACAGTGCTTTATACAAACACGGGTTTGTGTTGAGGCCTTCGCTTTGGCACCAGGCAATGTCTCTGTCTCTAGTGTAAAACTCCAGGGTTCACCTCCTGGGCAAGTTCAGTTAATGCAGTTGGCTCACCACCCGCAGCTAGATATGCTGTAGTGTAATGTTATTTGGATGGCAGTTGTGGAGACTGAAGCTCCCGCGACCTGATAACAGATCTTCTTCTTATTCTTCTCCTTTCGGCTTATTCCGTTTTTCAGGGGTTGCCACAGCGAGTCAACAATTTCCATCTCACCCTGTCCTCCGCATCCTCAACTCCAACTCCAACCACCTCCATGTCCTCCCTCACCCCATCCATAAATCTCCTCTTTGGCCTTCCTCTTCGTCTCTTACCTGGTAGCTCCATGTCTAGCATTCTTCTCCCAATATAACCACTGTCCCTCCTCTGAACATGTCCAAACCATCTTATTCTGGCTTCTCTAGCTTTTTCTCAAGCTTTTTCTCTAGTTTTTTTTCGCGACCTGATAATGGATAAGCGAATGCAAATAGATGGATGGATGGTATGCGTTTTCAAGGGAAAATCGAAATAATAACTTTATAGTTTGCAAGTTCAATCCAAAAATCCTTGCCTGTCGGGTTACCTGAGAAGCTACAAGCTACGTGTTCATGAAGCTACATAGCTCAAATTGAGAACTACAGTTGCTGTTGCTCCGCAGTGTTGCATGCTGGACATTGAGGTCTGGTGAAGTGCACAAGAGGAACGTGTTACTCATATTACTCGGCACCAAACAAGCACAAATTGGCCATCAGTGCTAAAATAACAAGCCTCAACTGCCAGGATACCTTTTTTATTTTTTCTTTCCAAAAATCCCTAATCCCATATAAAATTAGTTTGACCATGAGTTTTGGAAAGACTGACAGAGCTAATATACAAAGGTCTGTTTGAAATTACTTTAAAAAAAAAAAAAAAACTCAAAAAAATCCAATGAAATAAAGCTTATATTCCCCCACTAGTGTAATATATTTTTTTCTTTTTCCTTCTTCCTTCTTTCTTTGTGACGTGGGATATGTTTTTTAGTTCAGTTGTTCTGGTGCATGTGTGTGTGTATGTGTGTGCAGCTGAGGCATGACATTTCAATTGTGCTTCCAATCAAATTGGCAGAAAGGCAGTGAGGATGGCTGGGGAGTGATGAGGAGCGTGGGGGAGGGACGTGGGGTCCAAGGGTTGGCAACTAACTGTTACCATGGTGAACTACTTCTGTCAAAACTGCCAAGGTCACAGCAGCTGACCGGCAGTGTTATGGGATTTCTGAATAGCACATACTGTATATAGGCCATTATTTCTTTCATTCATTTGTTCCTTCATTCTTTCATCCTTTCTCCTTGTTATAATTCCATTTCTTTCTTAATCTATTTCCTTTCCTTATCTGTGTCCTTTCCCTCTTTTTATTTTCCCTATTTATTTCCTTCTTATTTAACCATCATTTTTTTTCTCCCACTCTTTTCTTCCTAGTCTTCTTACCCTCCTTCACCTAAACCATGCAGTATATCCACTCCTTCTCTATCTACCTTACCTTCCCTTACTATTTTCCTATGTATTGTTCTTTTCTCACTTTCATTTTTTCTCCATTTTTATCGTTCTCACTCCTTCCCTCTTTCCCTTCCTCCCTGCCTCACATGAACCATCTTCGTTTAGCCTTTTTGGTTTTCTTTCATATTTAAAAATGACTAATTGTGCCATTGGTGAGACCTGTGGTGTTGTTGAACCCATTATGTAGGTCGATGCCGGCAGTGTGTCTCTTCACACTCAGCCTGTTTTGAGCCATTATAATTCAGTTTGCTAACACACTGCCATTGTGTAAGTGTGGGGTTAGGGGAGATGGTATGATAAAATATTGAGGGCGACCAAGGCAGCTGCAGACTCTGGCTGTCATGTGTGAGCGAATGAATGTTATGACAAGCATGTTTAAACATTCATGTGGGGAGGAGAGTTTAGGAGGGCTTTTCATTAACACCAATATGTCTTCGTCTCCCTGGTGCAGACACTGCTGGTGGAAGCATGACAACAACGGGGAGGAGAGGAATTAACATCTCAAGAGGCAACTGTCACAGATACAGAGAGAAGAGAGAAACACTCCGTCTTCTGCACAGACGCGTACGGTCGCACACGTTTTTGCGCCGGCTCTTCAGTATCTCAGGTTTTTTTTTTTTTTTTTTTCATGCAACACGGCGAGTGATAAGGGAAATTGATACTCTACTTTTTAAAAACTTGAAATGACGGCAAAACAAATTTATCTTGTTTACCAGGCAAAGACAAAAAAATGAAAGTGTAACATTGTGTTCTGAGCTGATCAAATGCCTCACAGCAGAAGTGAGCAAAACATTCAAATAGCAAAAAGGGCAGCACGATGGGTTCACACATCAAACACAACCATGACATATTAGAAATTATTTTTTTGTTTTAAAAAAGAAAGAATAGGGATGAAGGAGGTATCCAGGCCAAACATATATCATCCACTGAGCTGTGAGGTTGACAGGGGATTTGACCTGGTAGCCAGAGTACACTCTCCTGATACTTCCTGGACACTACAGAGAAGAGCTGTTTGTGACGTTTGCGAGTCGAGCAGCGGCCAAGGTGTTTTAACAACCTTGAAAAAAAGAGAGAAAACTAAAGTAAAAAAAGACAAGGTAAGAAGTGTGCATTGTCATTGCAGCAGTGAAACCCATTAGGTGATCGGGGCTGTCACTTTTCACCCAACTCCCAAATAAATGTCTTTAAACAAGAGTGCAGAAGTTCAA
The DNA here is from genome assembly GCA_016785265.1 of Paraplagusia blochii. Lineage (NCBI taxonomy): Eukaryota > Metazoa > Chordata > Actinopteri > Pleuronectiformes > Cynoglossidae > Paraplagusia > Paraplagusia blochii. Next base: position 57,668 of record JAFBJS010001006.1, on the reverse strand, counting down.
TTTTTAAACTGTGCTCAAGTAAACACCGTCTGATGTAATAAAGCATCTTTGTTGTTCTGCTTGTAGCAAGTTGAGTTTAAGAGTGGTTGGACTGGTTGTAATGAAAAGTTCCACACCCACACCATGTACAACACCATGTCAAGAGCTTTGGTAACTATCGACATGTTCCATCTTGCCTAAAAAGGAAAGTGACTAGTTTCCTTTGTCAACGAAATTTGTCCTATGCAGTTAACCCATCGCCAAAGAGAACAGTGGGCAGCCAACGGGAGACAAAACCATGCTCAGACTTCTATTCCTTTCTCCTTCAGTTTAGTGATTAAGGAAGCGATCTGGGGTCCGGAAGGTTTCATGTTTAAATCCAACAGCTGCTCAGTTACCACTGAGGTCCACTGACCACGGCACCCCCTTAAACTACTGCTCCACAGACGCTCAAATCTGCCCACTGTCCATTATGGTGAATGCAGAGGTCAAAATTTAGTTGTGTTCAATGACATGGTGTATCAGAATGACATGGACTACCCTTTCCACACTGCACCTTAGTGGTAGGAAGACATTGAAGATGTCTGACTCAAACCTGAGGCCCTCCAGACCCAGGCGCACTATTTCAACCCCAAAAATAATGTTCACTGACCGGGAATTGAACCCACAGCAGTGAGAGTGCAGAATCCCAGGGGCAAGAATCGGGGCTTAAACCCTGTTTAAGAATTGGGTAAGGAGCAACCCAATTCAGGTAAATTCAAAATAAAATGAAGAGTAAAGTCAATACTTATGCTAAGGGAAGTCAACAAGTCAAGGGAGAAAAACAGGAGAATCTGATATTCTCAACATAAGCAGCTCCAACTTGCAAGATATATTTGAATAACATGAGCTTTAGTTAATGTCATAAATGGCTTTGAAAGCTGTAAGGTGCATTAAAAAAAGATGCCCAGTCATCTATTTACCCACACCTATTTTGAATTAATCAGCTTTCCACTGGTCAAGCTATTTCATTTTGTCATTCAAATTGAGGCTGCAGGTGTGAACGGGCGTGCGAGGCTGATCTAATCAGTCTTAAATCAGTTAATAAGCCAAGGACACCGAGGAGATGACTCAGCTGATGTGAGCATGAGCTAATATTAGCATCTCACTCACTGGAGACCCGTGCTACGCAGCGTAGCATCCAGTCAGCCCATTACAAAAGTGCTGGCTTTTGACATTAATCTCCGCTGATCGGCTCGCCAAAGTGAATCGAATTAGCGCACTCGCAAAAGTGTCGTGACCGCATGTAAATGGTGGACACATTTTTAACATCATTAAGTCTATTTGAGAGGAGGAGTTTTGATTGGTCGAAGATAACAGGGATAATTGAAAGGACTGGTTGCACAGAGAAGTTTGTCTTTAGACTATGAAAATATCCAAATATTTTCACTAAGACTGGTATATTCGTGTTTGGACAAAAAAGACGGAAATTATTGTATTCAGGCCAGTAAGATAAAAAAAAAAAAAAGAGTTCAAGAATTTGAAATGCCAACTGTAAAGATTTTACACATTTCTCTGATGTTTTGGTCTAAGTAGTGTTAGTTTGTCATAAATCCTTGTTTCAACGCTTTTGAGCATATTTATAAAGCACTGTTTGGAATACAATTGGCCAGCTGTGATATAATTTTGGAATAATTCCTCAGTAATGTTAAGTAAAACCATGGAGGCAGCACATTTGCTTCAGTCTTGAAGTTTGATTCTACCCATAGAATTGTCCTACCAAAGTAAACTGTGCATGAGTACAACAAACTGCACTCATGCCCGTGGTTTTCTGCTACTCATAGACATACTTTGCTGCTTGACTATGTGTTGGCTCAATCATCTACAAGGTTACTTTCTCCAATTTTTTAAGACAGTCGAAATATTTCTAGATAATGAAGAACTAATAAATGTATGATTCTCTCTGTTATTATTTCAAAAGATATTTTTAAAGAGCTTTTCTGTGTAGCCTGTAAGAATGTGCTACCATCCTAACCATCCTAAAAAACTAGAGGGAAGCGTATATTTATAGGTATTTGATGTCTATAGCATTGTGCATTTTAGAAAAAAGAAAAATATCAGATTTAGCTATAGATTTCCACCATGGGTAGGGAAAAAACTATAGGTAGGACAAAACTTCAGAACACTGTTCACATCAATTAGCTACTCAATTGTGCTAGCACAATAGCGAGTCTAACCGTGCCAATGCTAACTAACCAATATCTTGTTACGCTGCAAAGAAGCTATTTCTGCATGAAATGCCACGCCATAAAGAATTGGACAAGATTTTCTTAGATTTTTTTGGGGGCTGTAAGCCTATGTAACACATTCTGTTTTTTATTTGTGTCCTTTTTTATGAACTTTGTGTGATTGTGTTGTTCCTAGAGATCGGCGGGTTCGACTTACACTCTCACATAATCCCTGTTTATTATAAAGGTAAAATACAAGAAACAAAAAAATATTTTTTGACCGAGCCTATGCTATATTTTTCATGTTAGCGGAAAGGCACTGTTATTTTTTGGCCTAATCTACTGTAAAAAAATGGCCCAATCCTTAGGGCCACCATAGTTAGAGTTCAATCACAGGCAGACGCACACAGGCTAATTAATACACAATGCATGCAAACACAGACACAGACAAATCCTCCAGCTGTTAATTAAAAGCCGCAGCTTGCAGTTGACTTTGGGTGGAGGGAGACACCGCAACTCTGGGTAACTTCCTGTAAGACATAAATCTGTCGTGTTCTCACCCGCTCACTCAACAAAGACAGTCTTGTCCTGATGCCTCCCCTCCCTGCCTCCCTGCCTGCTGTCACCCTACATTAGAAATCAAGCAGCTGTGGTCAGGTTCAAAACACTCGGCATTCTCTCTCTTTTTTTCACTCACCCCTTCATTCATTCACGCATTCACTTTTGTCTCCTCTATTTTTTTCCACTCTTCCTGTGACCGTGCTCACCCTCCACCCTCCCCGCAGCTCCTCCTCTCTCTTCTCTAAACACAGTTTCTCCCACATGGCCCCCATAATGAGTGGTGGAGCTAAACGAGAGGAAACACGGCTCACTATTAGGAGGGGAATGCTGACTGAAGGCTTTAAATAAACGGAGAGAACTTAAGGCCAAATTGTATTTCCAAGGACATAAACTAATGGAACAGGCAGACATTTCTCTGAACAAATACACACACTGTTTAAACTCCTGTAATAGTTGTGAAAATATACGCGCCCGTGTGGATCCAGCAGAGAGACAGATGAGGAGAGAGAGAGAGAGCGCGGTCAGGAATAGATTGTAAATGCCTTTTTTATGTAAAAGCTGAAACGCGCGCAACGCACCCTGTTGGTTAGAGTTCAACAGCTCCTCTTTCTTTTACACTGAAAAGCCGATTAGTGTGTATTCAAAGGCGGAACAATAAGGACAGGAAAAAGCACAAATGCTAGATTATGTCATCCAAACTAATTAGGAAAATGTGTTTTCCTAAGTGTCTTTCACATGCTCTCAGGCATAAACATCTACACCCACACATAAACACACACAGCAGAAGCCCCCCTCCACCCTCCCGTTCTCACTATGAGGTTAATTGGCTTATCTAGGCTAATTAGCATAACTAATCAGGCTGCTTGTTAACAGATAAGTATTATTTATGCAATTAACACTCCATGCGCTGGTGTATAGATCCCCTTCATCACTGGCACCAGTGCAAATGGAAATGTAGCAGAGCTAAGTAGGCATGAAGTGAGACCTGTGGGGGTCTGAATGAGTGTGTTTTCACTTCCTCATTTATCTTTGCTTCACACACACACAGATGCTCCCGATCAGGTGCCAGCACCTCCAACCTCTCATCAGCGCTGCGCTGTCATTCCCAAATCCCTCGCTTGATCATTAAGGCTTCTGATTAGTGTAATTAGCATAGTAAAACAGATGAGATCAGTCCATACAGGCTGACGTACAGTCTGTCACCGTCGCCGGTGCCTTTCAATGCCGCTGAAAAGCACGCTTGTCCCTATCAGCCGGGTCACTGGCACATTTGCATGTTTTGCCAATGATAACTGACTGATAAGCAGATGTGCACGTGTACTGTGATAATAAAAAAAAAAGGAAAAAAGCTTTTTTTTTTTTTTTCTCTCCTCTCTCCTTGTTGAGTGTCACAGCTCTTACAGTTTTAACCTCAAATAGAAAAAAAAGAAAAGAAAAGAGAACCATAGCGGTCTCATTACTTTACTGTTGTATTCATTATTTTTCAGAAAATGCAGATGGCTGCCTTATGTTTGAGATGCTTAGCAAGCGCTTTCCAGCAGCCGGTGAACACGAAACAAGCAAATCAACACCACTCCCCTGGTCGTCAGTGCGCGGCCGAAAACTCTCGACGCGCGCACGCACGCACACCACAACACTCACAAATAAACAGAGAGGGGGGAAATGAAAGAGAGAGAGAAAGAGAGGGAGTGCTACATTTACTGAAATTAAACATTTTCTCATCAGCCTGAGGGTGCAGCAGGCCCACTAATGTATTATTCATCCCCACTTCACAAAGGAACATTAATCAATTATGAAGATATGAGGATCTTAAAGTATAGAGGAGAGACGAACAGCGGCCCGTACGTATTAATATGCGGCCGCAATCGTGCAACCCCTCGCGCCGCCATCCCCTGCCCCCACCCCCGTGCTCCTCAAATCAATATTTTGCAGATTAATTTGGAGCAGTTGTGGCGAGATGGCAGGATGGGGGTGGGAGGGTGGCGGGGGCAGGGGGTGAGTGCTAGGGGAGGGGTGGAGGAGAGTGTGTCTGAGGTCTGAATTAAGGTGAGGTGTTTTATTCTGTTTATATGAATGTATCTCCTTGTTTTCTGTAATGACAATAATGATAATAACACAGTAACTGTTAATGAGGGTTTTTTTTTACCATATCAGTGTTTATTATTTGATTGAGACCGTTAGTAAGTAATATTTTAGTTAAAATAAGTTTTATTTGTTTTATGAAAAAAAAAAAAATTAAAATCACAATTATTTACGCATTTATGCAAACTAGTCCATCTGTCAACTTTAAATTACAATACATACATTGACAGATAAGTTAATTATATTGCAGAACTTCTTTTTGTAAGTGGAGTTTATCATCATCTCTCTACTGAAATCCCTGCACCTTCTTATCTCCTCTTCCATCCACCCTTCCTCACTACTGTACTCACTGGTCCAGCCTTCACCTCCCTTCACGTTTCATAGATCCTTTTCCCATTTCACCTGTTGTCTCCCAGTGTTCAAACTTTTGAAAAACCCCATAGTTCACTGCACTTGAAGAGTTGAAGAGAGAAAAAAAAAATAACATCAGACTACAGGTTGCCAATTATTTGGAGGAAACAGCGATCGCATTTGTTACCAATTAAAAATGATAAGAACCAAAACATTTGTCTTGCTATAAAAAGCGGCCCGGAATTAAAAGTATTATACAGCAGAGGAGAAGAACAACAACCCAAAACATCACATCTGCTTAGTGAGGACACCAGAGAAAATCTTGGGCATTGCTTTAAAATCTCAATAAACAAATAGTATTTTCCTATATATAATGTATTGCTTCTTTTTCTATAAGTGTTCTACACCAATATAGTAATGTGCGAACATGTATATTAGCTAACTAACGAGACACTAAATAAGGTTGCTGAATCAAGTGACTGCACCAGAGAAGGCCCAGGAATATCTGTCTGAGTGGCCTATTACATTGGACTGAGACAAAGACATATATATGTTTATTTATATATGTATAATTGTTATGGATGTTCAATTTCGATGGTCAAATATTTGCCGAGATACAATTTTACTGATATTGTCCAAGCATGTTATTTTCTGTTCTCAATATTGTCCAATTATAATATGTTATATAACATATATTTGTTATATAATAGCATATATATGACATATAATGGCTGACAATAATGCTTAAAAACATTATATGCGTATGTATTTATTTCTATATGCTCCACTGTACAGTACATTCCCATTAAAGGCAACTCTTCTCTATGGACTTGGGCCTCATCTGTGTCAGATCAGTTAACACTGAAACTGGCAGACTGGTAAGAAAGATTAAATTTCACAGCAATCACCTTTAACAAGGTTTCATATGGATGGGTTCGTGCCAGCAGGCCCGTGCATCTGCATTGCAGACGTGGTCCTAACTGAAAACACACGGAGAGTAAGAGAAAAAAAAAAAAAAAAAGAAAAACAGAGTAGATCAACATTTGTCGAAAGTATGATTAACAGAACGAGCTTCACTAACACTGGATGTTCCTCCGAGGCTGTGTAATCACACAAACCACTAATTAGCAGCAGTGCAAATGAGTCAGCTCACAAGCAGCCTAAACAAACAGCAACCAGCTAACACACATAAACAAGCAACATGCCCGGGTTTACCACAAGCACAAAAGTACATTGGTGGGTCTGCGTGTGTCTGTGCATGTGTGTCTACTTCTGCTGGGCCGTGTGTCCTAACCATAAGCCGCAGAAGACAGTAAAACAGCAGTGGGTATAATTTAGTGACACCCTGTAAGGAGGTGTGGGAAGGCCATAAAAAACTCTCCCTTTTAATCCCGGCCGGCAACGCCATGTTTGTTACCCAGGGCGTTGAGATATGCTGGTAATTCATCACACAAGCCTCGGCTTCCTGTTAAACCTAGCTGCACATGGAGACCTTCTAGCACGGCTGCCAAAGCAATATCGTAAAATGAGGAGAAAAGGAAAAAAAGAAGTGGTGTGTAAAAAAAAAAAAAAGAAAGATTTTTTTTTTTTTTTCAACCTCTGCTAGACAGGGTGCTAAACAATAACAAGGATGCTGTGAAGAATAATAAAGTAAATAACTTTTTTTTTATTAATAACAGGTCTTTTGTGTAAAATAATTAGATTCAGTGTTATTTTCTTTTTCTAAACAACATACATCACTGCGCTGTAATGCTGTTGGAATAGGCGCACAGTAGGGTGCAGTGTGATTTGGGTGGCAGTCACGGAGACTGCAGCCTGTGCGACCCAGTAACAGATAAACTAAAGACGAATGAATGAATATGTTACTATAAATAATTAGATTAATTCAATTGTAGATGCAGATAACATTTCTGCAGTATCTCAGTATTATAAAGTGAATACAGTGTAACATTTTCCATGAGTGATTAAACAATGGATTGACACAAGTTCAGTTAGAAGGTGGGATTATTTAGGTCCATTTGCAAAAACACAGATGCTTTCAAAATGAATTAATCCATGGCGAAGGCAACAACAACTGTACTAACTAATTTCTTAAGGTTTTCCTCATAAACCTTTTTGAATGTGTCCTCTTTGCTGATTTATTTGTTTCCAAAGAGAAGAGAGACTGGAAAAAGTTTAACATTGTTGACAATAAACTTCTAGTTTTCTCTATTTTCTTTAAGTCTTGTGAAAAAAGGAGGAGGGAGAAAAAAATGACAGTAAATACACACCCACCCAAAATCCTTTTGCACAGTACTGTAAATATGTAAAATATTTAAACTGAAGACTCTTTACAAAAAGGAACCGAATATGTAACTTAAAGGTGACATTAAACTGATAATACTCCACAATAAGGAGTCGGAATGTTGAATGCATTTTTTGTACATTAAAATTTTTGGGCATATTTTGTGTACAAAGAAAAATATGTACCATAACCCATAAAAGTGAGTATATGGAGGTAATTTCAATGTTGTGTGCGTTTCAGTGTTTCAAAAAAAAAAAAAAAAAAATTCCTCTGCCACCTCTCTGCTCCACCCGTGTCACCACTGACAGCTGTCACACACCAGATTTGGAAGCAGAGAAAATAAAAATAAAAATCTGAATCCCAACTTTCACAAACAATCCAGCTCATGCAAACACAAACACACAGACACACACACACACACTTGGACACACACAATCTAGCATTCCCAGGCCTCCTGAGATGAGTTATTCTGATTAAACTTTTGACAGATTAGAAATGGTAAAACTTACGTTAGATCAGAAGGAGGAGAGGGGAGTGAGTTCTGACAGAAAAATCACGCAACGTCAGAGAACGCAGGGCACCGAGTTAAATCTTTCACTTTACAGAAGAAAAAAGAATATGGGGAAAAAAAAAAAAAAAGGAAAAATGAGACTTTCAAACAAAATGGAATTCATGCCACAGCATTGGGGCAAAAAATAACTTGAGATTATAGTTTGCAGAAGAAAATGTGGGAATTTGGAGATGATTGTTGTCTTTCACTGCAGCCACAGTGGTTCTTTGTTGCGAGCTGCAACTTTTCTGAGCAGTTTCTAAAATGGGAAAGTAGAAAAAAAAGTACAGAACCAAGCATGAACTGATGATATATATGTATGTGTATATATATATACATATATATATTGAATGTACTGTGTTCGGGAAATATGATATGGTACTTTGTAGTGTTTCTGATTAAAAATGTTAAAACTTATTATGTAAAATATGCCAATGTGCACAAACCATCTATAAAATAAACTGACATTAATTGCATACATATAGTCAAAGTAATTTATCAATGAGGTTTCTCTATTTGTTTCTTCAACCACACTGAGATTGACACATTATATGCATTTATAAATATGTGCATATAAATATATCATCTCTCTATATATATATTCATATATCCATCTATATATCAACATCTTTCTATCTATCTATCTATGTATATATACACTATATACATACTGTATATACACAGATAAATGGATAGTGATAGACATCTGACATTTGCTGATGTATGATTTTTTCTGAAATTGTCTGAACATTTATTTTTAAGATTCTCATCCTTACATAGGCAGATGTTTGCCCCCAAACTGAAGCAAACATCTCAGGGACCCTATGCGTAATTTAATTAAACACTGGTATTGTGTCATCAGATTTTTCACTATTGGAGGAATAACTATCTTATCGATATTACATAATTATGATCATACTGTTACCCCTTTGAACTGCTCAAACGTAACCAAAAATGTTTGCATTTCAGTGTAAGTGCTGGGCCTGAGGTAATTATTATGTATATTTATATACTGTATATATATGAGACGAAGAGGAAGGACAAGGAGGAGATTGATGGATGCAGTGAGGGGGGACATGGAAGTACTTGGAGTTATAGTAGAACATGAGGAAGATGAAAAAACTATACTTTGTATTAGTCCCGAAAATGTTAGTGATTGACAACCCCTGAAAAGTGGACAGGTAAAAAATAAATATATATATATATATACATATATACAGTCAATATATATACTGTACACACGCAAATGTGGTAAGCAAATGACAGTGTCCAACTAGGAGATGACAAAAGAACTTCTATTTACAGCCCTAAGTGCTGCTTTGATTACTGTGGTGAGTGAAGGTGACTGAATTATGTCTGTGCGTGTGTGTGTGTGTGTGTGAAAGAGAGAGAGAGATCACAGCTCCATATTCATGTTCCTATTATTCTTATGAATTATGCCTTGTTCCTGTAATGATGTAGAAAGAATTAGGTTTACAAAGCCTATGTCTATTGCCCCGAGGGCAAACACACGCTCACCAGCACACACACACGTGTGGCAAAAGGGGAGATGGGTGGGTGAGTGAGAGGAAAGCGGGGGAGGGTGGAAATATGCATGTTATTACTGCATATTCATGACTAATTTTGTTAGTCCTGCCTAATAGGCCTGAGTGACACTTTGAGAAATGGAAAGTCTGCTTTAATATCACACACACATGAACGCACTCACTCCCTGTGTGTGTGTGTGTGTCCCAGGACGTTGAATTAACTTCTATCCGATTGATGTTATATCACACCCCAACCAGTACTGGACTCCATAGTTGACCCGGTCCTCATTAGGCCCAGCCCTGAGTCCTGATCTTGGTCATCACCCTAACAAAACACTGAGGACCCTGACAGGAGGGAGCAGCGGTCATTTACAGAGGGATGTTTAATGTTTTAACGACAAGAAAATATTTCATGTTTTAAATTGCTGTGTTTCTAATCACACGTGCGCATACACACACACGCGCGTCGGTTTGTCTGTTGCTTCCCAGTCCCCAGGGTGATGTTTGACACAGCGCGGGCGCTGCCACAGCAATTAACCTCGCTGTTAATGAGAAGAGCTCTGTCAAGTAGCCAGATGGCACCGCCTGGCACGCTGCCATGTGCAAACACACACACACACACACACTGATGCAGGCTGGGTGATTGATGCACATCTGCGCACGCTCACTTACTCTCCCATCCCAACCTGTCATATAGACCGAACTGTTGCCTTCCCCCGTCACTTCCCTAAATGTCCTCCAACGCGCGCTGCCCCGAACAAACCCCAACCCGGCCCTCCTCCACCTCCCCGTTTCCTGGCAGCTGCTTATCCGTGTCGCAGCACTGCAGATGTCACGAGTCAACAGCTGGGAAAGCACAGGGATGGAGAAAGGGGAGCAGCCTGGAAGAGGGGTGGAGTTTTGTTGAACCACTTTTTCTGGAAGTCACACCAACCAATCAGATGAGGGCAGGTCTACGTGCAGAAGGGGAGTCTACACATTTGACTAAAAATGACTACAGTGATCTACCCACTTCAGTTAATTCAGATAATTTGAGTTAATCTTCTGTCATTATTCTCAAATAATGACGTAAGATTAATTCAAAATAACTATGTGCTTTAGAGCCATGGGCTGAGTACAGCTCCCCATAGGTCAATGCTTGTGTAGTTTCTAATTTAGTTTTAGAGGTGAATTTTTCAGTCCATAAGACGCAGCAGACTGTAAATTGCATTATAAGCAAAATAGTTAGATGAGTCAAACTTTATTTAACTTTATTAGATTAACTCAACACAAAATCCAAAAATAAACTTTGGAGTCTTTTAAAACACACTATAACATGACACTGAAGCCAAGTAAGAATTACGCTTGCCGTCTAAAATACAGTACAGTACAGAATTATTGCTCGGGACCCCTGACTACAGTAACCATGATGCTCCATCAAGCAGTGCAGCTTAAGAGATTACCAAAGTCATGCTTCAAAACAAAGATATCTGTGCACCGTTCAAAGGTCAGTAAATGCCATTAATGAGAAAATCATAGGTTTTTAAATGTGCTGAAAAAGGACAACATGGTACTCTAAAAAAAGGAAAATAATTTAGATTTTCATAGTAATTGCTCATGATTTACTAACCCTCACTTAGGGATCTACCAATAGATCCCTATCAACTTGATGGGAACCTCTGACACACAGTATATCGAACCTGGGCAAACTAAGGCCCGAGGGCCAGATGTGGCCCATTTGGCCTTTTTAATCTGGCTTGTCAAACTATTCTAATTTCTACTACTAATTTACATTATTATAGTACATCAGGGTTTTCCCTACAATGCCTATATTTCCCCAATAGATAACACAGAAAGGCTATTCATGACTTTTACTCTTATTTATTTATGCTCCAATTACCTGGTCCTGATCCGGCCCTCATGAACTGATTGTGTCCCGCAAGTCTAAATATTTGCCCATGGCTGACTGTAAAATTATAATAACTTTGATGCCTGGGCAATTTGGAAATTTTACAGCATCCCGTAGGAGTACGTAGACGTGTATATTTGCACATGCCTGTGTGCGTACTTGTATCTTTTCAAGCGTGTCCCTCGGCCCGCATGTGCATGGGTGAGTTAATCATGAGTATGGCACTTGACCATGGCATGGCCTGCTGCGTGTGCCTGACTGCATGTCCACACAACAGCCCACCAGGCCCAGGTATTGATCAGTTAGCTTGGCCCTAATAGGAGAAGAGGAGTCTGACCTGGAAAGTCAATATGGAGAAAAAGAGACATATCCTCCTCTGGTCCTGAGAGAGAGAGGAGTGGGAGAGGGAGGCAGGGGAGGGAGGGAGAGGGTGAGAGAGAGCGAAGAAAGAGACAGAAAGTAATGGGCATGTGGCTGTGTCCTTGCAGAGAAGGAAATAGTGAGGAAAGGGTCAGGAAAAAGTACCAAGAAACCCGGACAAGAGAATAACAAGGCAGGCATGAGGAAAATAACAATGTAACAAAGACAAAACTTGGCTCTCTCCAGTTCACATCTCACTTTGGTTGAGAAAAAAAAAAAAAGTTTGGTGACTTGAATTAAAACACTTACAATGAGGCGCTCTTAGAATGTGAAATAAGTTTATGTTCCACCGTTCCCAAATGAAAATCATGAAATCCTGTCAACGTTCTCTGCCTCTTTTTTTTTTTTTTCTTCCTTTTCTTCCCTGATTTTTTACTTACGCAACTTTCAGCTTTTGAGTTCTGTTGGGAGAGGAAAACAGAAACTCAAACGTCCTGATGGTAAGTGTTAAAAAAAAAAAAAAAAAAAAAGAAAACTCTGCAGGAGATTATTCTTTTAAAAATAAATATAAAATTAAAAAAGAACTGCAGCAGGATGGGAAATAAAAATCTGACACTCACTCATACATCAATACGTCGATGGATCAATGTGTGTGTGAGAGAGAGAGTAAGAGTAAGAGTGTGTGTGTGTGTATATACACCACTTCAACAGGAAAAAATATATAAATAAATCTGTAGGCAAACAAAAACAGAGGAAAGTGAAAAGTAGATAAAAGACTTCGCTTTCACCATGCACATACACACAGGGTAACACACACACACACACACACACACACACACACACACACATACCTGGCTGAGTGATGCTACCCTGGAGGGTGGCTTCAATCTGATGTGCTTAATGTTGACGCTGGTGGCAAGAAACACACAAACTCACCCGCTGTTTCAACCTGCCTGTCATTTCACTTCACGAGACCCGATTTACTTATTGCATATATTTCATTTTTTTTTTATTATTATTGTTATCATCATCATCATCATATGTGCAGCCATTTAAAATGCTCAAGGTGTGATGCAAATCCCTGCCATCTCTGACAGCCAAGTGTGCTGAGTGAGGAGCCATCACGCCCTGCAGTGTGTTTCGCAGGAATGCCAATGAAACCCTGTGCAGCCACAGTCTCTCAGCTGTGCCACAGTGCGCCAGACCATCGGTTCCAGCATGGCTGGCTGCTCTAATTGGATGCACTGCAGGCTGTCAAAGTACTGACTGGTTATTTCCTGCAATATTTTGATGTGTTTTTATATAACAACTTCTTTAAAAAAAAAAAAAAAAAATTACTCCATATCATGCTCAGTACAACTCGATTTCAGGTCGACCTTCGCCAGTAATTCACTAACAGCATCAAAGTCTGGAAATGCCAAATATGAGCAGGAGAAAGTGAGGTTTTTTTTTTTTTCATGCTACTTTTCAATACTTTTTGTAAAATATGTAAAACTTAAGGTGTTTAGAGTGATAAGACTGGTTTACTGTGGAAAAAGGAATAAGTCTTTGGGGCCTGGGATCACTCTATGGTGGTAAATATCATACAGGGATTTGCATATTGCCATGGGGACAGTGGTGTTGCAACGGCTCCCTAAGGAGTGCAACCTCCCTGAGGAGAAACAGAGTCCCTGAGGCCAGCTCTGCCACCGATCCCTACAATCTGGGACCTGTGTATGTATGTGTGTACTTGATTCATGGAGTTATTACTGTATAAAAAAGTTATTAGTTAGTCTGAGACAAAAGTAAACTTTTTCTTGCAGAGTTATGGAAAGTAAATCTTAGTAAATGAAATTTGGATCTGTTGGTTAGTTATGATTAATCACTGGTTAGTAAATGGACACGGCAATTCACAAACAATTCTAACCACAGTTAATTTATCTCCATTTTATTTGACAGTAATTATGTTTTATTCAAACTCATCTCCAGCAAAGGGTTTTTCCCTCTGTCATGATAGTGTAACTTCCTCTTTGCAACTTCCAGACTTTGGTATATCACATTTATCCATCCATATTCATTCGCTTATCCGTTATCAGGTTGAACTGAACTGTACCAGCACCTCCTGCACCTTCCTCCAGGGGGAGAGCCTGCTGGAAGGAGCCAAACGTCCTAACTGGGAGTTCCACACCAAGAGCTCTACTGGAATTTTCCAAAAATGTTCAATTTACCCAATGAAATTGTGAATTTTCATCTGTCTTATCAGTCATCTGTCTCATCAGCAGTCAAATCTGCCTTTGCTTGGATGAGGTCAACACTCAAACTACACTTTTATGTCACAAGCTTTAAGTCCTAAACCATATTTGTGTTCTAGCAGAGAGATAAATAGAAAAAAAAAAAACTTGCATGAGGCATAAAGTACATCAGGATGTCATAGGATGTACTGAAAGAATGAGCTGAATAGAAATTTAATACATAAATAGAGGTATACACAAAGAGGGCCACACATTCAGAGCCTCCGTTTGTTCTCAGAACGACATTAACTTGGATAACCCCTGCCACTGTCTCGTCTGCTCCCGTCTCCTCTCACTAGACATTGAACTGTGTGAAAAGTAGGTGAGAAAACAGGGTCACTGTGGTCGGTACAACAATGACTGTCTGTGAGGGAAAAGACGGCGCAATGAGTAACGTGAGGTAAACAAAAACCAAATGCTCTGAAGAATAAACAATTAGTGTGCTGCAGGTTCGTCATCCGGCATGGCAAAAAAAGAGACCTGAAGAAAACAGAGGTGAGGAACAGATGAAAGAAAGAAAAAAAATATATAATGTAGAGGAGTGAGTGTAGAGGTCTTTCACAAATGAAGGAAAGAAAAACAGGAGGGTTAATCGAAAAAGGAAAGATCCAGCACTACTGGTGAAATATCAGCCGCTCCATCGCTGTGGTGACAGGGGTCACTCCAGGAAAAGGAAATCGATGCTGACAGCAATGACTCACAGGTCAACACTTTGTCCCGTGTGTCAGTGCATGTGTGTGTGTGCGTGCCATAAATGTGAGCCGAAGAGTGTGTGCATGCTTTTCAATTATGCATATGCCTCTGGTACGTATGCATATGTGTGCAGCTGTGTATTAGTGCATATGAAGAATACGTGATTACATAAAAGCATCTAATGGATAAGCAGGAGACGATGAAACACAAGACTCAATCCATTTAAGGTCCAGTGAATATTTGATGCAAGTTGTAGGCAAACGCAATTCTTACCATTATAAAGGCTCAGTGAAATGTTGCCTTGTGGTTACACACTATGAAAAGCCATCTGATGACCTACTTAAACAAACGACCAAACACAAAGTATCAGGTGACTGGATATCAAATTGTTAGAAAAAGTATCTAAAATAAATATCGGATATCATTTCAGATGTATCCTAAGTAGTGGTTTAAAAAATAGTAAACAGTTTGTTAAATATACATGTCAGGGAAAAACATTATTAGTCCACCCTGCTGATTTCTTCAATGTCTTATTCATTTTAAGGCCTGATTCCACTAAAGGTACAATTGTTTGGAAAAACAGAATAGCTCAGACAATTTTTATTTAAGAGCTGATATCCAAAAACCATGATTTTCCTTGAAAATCTGTTTCTTCAAGTTCTGTCAGCAATAGCTATGGGATTGCACTGACAAAAACAGTGAATTTTTAGCCATTTTATGTCCTAATGTTAATTGTACTATTCAGGTAAAATACCTTATGTCGCACACATCATAAAAATGAACAAAAAATGAAATAAACAAAGGTGGTCTGATCATTTTTTCAGTGACTATATGAATGATATGATTTTTTTATTCGTTCTCTGGACTTCATCAGGGCATCTGGGTATTTTGTCCAGAACAGCAACATCACAGAATAGACTACAACTGTAATGACACCTGATAAGTGACAAAAATTAGTCCATGTCGACCATACACCAGGGCTCAACTCATTTTCACCAGTGGCAACGGAAAGACTTTATGAAAAGACTTATTAAAGTATTAATCCATGTCTCTGCAAATGATTATTATAATTTATAAACGCTGCAGTGCTGTGTAAAGATAAGGAAATAAAGTAACGCGTTTTTGTGGGCCCTGCGTTTGCCATGTGCTAGAGATCCAGATGAGACAACTTCAGACTGTTATGTTTGTCTTTTTGTGACACACTATGAACCCATAATAGGACATATTTATTTTTCAGAGTCAACACCGATTAACTTTCTGTTACCTATGTTAATCTGTTCAAACAGAGATCCTTGATTAGGAGAGAAACAAAATCAAACATTCATATTCCAAATCACCTTCAGAGGGACAATGAGAGGACAACGAGACGAGGTCAGAGATAATACAGGTTGGATGGGTACGGCTGAGCGTGTGCAAATCCCAGTGTGTGCTTGCCCGCCTCGGGTTAGCAGGAGCTACAACCTGCTTACATTATTAAGGTGAGTAGTGGTCTGTGTTATGTATGCCTAAACAGCCAGTCAATTCATTGCAGATGCAATCCCCTAAGTACATGAATGAGCGCTGGGCTTTCTCTCATTCTCTGTGAACTGTAAAGGGGAGAAAATATTGGTGCGGTGCAACGCGCTTCAGATAAATCAGAAACGGGAGCAAATTAATAATAAGGAATAAAACAACATTAGCTGATTAAGTATGTATGGCAGAGTGGCAGCTGTAATTTACAGGCAGCTCGGTCTGGTGTCCGGAATAGGGTCTCATTACGGACCCCGGTGTGTGTGCGTGCGCCCAACTTGTTAGTAATCTGTCACCAGTGGTCTCGGCTTTATGAAAAGACCTGCAATCTATGATAATAAGGCTCATGAAGGTTATGAACCACGCTAAACTCATTTGTTAGAGGAGGAGCTGCCATTTATATGTGTGTGTGTGTGTGTTATATGTAATAAAAACCATACCATGAAAATAGTGGTTGGGGGAAAATAATATTAAAAGAGTGGTCCTCATAGTAGGGGCACAGATGACCTGGAGCCATGGGGAGGGGGTTGAAGTGAAAGTTGAATAAATGTGATTTATGTAAGGAAAATTAACAAACCTGAATTTGCTAATGTTATTGGCCTGACCCCTACATCACTGAGATACAACTCTTTTTTTTTTGCATTATTTGCTTTCCCTTTATCATAGTTGCTGATGAGTTGATGTTAAAACCACCCTTTTATAGTAGTGGCCAAGAAGAGTAGAACGCACGTGTTCGAAAAAGAAGATGTAAGAGAGTGAGAAAAACATTACATGGATGTTGCATCACATCAGTTGGTTTTCTCACTTGGTTTAAAGACAAACAGAACAGACAGTGCAATGTGTTCTGTTTAAAGTGTCCATCTCCAGGAGAGAAGGGCAAGGATGGGCTGAAAAAAAAAAAATAGTCCAACAAATCGTGTCACTCAGAATCTGTTCACTAATTTATGCTGGAGGAAATCTGGAGCAGTGGTAGACAAATTTCTTCTCTCACAGCAATGGTTGGAGTAAAACCCTCACTTTCCTTTGTCTGCAGCATCTAACCTCGACACATTGGCCTGTCTGGCTCCTTACCCATATCTCAGCCTAATTTCTTTTCTGACTCAAAAATTTATGCAATCTCCCCACTTCTCCTGCCTCTCCCTTTTTTTTCCCTTTCATATGGAGCTCGGTCAAGTGAGAACAGCAAAGGAAGAAGCAGAAAAAAGGTGTGTGCACGGGTCACCAGATCCCATCACAGAGGCAGGGAAAGAGCACAGGATAGGATGGTGGAGGAGGGCTTTGTCTTCTATAGTTGTTTTATATCACCTGCACATTTTCTCATAAACAAAAAAAAAAAAATCTAGTTTAGCTGCTTTGATCAAAATATGCTTGCATGCTGCAATCCTTAACCAGATTGCAGACCATGAATGTAGAGCTAGTAAGCAGCAGTCATGCAAACTGTCCACAAGTTGTCAAAAACCAAGAATGTATGCATAATACCTATTACCTAGTTATTGCAATTTCATATTATTTTGATAAGAATGACCTGGCACCAATAGCAACATCATTGTTTCTTTGTGATCCACACCACTGCACACAACAAAAGTGAACACTGGGCAGCTTAGAGCAGTTAGTGGGGGATGCCATGTTCAGTGGTAACTTGGCAGCTGGTGCACTCGAACCTGAAACCCTCTGGACACAGGCCTTCTTCTTTAACCACTAATCCTACTACTTTTACTCAAACACATTTGCAATTTAAGTCGTAAAATATCCCTTAGACCCCAATCAGTGGTTTTGTTATGCATCTAGCACCCACTACAGGGGAGAAACAGTAAGTTACAGTATTGCAATCATCATCATCACAATGCCCAGCCAGATGTATCTCCATTTTAAAGTGATGTCCCTCTTTAAATGCAGCAGGTTCGAATGACACCAAACGCATTTTTACACTTTACAAGTACCAAGTAGCAAGAAAAAAAAATAGTGTACGGACTGTGCCAGATGAGAGAGACACAGCTATCCCAGGGTTTCAGACCCGCTGCTAACAGTTCCATCCTCTGGCTGATATATTAACAAAGGTTTACAAGGGCAGAGCGCTACATATGTAAGTTTGGCCTTATGGCTGACCTTACAATGCACTTAGTATCCTGCACAGGGAGTAATGCTGCAGCCACTCCTACAAGCCATTTATTCCAGCTAACGACGGTCAAGCGCTCATAAATCAGCATTAGGAACCTCTTTGGTTTCTCTCTCTCCCTCTCTCCTTTTCGTTTAGTTTCCCTACTTTTTTTTTTACTTATTTTCCTCAGTTTTTTCTCGTACTTTTTCCCCTCTTGTAATCTATTGCAGAATCTCTTACAACTCATAATACAACTATTTTTAATCCAACAAAATGCTATAGTTTGCACAACCTGTGCTGCACTTTGTTTTTACCAATGCCACTCACACTGTCTTGTGGGGACAATCATCCTCCTTTGACAAATTTGTTCTTTCTCGCTAATTTCTTTTGCTCATTTCTTTCAATGCTTTGGTTTCATTTACAGACGCTCTGACCAACCATCCATCCACCCACCCATCTATCTATCCTCTCCCAGCCAGCGGACAATTCCCCTCCCTGCAGATAGAGACCGTGTCCCTGAAATGTCTAACCTGGTATTGGCACCTCTATTGATTTTAATTAAGCTAATTAGTTCATTATTCCAAGGATCAAATGGGGGCATCCATTACCACATGGAGAAAGTAGGTAGTGCGCGGGGCAGCAAAGTTAATATGGTAATGAAGGCGATCAATTATCACTCACAGCAAAGTCATTAACAACAGTATTAGCATAGTCAACCGTCACAACCCTCTGACCTCCGTGCCCGCACACCCTCACACTCTTGCTCCCCCTGCGAGCGACTGACTGCTGCCCAAGCAAATTTATGTGGGAGAGGGAGAGAGAGAGAGAGAGAAAGAGAGAAGATGAGTGCGAGTGAATGATAAAGATCACAAAGTTCAGAGATGGCTATTAATGCAGCCCCGAATGGAGTTTACATATTTTTTTCCTGTTGACTTGAGCTCAGCAGCCACTACCGTGGGTCAGCCAAGTCTGCAACAGCTGCACTTATAACATTCAAATCATGCGCTTGTACACGGGCAAGTCGGACCAGTTATGTTCTCGATTGGTGACACCAAGAAAATATCTCTATCAATAATGCCATTAAAATTAATCTCCTTGAACTGCTGGGAAATGGATAAGCATATATTTGTGTCACTGCTGCCACAAGGAAACAAATTAGAGCTGCTCTTTAATGCCTCTGGTGAATCAAAAAAAAAAAAAAATGTCACTGTGCTCATCGGAGAGCTTCAACGTATGGACTTCCTCTTTTTATGTACTGTTTTGCTGAACTACAGTCGGGGATGGAAAATGAGCCCAGAGAGTGCTACTACAGAGGGGTGCTCCACATGACAGGAAAAAAAAATTATGCCTTCATTAGCATGAATTAAGTCATGAGACCAATTTTCTCATTTGGTTCCAGTGCCTTCAGACTTTAATGGCCCCTGTACTGTGGTTTATGTGGAATGTCATAAATAGTCACTTTGTGAATCACACAAAGAATGGAGACTTTCATCACAGCTGGAGTCGTTCTAAGAATTCAGCCAGCCAACACAGTTGACACTTGTTATAAAGTGTTTTCTTCTCCGCTCTCAGATATGAAATTAGACAAAAGAAATTGGCTCCTATTAGTCACTCTGTCTTTATGAAGCTGTAAACATAACAAGCATGTAGCGAGGTACAAATAGAATGCATTCACTTCTGTCCCTAAGATAACAACGTGCAACACATTCATGTGCCGACTCACCGCGTACGTTTTTCTCTGCCCACCCTAAGGTAATTCAGCTGGATCTGGTTTGGTAAATAACAACTTAAAATAAAAGCAGGTGGAGGTGATAAAAATAAAATCAGTGCTGGGTTGAGTTTCAAAATTCACCGAAAAGCACTATAGACCACAATTCACATTGTTTACTAAGAAACAAGTATACGATGGAAGAGGACTTACTTCGTGGGTGTGTTTCGGTCCCATGCGGTTGATTATTTTTGCGTTGGAATTTACATCTGACGGCAGATGTCTGTGTTGATGACATAGCGCCGACATCGTCCTCTGCTGACCCAGGCCCTGTAATGTTAAGAAGGGAATTATTAGTGGCCTGTAGCTGATAATAGCAGGGGTAATAGTAAAAAAAAAGGAGAAAATTTGAAACCATTCCCATTGTTCCAAAAATAGTTGCTTTCAGGGCAACTCAACATAGAAGGTTTCTTGAAGACCCAGTCTATTTCAAACCCACAAACACCCTTAGACAAAAAACTAGATCACCCAAAAGACAAAATACCCCATCAGTGCAAAAAGGACTGTCCTGACCTCTACCAAGCAGCCACTGTACAAACATATGTTACAATATAGAAGAGCCTACTCATCTGGACAGGACTCTGCTGTTCATTTACATTTGGAGGAGAAGGGATACAGTTTTGAGGATTGAGGATCTCCTGGAGAAGACATATGGTTTGACAGAGGAGTGAAGGAAGCCTACGTCAATCTGTAGAAACCTTCTCTTAACAGAGAAGAAGGACTAACACACAACTTTTCATCCACCTATAATGTTGTTCCGAGCTCTCTTCCCAGAAGATTCTCTCGTGATCAGGCCACGGTTTCATCACAAAGAAGAACTGATTCCAAAAAAAAAACAACAGAACAGGGTATGACACTTCTGATACAATACAACCCCCTAACACCTCCATTAGCACCTATAGACCTGTACATCTAGCTCACATCCAGCTCACCTGGAACAGGGTGTGATCCATCACCCATGTAACCCACCTCCCTCTTTTAGCCTTTTGTTTTGTACAACAACCCCTCTTTCACAGGTATGCAGCCTCCTGATGTTAAATACCAGGACTCCCCTGTAGTCAGTTACTGAAGAAGCCTCTTGGATGAAGACGTGAGATGCCTTCAAGAAACCTACTATGTCCAGTTGCCCTTGAAGTTACTTTTTTTGGATTGAATGACCTGGATGACTGAAAATCTGCACAGACACATTCCAGAAACATGTTTTTTTTTTTCAATTAACTAGATCAAAAAAAAAGTTTAAAACTACATTATTTACAGTCTTTGCCCAACAGCTAAGCAGAGCAGCAAAATAATCTGACAATTCTTAACTTCACATTTCCCCTAATTGTAGTCTCAAATTAGACAACATCCTTTATCCATCCTTCAGCTATCATTGAAACTAAAAACTGGCAACCATCTGGACAATAAAAGAGAGATACTGAAACGCCGCCAGCTCTCAGAGTTGCTCTGTGGCTGCCCTTGAGCCTTTGACCTGCCTGAAATAAAGTGAGAAGAAAAAAACTTTTCTACAGGGATCAATAAAAGGCCGGTTTTACTGCATTATATGATTACTAATCCTTAAGCTGCCAAAGCTGCCAAAACCACTGTCCAATGAGAATATCACCCAGGAGATTGAAGGAAATGACTAAATGGAAAGTTTCCCCAAATACTCCTCAGGACTAATATAAATGCTTTTTTTTCTTTTTATTGAAAAGGAGAGACACAAAGAAAAGTTCAACATTTTCTGTAACTTTTCTTCCATACGGGGGACAGAGCTAACAACAGAACCACATCAACTCCCCCAGATGGACATTTTCACCTCTGCTTTTCAGCTCAGCTTCCTCCGCAGGGTTATCATCGTTAACAAATACTACCGAAAAAACAAAAGCGATCACTGAAAAAAACTCTCCATTAACTGAAACTAACTAAAACGATCATTAAATAAAAAAACTATAACTAACTAAAACGAAAATGTGTCCTAACTGAAACTAACTGAAATTAGAAATGAACTACCCTTCGTTTTCATCTTTGTTCGAACTTCGCAAAAACTAAAACGAAAACTAATTAAAACTAAACTAAAACTAAACATTTCGGACAAAACTAAAACTAACTAAGACTAAATTAGTTGCTTTCACGAAAAAACTAAAACTAACTAAAACTATTGTGTTAAAAGGCAAAACTAACTAAAACGAAACTACACTGAAAAATCCAAAACTATTATAACCCTGTTCCTCCGTGACACACTGCTACATCTACATGGATGAAAATACAAACTTAAGGTCTCTAACGTATTCGATTTCAAGCCATATTGGAGAGTTTTAACAATAGGCTACATACTGTACAAGGTAAGCAGATACTCCTTGGTATTGTATTTGGCCGCGTTATTTAAACTAAAGTTAACTACAGGTTAAACCACATGTTCATCCTTTTTCACAGCGCACTGCTCAGTGACGCGACGTCTGCCTGTGGATGACAGATAAACAACAGGCTAATTGCTGCAGTCCAGAGAGGAGAACACAAGCCTTGGATTTCATGACATTATGACCGCAAAACTAACTCTGTTTAGTGTCCATTACCGTTCATCCCTATTGCGCATCAAAAAGGCCATACACTACGATTCAATCAGACGTTCACCAAGCTCCCATTACGGAGCTCGCTGCATCGTTTACATGGTGGAACGGCCCATAAGTAGCTCTAAATGCTCTTCATTTGATTGGATTTCACATTAGAGACATCAGAGCAGAAACAACACTGTTGTTCCCCCGACTTCACTAATAGACTGTTGAGTGAGGCAGTCCATTTGTTTGTATTTGTTTACCAATCTAGGCCCCCAGAAAACACACAAACCAACACAGACGGACGCTGAGAGCGTCATTCAAGAAGGGTGAAAATGGAGATTCAAAATGCCAGGAGGACAGTTCAATAGCCGGGCAACTAACTATTAAGTGTCTTCACGCCGTTTGTCTTCGGCTGCAGAGAGAGGGCACTCTCACGAAGTATCAGTGGAACAGAGTTCCCTACACTTGTTTTCCCTAAATTGTAATTTTTTATTGGCTACAATACAGGACATTTGTGAGACCAGCACTGATGTATGGTTTAGAGACAATAGGAATAGGTGGAAAACAGGAGGCAGAGCTGGAGGTGGAGGAGTTAAGGATGCTGAGGTTCTCTATAGGGGAGACAAGGATGGACGGGATCACGAATAAGGTGATAATAGGGACAACACAGACAGGAAGGTTTGGAGAAAAAGCTAGAGAAGACAGATTGAGATGTCCACACATGTCCAATCCAACCACCGGACAGTGGTTATATTGGTAGAAGAATGCCAGAGATGGCGTTACTAGGTAGGAGACGAAGAGGAGATTGATGGATGCAATGAGGGAGGACATGGAGGTAGTTGGAGTCAGAGGACAGGGGGAGATGGAAATTGTTGACCCGCTGTGGCAACCTCTGAAGAAAGGGACAAGCCAAAAAAAGAAAAAAAGAAGAGGACTAGAATGAACAAAAAGGACAAAAACTTTTTGGACATTTTCAGTATTCAGTAAACATGTACTGTGCTGGAGCTGGGAAGAAAGATTGACAATGTAAAGCTATTTCAGTGACTGCATCTGCAGAGTGTAAAGTAGGATACCACTTAAATCAGTTTTAATTGGAAGCAGTATCAAATAATGAAAATGCCTTTGTATGTTTAGACACGTAGTGTATGCATGGTAAAGCAGTGACCTATGTGACCGCCTGCAGAGAGCACACAAAGGCAGTCTGCTGACCTTCCCTATAATAGACCATAAGTGCTTTGGTGTGTATTAATTGTGTCTGTATGTGCAAGGAAAAAAAACATGTCGACTGAAAAATTCTAACCTACTTTTACAATCTTTTCATTTTCGTTTTGAGAGTTACATACAGTGGGGCTTTAGGAACCCGGTATTATCCGTTCTACAGAAGCCCTCATTAGTCGATCTGCTCATATCGCAATTGCAATTGTTTTTTTTTCCTTTAAAATTAACAAAAAAAAATGATTCCAACTCCCAGAAGTACACCGTTAAACCTCACATTGCATACGTGGGTCAAAATGACCCGGCAATTGTTTTCTTGAACTATCATTTAAAATTAAATATTGTTGTTATTTCATATTCCAGAAATTTCTCTCAAAACATGTTTTTGATCAAATGCCCTTTACACTTTGAACTCCCGTTTTACAAGTTTTAAGAGATTGCTGTTTTTGTATTACATCCTCGTACTGGTCAATGAAACAAGGTTGACAGTGTCAGCAATAGGTGTAGGATGTGGTTTGTTCCTGAGTGCAATGGTCACACCCAGGAACAGGCAGTTTGTTTAGACCTCATGCAGTGATGAGACCAAGATGGCCAATCAGAAAAAAAAAACAGGAAGGAGAGAGGAACTGTCAACAAGTGGAGAAACAAGTGTTAAGAACGGAAAAAAAGTGGAAAATAGAGACATTTGAAACTGGATATGATTCTCATGTAGTCGCTATTTTTTTTTTTTCATACAACACAAATTGCAATAAAACAAATTGAGCTATTTTTGAAACAGTCATGGAAGACTTTAGGGTCCAGTCACTTATGCATCTAAAGGTTGATCAAATCCCCCCGCTATCTAAACATCTGAAACAGAGACGTAAACAAATATATTGATATAGAGTATATTTATAGGGCTCTATAGCATATATTTTCTAAATGGTCAGTGGTGGCCTAGTGGTTAAGGAACAAGAATGGGGTTCGGAGGGTTCAAAGTTTGAATCCACCAACTGCCAAGTTACGACTGAGGTCCACTGAGCATGGCACTGTCCCCACTCACAGCTCCCGGGTGCTCAAAGTTGCCCATTGTTCTCTTTGGTGATGGGTTAAATGTAGAGGTGAAATTCCGTTGTGTCCAGTGGTGTGAATACAATGTCACAGAGACAAGGAGTTTGCCTTCCTTTCCTTCTTTATAGTTAAGAAAACATTTATATTAATATTATTACATAGGTTGATTAACCATGCAACAGAGGAGAACCCACAGAGCGTAAGAACCACTAAGTGTCGAAGTTATATAAATATATATATTTTTTTTATTAAACAATATTACTTAACATATCACACATACAAAAAAATAAATAAAATATAATGCGCATTTTTTCTTAAAGATGAAAAAAAAGTGATTTTTTTTTATAAATGCAGTTTTTGCACCAGGATTTAAAATGCTTCATCGTACTTTGTAAACGTAAACCGTTTTTTTTTGCAGGGTGGATGCGGGAGTAATGAACCTTTCTCATGGCGTGAACCTAATTGGAAAAAAAAATCAAAACCCCTTCCATAAATGAGAAAAATAGCATCGTAATTCTAATAACGGCAATTTTTTGATGAAGAAAATTCAAGTAAAGATTTTTTGGGTTGACCGGTTTAAAAAGGATCATTTGTTTCAAATCTAATTGTGTTGTTCTTAGACTAACAACCCCGTTAACGCCAAATGCCATTTAAACACATATAAAAACCTTACATTCACTATAATGAGCTGTGTAGCTTTATTACCAATTTGGAAAGTTGGTCAGTTTCCATCTGCAGCTCCTCAACCGTCTGCAGCAGCATTTGGTTCTGGTCTGTGAGGTCATTCACGTACGACTGCAGGAAATCCTCTTTCTTCTGAAAGAATAACAGCACAGCAGGATTGTAAGGCCGGTTATTTGGTGGTTTTCTTTTTAACAAGCTGAAGGCAGAACCATGCAGGGTTTTCTCCTACTTTTTTTTTTACCCTTTAAAACAAATTGCATTTTGTTGAGCTGGACAAATCAATGGCAAACAAAATGTGAGGTTCAGAAGAACAGAGACATACAGACAGACTATGGTGAAATGTATGGGCTAATGAGTGACAAAGCAAGACTGTCTGTTAAGAAAGCAGTTCAGACAAAAAAAAAACGCATTTCCATATTTAAATAAAATGCAGGGAAAGTGTTAGACACTACAGACGTTTTTCATGTCCACCAAACTACCACAACTTTTCACAGAGCAAACATCCAACCAATCAAACATGTCACTACAAAACTCCAAATAAATCCAGACTAAAGACGAAAATATGATGATTGTTTATATTTGTAATGTATTGAGAAATTAAGACAAGTAACATGGAGTTACAGCAGTGGTGACCTAGCCGTTTAAGTAGCAGGTGTGCAAGTCTTCAGTCTTCAAGTTCAAATCTTCCAGCTGCCAGGTTGCCAGGTTGTACAAGGCATACACAGCACCCAGATAACTTCCAGTGGGCTCACATATGGAGCAATGTCATTTGGGTGGCAGTTGTGGAGACTGCTGCCCCAACGGATAAGAATGAAGGGTGAAAATTAATGAATAACAATAGAGCACAAACTGAATCAAAGTTAGCAGCACCTGAGCTGTAGTTTTTTTTAATATCCATATCATTCATCTTCATCCTCTTATCCCTTACCTGGTTTTAGGGGCAGCAGTTTCCACGACTGCCACCCAAATCACATTGCTCCATACTGTGAGCCTTCTTGTGGATAGTGAGCCCACTGGAAGTCCACTTCCTTAACATTTTTTTTTTATAATTATAATTCTAAAATCTAAAGTCAGATTGTTCCATTTACATAATTCTGGGTTCTTGGACAAATCAAGCCCTCATAAAATAACATAGAAACTCCAGTATTTTAACCAGTAATAGTCCACACAGTACTAAAAGTACAGGTTTTCCATCTAGTGAAGTGCACCGAAATGGTTTCATAACGTATGATTGTTTTACTTTAGAAACCAACTGGTCCCAACTGACAAGGAGGGCAGGAGCGCTTGGCTTTTTCATAGCAACCCACCCAGGTTTAACAATAGCTGACCTGTGAACTGCATTGTTTCAGTGGAAAAAAAAAAACGCAGTGAGCAGCTTGGAGTAGGTAGTTTGTCAGGTGATAGGGCAGACAAAAGAGATGCAATTCCCTTTTGTTGCCTTGTGCCCAGAAGAAAACATTTGTTAGATCAACCGTTGTAGGTCAACTAAACAAATTCTGCCTCTGTAAAAGTCTCTGAGGTCTTGAGTGCAGTTTTTTTCCACCACTTTTATCATATCAAATCCAGGTATGACGTATGGAAGAGGGTCTGGAAGAGAAGACGACTGCACTGGAGACACAGTAATTGAATCAGCAAAAGACAGGAAGATGTAGATATACTTTTTTATTTAACCTGCATGCTTAATCTCAGGGTTAAAAGCAAATTTTTTTCAGTCATCAGGATGCACACCCATTCTCACCTGAAAATTCATCTTAAAAAAACAAAAATGTATTGCAACTAAATAGCCATTGTCATTGTACAAAAAATGAACAATACATTTCCCTTGTTGCACCCTCTCCACAAAGGCTATGCTCCGCTAGGAGGAATCTTCACCCCACTTTTGGAAAAACTTTTTCTGACTTTTCCTGCTTTTCTAAACTGCTTCTGAACATAAAACTGTTCAAGGAGGCCAAAATATGATCTCTGCATATTTCCTAGTTTCTGCCATAACGCAGTGGGACTGTTAGAAATTCACTTCACCAACCAATCAGGAATGCAGTCTGTTGTTAGTTACATAAAACCATAAGTTACTATAAATCGAACGAGGAACAACACCAAAAAGTTTAACCAACAAGGCAACAAAGTAAAAACTGCAGCCAGATACAAAGCCATTGAAAGTTAGTATTTTTTCCCACTGTTTGTTCTAGTTTTTAAAACATCTATTGGTGGTGACGGATGGGTCTTCAATCCAGTTTCAATGGATGAGCTCTCTGATTAACTGAGCACATCAACCTTTCGGAGTTTGGAGCTCCTGGGTTCTGAACACGTAACCTTGTTAAGCGGGCCTTCAACTGAGGCCAGCTAACCGAAAGCCATCTCGGAAACCTTATTACCTCTGCTTTGATGCGGAGCTTAGCTCACACAAGTTACATTGTGAACCTAAATGATGTCACATGACAGGCCCAATGATTAGAAACCTCTCTTTTGTAAGTATGAGGCAGGATTTGTGTTCCTGATCTTTGCTGCTCAGATGGAAACATAATGCAATTTGCCACCTGTTACAAGTGCTGTGGCTTTATGAAAGCACCCCTGTGCTTCCTACTGTCATTTGTCTGACAAGACAGAGGTCATCTTCTGATGCCCGAGTCACAGTGAACAGGATGTTCTTTGATTTGTATCAGATGGATGATAACCTAATGACACTAGACAAGAAAAGTCTTTAGGTCTGGGTCCATGATTACCGATGACGCTTCTGGATTGTTCCTAAAAGCCCTTAAATTTTAGGAGAAACAGCCCTATAATCTGTGAGTAGAAATATCTTACAATTCATGGCTAATTACCCATAATCCACAGCAATCACGTCATATGACATGTGACTGACGAATTGTCAATAAGCTATGATTTTAGAGATGCTGAATTAGTTTTATTGGAACAACTTGAGCCATCTCAGAAACCAGGAGGATGTGAAAATCTGTCATTACCTAAATAAACTAGAGACAACATAGGTTGAACAAACAATAAGCAATAATACAGTAATGTTAAACATCTAATATTTCATTGTTACAGATGTTGCTTTGTTAAAAATTTCAGCTTGATAAAAGGGAGAATACAAATCTTATTTGTAAAAGAAAAAAATCCAACCAATCAAATATTTCTGAGAAGTTAGTGATCTAAGACAGTGTTCCCAAACATTTTTGCACCACAGACCGGTTAAATGTCAAGTTTTGGAGTGGTCTTTAAGGTGTGGTGGATAGATTATTTTTTATTATAAGTGTATTCATCAATGTTTATCAACTTACATGAACCTTACTTAGCATAAATAGGTGATAATCACATTTGTCTTTTATTGCAGGAGTCTATACCAACACAGTTTTACAAGCTCTTTTGTCTCATAGTAGAGAAAGTACAGTTTGGTCGTTTCAATCAGACAGACTCTGAGATAGGCAGCACAAGGAGGTGGTCAAATGCCTTTAATTAACGTATGACTATGCGTCCAGTCATTTTTTTTTCTTTTCAAAATAAAACACTGTTCATCATCAAATTCTGGATGAACGCATACAGTGTAAATGAAACATTGTCCCTCTGCGGCCTGGTACCAATTTACCCATGGACCAGTACCAGTTTTGCAACCCTGGGTTGGGAACCATTGATCTAACACACTCCAGCATTTTCCTATAACCTGCAGAATTAAGAACAGCAAACTCCTTGTCATCATAACACTGTGATTCGCACCACTGCACACAACGAAATGTAACCTCTGTCTTTAACCCATCGTCAAAATAAACAGTGGGCAGCTTTGAACGCTCAGGGAGCAGTGGGTGGGGACAGTGCCATGCTCAGTGGACATCAGTGGTAACTTGGCAGTTGGTGGATTTGAAAACCGGAACCCTCCAGACCCCAGTCTGGTTCCTTAACCACTAGGCCACCACTGCCACATTAGTAAAGCTAGCTATTAGTAAAGCTAGCTAGTTAAGCAATTCGTAAAGCTACTTGTATTTAACACCTACGGACAGTGGTTATATTGGTAGAAGAGTGCTAGACATGGAGCTACCAGGTAGCAGACGAAGAAGAGATTGATGGATGCAGTGAGGGAAAACATGGAGGTAGTTGGAGTCAGAGTGGAAGATACAGAGGACAGGAGATGGAAAATTAGCTATGACAACCCCTGGGAAAGGGACACGCTGAAAGGAGAAGAGGGCTAGTATTAAACACTTAGGTCTAGATTAATGGTTAACTAACCTGCAGTAGTTCCTCTCTGGTAGCCCTGGTGTCCATCTCCAGCCAACTCAGCCTCTGTTCATGAAGATCTTTGACCTCGTCCACTAGCTGTTTCATGGTCTTTGTCTCGGTTGAATGCCTCTGGGAGGTCAAGTCTGCCTCCTGGGTTACAGAATGTTCCTGTTGTTCAAACATGTTCTTTCCCCTTGGCGTACTTGACGTTTTCAACTGCTTCATACTTCTACTTTGCACGTGTGTTATGCACAAGGAACGAACACTTGACCTGCAGAAGAGAATATCCCTAGGTGACTAGTCGCACTTCTGTCCAACACGCAGTTTACATTGTTGCTGCAATTTAAGGCTGAACGTCTGCATTCCATCTGCATGAAAGATGTTTTCTGTGGTGCTTTGTATTAATTAATGCACAATTGGGTCGCTATGTCCGGTTACCACAACGAAACAAGCCATTCTGTCATTTTCAACGTGATTTGCCGCTTCGAAACGCTACATGATCCCATTGGCTAACCCTCAAAACTGCCTTCGTATTGATGACGTCTCAATTCATTATTGGTCAACGCCGTAGGAAGGCGGTGGCTAGTTTTCAACCCGGAAGTATTGTTTGTTTACGTTATACTCAGCGGCACTCCAGGAAGAAATGGGTAAATGTAAATGTTCCGTCTGTCTATACGAAATAGTGAAGTTTGGTATCTTTTCTAGTTTTATAGTATGGGAGAATAATAACGACACGTTTGTATATTTTGATGAGTATTTGACTGATCCATGTTCTTCACATTCGGGGTTTTTTGTACAGCAAGCAGAAACGAGAGGATTGTCGGTAGTATTATAAAAGCACTGTGTTTAAATCTGAGTGGTTTGTTCGAATCTCTTCTTATGGACCACTATTCAGCATGAAACTCTAGCTCCGTGGTAACTGCGGGTGGTAGTGCGGACTGTGCTCAACGTCTCTGCACAGAATTCCATTATTCTTGTAATAATTCCTGTCAGAGATCAAAACCTTTCGCGCCGAGATTCAAAGTTGATCTTATTGATTTCTACGTTCAGTTCATTTCTTTCATCCTAATCATTACTTCCCCTGCTCCTCCTCGCTTATCAGCCTTATGGCTGTATCTTTCTTTTCCAGTGGCATTGGCGGCACTACCCTCCTGAACGCTACCAAAACCTAATCCATGCTGTGATTATCGCAAAAGGCTTTTGCCTTATTATCAAAATGGAGCCGATTTAGGTTGGGTGGTTGCTAAAGACCAGTAGACACGAGCTAAAATAATTGCACAAATTTGCAGTGTAGTGGTGAACCTCTGAAACTAAACACTTAGTGTAATGAGTGTGTTTTTGAGAGAGTCAGTGAAATTAAATTGGTCTATGATCTCACTCTGGGACCAGAAGGTCATGTTGCACAGCACCTACGTAAAGACCACTGGGGAGGGGGATTAGAGATGGAGGGTTTATCAATAAACTTGGGGAAAAAATCTGTCTACAGTCACAGCGTCTGGTTGTGTGTTTCCTTTAATTGTATATTAAAAAATAAATTTCATATGTATTTGTCATTTTATTGAGGAATGCCGTGATTAGAGGGACAACACAGGAGGATTTGGAGGGAAAGCTAGAGAAGCCAGATTAATATGGTTTGGACATGTTCAGAGGAGGGACAGTGGATACATCGGTTGAAAAATACTAGGGGGTGAGATGGAAATTGTTGACACGCTATGGCAACTCCTGTACAAAAAGGGACAACTGAAAGAGAAAAAAGTAAAGAAGAAGATATGCAAAGTGTAGCATAAGCTATCACAATGGCCATGCCAGCTGATTTAGAATTAACCAAAAGATGTTCCCATTGCTACAGCAATTTCTTTTCTGTCATTCTTTGTGGCTTTGACAATAGCTTAGCAGAAAAAAAACAGAAGTTTCCATCTATACATACACATTTTAATTGCTGGAACAAGATAAAAAGACAGGCACGCTGTTTCCTAACTAGTTAACACCATCTATTCATGCGTGAAAAGAAGCCAGGAAAATGTGCTGATCAAATATTCCTCTGGATAAGACATTTTATTTGTACAAGGTGAGCCCCCACTCCTTTTCATTGACTCTTAAGAAAGGCATGACTTCACTTCTCTCATTTATTAGTTCCGCCTTTTCTTCTACATTCATTGTGCCTCTCTGCCCTCTAAATGTTTCATGACTTTTAAAGTTGTTTTTCTGCAAACTCTTGTACTTATTACTCACACAGCTTCAGCATACTCAACCTTCATACTCACGAAATCAATTAATTCCCTTAAATAATTTACCTTCTGAGCCAGCCATATTAAGTTAAGCACATTTTTTGTGTGTGTGTGTGTGTGTCAGATGTGCCGTTTTTACTGATGTGTATTTTCATGTGTATTAAGTTGGACTTTACCCCTTGGCTTTGCGGATTCTCTGATGATTAGAGTGAGGGGATGCTTGATAATGCATTAGTGTGTGACATACACACACACGTACAGCATGAAGACCCCTTTGTGCATTTGCGCACATTCATTTTTCATGAAACAGACTCGTAACAATTAGTCTGGTTACCGCCTCGGTAATCTTAGTGTCCCCATAATGCCTGTGGTCTGCTGTATGACATCACTGTCTTAAAAGTTCAGAATCTGACATTCTCATCCGTTTTCATAGTGAGGACATTAGCAGGCCTTGGCTAATAGGCTCGCACTCGTTCCAGGAGAAAGAAGGGCAATAAAGTGAGGGGGCGGGGAATGAGGGAAAAATGAGACTGGACTGCTCAGGGAAATAGGCTTTATCCACTGCAGCTTTTACACAAATTAATTTACATGAGTGAGAGAAGAAAATGTTACGTTGTAATTCAGCGTGCTTCCCCTCTGCACAGCCTATTTCTGGCTACAGGCTTCATCGAAAGCCAAGTAAAGCCTTTCTTTCAGAAAATATATTATGCTAACAACTGTAGCTAAGTGCTTAGGAATTTGAACATTACCCTACGCACTAAATGGAGACCTTTTGGGCTCAAGGATTTCTAAATGGAGTGAAATACAGCCTCATCAGCAACCTGCGAGCATATGTCCACTACAGGAAAAGCTAAACACATTCCCTGTGCAATTCCGTAGCTTCCCACTCTACCCCAGTCTTTTTTCTTCCACCCTAAATGCCCTCATCCCATCTCTAGACAGCAAATACAAGGTCAAAAGAGAAAAAAGTGCAGTGCCTGCTCTGTCTACGGACTATTCCCTGGATACCTGCACCTCAGTAAGGCTGAGACATGCATGCTCTGGGAATGTTGCCTCCTCTTTTATTGTGACCGTCTGTCTGAAGGTCAGCTCCGAGGCAGAGGTTTGTGCTTATCTGTTTTTCCCCTTCCCTCATTTTTTTTTTCTCCCTTTGTAGCTATCTTTGCAGCGAGTTTCTTTTTTCCCCACTGTATCAGTAGACAGTAGCTCAGAGTTCCCAGCTGGGGGTTTAATCATGACGTCTTGTCTGACGCATCGTTCTTCTTTTCCTACCTCCTCCTTCCAACTGTCTTTTTGATGCATAGCAGTCATTTCAAATCTGTTGTCTACTATTCATAGCCAAGCTTCAGTCTGAGGCTCTGCACGATCTTGTTGCCTCATCTCCCCTTTGTCACACCGGTCATGGCCCCCATTTGCCTTGAAGCAATGTTACACCATGTTCCCTGTTAGACTGGCTATTGTTACTGTTGTTGTTGCTGCTGTTTTAGTCTACGAACTGTGGCGCACGGCCTTGAGTCACTCTCCTTTGTCTGTACAAGATGCACAGACTAAGATAACAAGGAAAAGAAAACACTCATCTGACCTGCATTACAATTGCTTTTAGTAGTCAACAGAAAGTCTCTATTGTTTTAATATTTCTTGAATAAAAGCAACTGTCTGCACAGTTGAAAAAAAATAAATCACAAAATTTTTATAACCTACACTCAGTCTTAGTTTCCAGACTGTGTTGCTGTGTACTTTTTTGCGTACAAATGCACTAAGTACTTATTGGCTAACACGGTGTCAGTAATCTGTAAACACTGGCATTGACTGTGACTTTTGACTATTACATAAGAAACATGGATTTTCAGCTGTCCACAGTAAAAGCCCTGTAAATTCAAATGCTTAATTTTTATAGGCAGCTCAGCATTGACTGAAGTGTCTGCTTGTTATATATTTGCCAAGTGCTGCAAGTCTGAAGGGAAGCTGTCAATAGCAATCCCAGCTATTGATATGGCAGTGGGCAGGAGATGTTACTTGGCCCCCGACTCCAGCATCCCTCTGATCCCTCTACATCATAATTACATTAATATTGACAGACCCTTGACAATAGTCACATTACTATTGATAGGTGGCTGTCAATACCGTGTTTGCCCAAATAAAACATATTCATTCATAACTTGTAAACTGCTCGATAAAAGGCTTTGAAAAGAATATTGGACCCGGTTGGGTTTACTTTCCCGAGAGGCCTGCTACTGTGACAGGGCTTTCCACCACCTTTCTGTTCGTGTGTGTATGCGCAACTATGGACTAATAGATTACTATAGCTTTGTGTTGGTTGTCCCTATAGATCTAGGTTACACATGTCAGACTGTACGTACAGTATAGTTACACTGACATGCAGCACCAG
This sequence comes from Paraplagusia blochii, assembly GCA_016785265.1. NCBI lineage: Eukaryota > Metazoa > Chordata > Actinopteri > Pleuronectiformes > Cynoglossidae > Paraplagusia > Paraplagusia blochii. The sequence continues at coordinate 23,230 of JAFBJS010001006.1, read as the reverse complement.
TTAGGTGGTGAGCGGACGCTGTAATCTATGCAGTTTTCTCTTATTGAGGTAAAACTTTTTTAGATTTAACTTGACAAAAACAGCATGCTCAACCATGAGAAAAAAAAATGTCAAGTCTACCTCCTTATTTCCTACTTTCAGCACAGGCAGGTTTTCTTAGTCGCTTAACGCAGCAGCATTTCAACCGCAGCTTCAATGAATTTGTCACACCTTCCTTCCTCCACTGTGAATTTCTCATTCATTTGCTAATTCCAACCAAGGTGAATGGTGTTGCCGGGCTCTATTAAAACATCAGGAACACACAGATAGTCCAAGGCAGTGAAATAAACCCATCGCATCGCTGCCGCTTATTGGATTTTTTTTTCCCCTCCTCCCAGTTCTTTATGATGTGTCTTAAGTGACCATCATTTCCTTCTTTCTCTGTCAAAACTGCCATATTTACCCACTCGAAATCTTTCCTAAAGCTTCATGACAAATCCTGTTCAGCGAGACACACAAGCCACTGTCAAAAAGCGGGGTCTCTCAGTAGTTCTCATGCTCTGTCTCTATTTGTGTTACTCAGTCTTCCACTTCTTAAGCATTTCATTTAAGGCAAAGAGCAGATAAAACTAGGGGGAAACTGTGAGTAGTTTGAAAACATTGATGCAGCTCAATAGTTCACCTCACAATAGTGCAATCCCATATGGAGTTGGTTCTGGGGGCGAGGTAGTGAAATTGTTCCACATTTGGCAGATGTTTACGGTGTAGCAGAAACTGTGCCGTTAGCCTAATCCCTAGTGATGTGATTTGTACACACACCCCTATCTCCAAGGGGAGAAGGCACCAATAGCCCCTGGGTTTGTGTGCATGTACATATACACTGGAGAGAGCAGTCTAAGACCCCCTGCTCCAGCGCAATCCGCTGCTCAAAGGTTGCATTAAGGATGGGTTTTACATGTGAAAAGCGATTTCCTTTCCTATGTATAAAGAAAAAAAAAAACTTTCTAACAGGATGGGCTTCACCTCCAGGGCCACAATTTTCCTAACGACTGAACAGTCCTTTAATAGTCCTGTCTCAGTGCAACCTATCCAACCTTGATAGATCCTGTATGTTTGGTTTTTTTTTTTTTACTGCAATTTTGAGATCTCGAAGTCTCTTTTTTATTTGACATTATTATTTTTATAATGATTATTTATTTAAAATTAAGAACTAAATTAGATCACTTTAATAAGATACTGTTTTTTTTTGTCCAATAGCTAATGAAAATGAGGACACCCAGGAAATAACATCTGGAGCTGCTGTTCCAGAAACCCATGTCGAGCTGCAGACCCCAGTACTGCGCATCACTCAGCTGGATGCTCTTGAGCTGGACTCGTCCCTGGAGCAGCTGGTGTGGACGCAGTTTTCCCAGTGTTTCCAGAACTTCCGCCCCGGAATCCTTACCCCAGTGGAACCGGAATTGAGGACTCTACTCCATCTGCTCCTGTGGAGATTTACACTGTATTCCAAATGTGCCTCTGTGGGGCAGTCTTTACTGAACCTGCACTACCACAACACTCTGTCCTCCTCTCCCTACTACAGACCTCTTTCCTTCAGACAAAAGTTAGGTTTGTTTTTGCTAACTGCCGGCCCTCACTGGGTGCAGGAGCGTTCTCGTAGCCTGCTGTTGTGTCTGGCTATCAGCCCTGGGCCCTCAACTGAACAGGATAGTTTTCTTCAGCAAGGTCTACGCCGTTGTCTGACTGTCGTATCTGGTTTAGCACAGCTTGCAAGTCTTGTCAACTTTTTTGTCTTCATAAGAAAAGGCCGCCATCCTGTCTTGGCACAAAGGATTGTGGGAGCTCAGTCTGTCTCTACCCATCCCAACGTGATCCGGGACATAGACTATCAGTTCATGAACCGTGAGCTGTTGTGGCATGGCTTTGCAGAGTTCCTCATCTTCCTCTTACCGCTGATCAACACTAGAAAACTAAAGGCAACTTTGTCTTCCATGGTTTTTGGGGCAGACCGCGCAAGTGGTGAAGGAGCCGCAGAAGGGCAGCAGTTGTGGAAAGAGTGCGGACTGTGCGGAGAGTGGCCCACTATGCCTCACACCGTGGGATGCCGACATGTTTTCTGCTATTACTGCATCAAAAGCCACAGCATTGCAGACGCTTGCCTCACCTGTCCCAAATGTGGAGCCGAGGCAGGGCAACCTGAACCAGTCAAGATGAATGTGGAGATGGTTGACAGGTGATGGAGCGAGGAAGCCATCTTCGAGTGGACTTATTGAGAGTAGATGAAAAATACAAGTAGAATATAAATTCCATAGCTCCACGTAATATTATACAACTGATTGTGGGCCTCCTGAATTGATTTATTTAATGAAAGAAATACAGTTGTAGATTATTGGGCAGTTGGAGGTCTAATGGTGAAGGAAGCAGGCTTGGGTCTGCAAGGTTTCTGGTTCAAATCCTAAATTGATCTCAGTTTGGGAAAAAAAAAACTGTGTTTATAGCAGCAGTTGTAGCTGTTAACAGACTGCCCCTGACAAGCATCAAGCATGTGGCTCTCTCTGTTTTGGAAGCAGTGTGCTAATAGCTACACTGCTACTATACACTATGCAGCAGAAGGTGTCTGTACAGCAAATCCACAAGTGAATACAATAGTTCAATGAGCAGCCTGTGTTTGAATTCGATTCACAAGGCAGTGGAGTGGAAGTTCATGTCTGGACTTTGGTCTCAATGATGTCTGCGCCTGCTCTGAACACACACTGACCTGCTATGTTTAATGTATGTGTGCATATATTGACAATCCACTGGCCCCTCCGTTTCTCCAGCCAGACTTTGGACAGAACTATTTGTCTTTGCTGCACTGGACAGACTGGAGAGGACCGCACAGAGCATATATTTGATGAGTGAACGTGTTGATTTATGCTTCCAATTGGCTCTGTGTTAGCCTCTGTGTGTTTGTTGAAATGGGAATATTTGTTCTGATGAAAAATGCAGAAAGTCAGCTGAATAAATAATGGGAGGAATTTCTGATGCCTCTCATCATCGCCAAATTAGCATTTGTTGTGTATATTGTGCCTAAATTGTATTTCAACATCATTAAAATTGATAGAGCACTACCTCTAGGGCGTTTATTTAGTTAAGTGGAGGAGAGAATATGAGGAAAAGTTATAACAATCAGCACACTTTCTCTCTAGACAGACGTGCTCATTCTAACTTCTATTATCCATTTTCACAGCACCCCAACATGCTCCAGATCAAGGGGGCAGCCGGGGGCTTGGATTGACTCACACACTCGCACACACACTCGCACGCAGTCTTGACAGGCTGCCTTTCTTTTCCCTTGGCCTTTTCTCTCCTTTGCTTCCTTTCCATCTCTCCCCGCCTGTAATCTCCTGGGCCCTCTCCCCTATAAGACTGTAGTAAACTGTACCAAAACCCTGGCAGTCTTCTCCTTTCTCGCAGGCAAATTACTCTCTAATCCCTGTAATGAGTCCAAAGATGCTTATTTATGCTGGAGTTAACCTCCACCAGTGAGCCCAGCCCCGGGCCAAACGCACCCCAGCTGAGTGAAGCCTTTCCTGGGCTTGACAGGGGCGGGTTTTCCCTCACCCTGCTCCCCTCCTATGCTCTCCTGTCCTCTCCTCTCCTTCCCACACTCCCCGACTCTCATCACTAGGACTTAATTGCTGATTGCTGGGACGATCAATCGGAACTGCAGGCGTGATGGAAAGCCTATCGCGGGGGGGCTGCTCTCAGATCCGCTGGCTCAAAAAGACGTATACACATTTGCACTCAGATGAGGTTAATGTTTCAGTTGAGCAGAGAGGATAAAGCATGAAATATTTGTCCTCATTAGATGCACAAATGCCCCGAAGAACACTGGGTAGCTGCTGCAGCTGACCCACAGTGATCTTTTTTTTTTTCCTACAGCCTCGGCAGATCTCTGAAGTCTAATGGCTATATGTCCTTGGTTATGATGCAAGTGTGGAATTGATTAATTGCACATACATATACATTTTCTACTGATTAAAACCAGATGTAGCGTCGGTGGTGTGGAGGGTTACACCCCCTATAGGTGATGATTGGTTTTATTTATTTATGAATCAAAAACATAAAGCTCACCACATACACACCCCAATCTCATCTCTCAACGTCAAGGACATTTTGACTAAATAATCCAATAAAAATCATTTAAAGTCAGAAAAAGCGGTATATGTCATCTACTACATTGTACTGCAGGACTGTATATTGTACATTTTGCCAATTTTTGGATTTAGTCTTTACTGTTGTGATGGCTTAATGCTATCAGTATTGTAACTCTTACTCTATACAACTTTAATTTATTTAAATCAGTTCATTGTTCATACGGGATGTTGTCCATGGTTGCTAGATTTTACGTGTAAAATTCTTTACATAAATTTAATTTATGGGGACCAATACAAATGAATCTACTTTTTTCTGATTCTCAAGTGTACTTTGGTGGTGGTTATCCACATCAATTAATCCCTGTTACAGGCCCATAAAGAATAGAATAGAAAAAGTTTAGTTTATATTATTTAAATGTTTAGAAAAATGTTGCCCACCTACTTCTTTTCGGCTTGTCCCTTTTCTCATGGGTTACCACAGCGATAACGTCAACAATTTCCATCTCACCCTGTCCTCTGTATCCTCAACTCATATGCCAACTACCTCCATGTCCTCTCTCACTGCATCCATAAATCTCCTCTTCGTCTCCTCCCTGGTAGCTATTCCTTTTCTTCTATGTTCTTGACCAACAGCAGTCCAATTTTCAACAGTACCCTGTAGGTTAACAGCACTGTTTGCAGTCGTTGTTAACCCAGGCCCGACCGATCCAGTGTGGTAATGTTTTTGTTGTCTTGCAACTTTGATTTGGCCAAAGTTTTACGCCGAATACCCTTCCTGACGCAACCCTCACCTGACTGGATTGTTGTCCACCTACTTACATCTACATAATATCCATCCATCTTTGTTTGCAGTTTCTCATAAACCTTCCTGCAGGTGGTGAGACGACTTGAGGAGGCCAACCACCCTAACCAGGATGTGATCTTGCCCAGGAGGTGAAACCTTGAGACATTGATTCTACACATGAACTGAACATATTTTGTATAAACATTACACATTGATTAAACAAATGTGGCTCTCTGGTACTATGTGCTTATATTTTTAAAGTGTATGGTGTGGAACCCAAAGAGTCCAGTCTCCTGATGTACTTCAATATGTACTTGCAGAGTAACTACCAACTCTGAGGCCCCGTGCTGCTTTTCTCTGCTCCACCTACTCTTCATTCCCTACATGTTAATTACAGTTTTAAAACGACTTAAAAAGATTTGTACAAGATCAGCTCCTTCACCACTGGGACATGCCATTGTTTTTAAATTCAGACAAGCCTTGGAATCCAATCCTTTTTGCCCATATTACTGTCTCACTCCAGTCCTCAATCCCCAGGAAAGGGGAGCAGATAAGGAAGAAACAGTGCATTAAAGTCTATTAATTGAGTTAAGCCACGGATCGAATTAGTTGGAAGTTGGAACAGTGCTCTACGCTTAAGGTAGGAAGCTGGAGCCGCGTTAAGCCTATCTGTCTTTGGATCTTTTTCTAATTCACAGGTTCTGCGTGGAGAGGGAAAAGAGGAAGCGGCTGAGATTCCCAGCGGCGATGCAAAGCAATCTGCACATTCACACACCGCCATTTAGGGAGCAAATTGGCCCCGTGCCCCTCTGACGAAGGTTTTAAGAGAAAGGGAATTAGGGGCATTGAATCCCTAACTAGATCTCCTTCTTTGATGAGCCTCTTTATCTGCCTGTCCCTCATCTCCACTTCTTTGATGTGAGGCGTTGATTTTCCTGATTAAATAGTTTTTAAAGTAAAAAGCTCTTTTCTAGACGGGCTAATACCGGGCTCTTTGCTGTACCTATTGTAGGTGCATATGTGTGCATGCTTGTTGAGCAGTCCATCTGTGGTATTCTTTAATTGGAACAGAGCCCTCGGCTTACAGATACTAATAAGGACGGGACAATGGCTTTGATGCTTCCGTGCATAGTTTTCCTCTGTGAAAGAATTTTCATCTAAGCACATGCCTGGCTTTCACCACATTTAAAATGTCTGAGGTGATGTAGAAAGGCTGATGGACTGTTAATGAAATTAAATTGCTTAAAGTAACGCACACTTTTTCTACATCTCTGTGTCTTCACTTCACTTTCTCAGTCACGTGTCTCCTCCAGAATGATGGTGTTTCACTGAACAACTACATCAGGCAGATCAGAGCCAGGTCCATGGAGGTGAAGGAAGAGCTAGGCCAAAAATCTACGTTCCTACCCTCACCTGTGGTCATGACCTGGTCATATCCGAAAGAACGTGATCCCGGATACAACCGCTTGAAAGGAGCTTTCTCTGTAGGGTGGCAGGGCGCCAGAGATAGGGCAAGGTGCTCTGTCCCCTGGGAGGAACTTGGGGTAGAGCTGTTGTTCCTTCACATCAAGAGGAGTCTGCTAAAGTGGCTTGAGCATTTACATCACGCACCCCTTGGACGCTACCTTCTGAAAATGTTAGGGTCCTGGCCCACGAAGAGGTGTCCCGCAGGAAGACCCAGGAGTGACTATCTTGCCCCTCTGGCCTGGGAACGCCTCGGGATCCTATCAGATGAGCTAGAGGAAGTGTCTAGGGAGAAAGATATCTTGGTATCCCTGCTCCGAATGCTGCCCCCGCAACCCAGCTCCAGATAAGCAGTCGGAGATGGGTGGATGGATGGACTGACATCACTTCCAAGCAGTGAGTCACATCACTTCTGTCAAACAACATGAGAAGAAAAACATAACAAGCATATGGCTTGGTGAAGACTCAGCCTTGTTTCACCAAAAGCTTTTGTTGTAGCGTGTCAAATAAGTCAATAGAGGTTGAAAGTACCTCTTACATCGCATCAGTTTAATATTAATAAAAAAAAAGGGTGGCAAAAACAAACCTGGTAAAAATTCCTCAGAGCTAGAGGAAGCTCGTGACTTTGCCTGAGTTCAGGGATGCGGTCATCGCACGTACCTGTGATATGAGAGTTCTATCAGCACCTGCTGGGCTTTGGATACCACGGGGTCCAATTATCCAAGTCTGCCTCCTGTTCTTAACCACCTCTGCAGACAAACGGGTCAGAGCGACAATCAATCAGCACAAAAATAAGACAGTCATTTCCTGCCTTTTATCACAACATGGTTGAGGTTCTGACTGGTTGAATTTAAAAACCAGAGAAAGATGGAACATCAATGCTTTTGGGGCTAACTTTATCTTCAGTCCTTGAGGTCCAAAGGTTTCATTCCTTCGCAGTAAATGTTTGTAGGCTTGAAGATGACGAAAAAAAATATAAATGGTTTCTCATTGAAGCCATAAAATTCAAACAGATGTGCTTTTTAACGTTGTCTCCCTCTGAACAAGGAGTCAACAGAGGATATTTGGTTATATACAGTATGTGGAATATATCACTCCGAAAGTGTTCAGGGACTTTGAAAAAAAAAAGTCCTAAAACTGAGGGACAGATGTAGACTGAAAGAACCAACGATGAACAAGATGCCAACGAGCAAAATGGCAGCGTCAGTGTGGGTGAGGGTTTTAGTGACAAGATGATTAACACAGGTGAGGTCATTTACAAAGGAGGAAAAAAAAACATATTCAAGTGAACCTGGCACCATCATTTTTAATAAGTTGAATATTATTTTTGATCATTTTGTTGTATTCTAAACATTCCTAAATATGATTCCTAAATATTCAGGTTGAGGCCGACAACTACGCCACATAGAGGGCAGCTTTTAACCACTTTGTGCTGGTAATAATCGGTTAATTATTATACAAGGTTCAATATACGGAGAAAAAAAATACTTTTCTGTGCTAGCTGTAGTAAAAACAGAAAATAATGATTTTCTACTTTAATAACATAAATTTAGAGGAAATATTTTATCACTCGTATACTGGCTCCTTTCCTTAATCTGTTCGATTCTAAACACGCTGGATCAAGTGAACCTGAACCTATGAAGGGTGGACCAGTGAGAAAATGTGCATGTGTATTTATCAGCATCTTTTTTCAATATATTCCACATCCTCTAATTTCAGCGCGGGGCTAAGCAGACGGAAGCAAACTCTGACTGACCTGTCCTTTCATTGGCTGAGCCAGGACAGGAGCACCCAGGGCATCATGGGAGGATTACAGGCAGGTGTGTTCAGATGTGCCCGGGGTTAAGATCCACCAAAGCCGTGCCCAATGGTGATTGCATATCTCTGAGCCTGTGCGTGCGTTTAGTCGTCTCAGGCCGTTCCTCACTGATGTCTCAAACAGACTAAATGAGCAATAATCTGCGCACATCCCGCCAGATGTCCCAGTGAATTTCCTGTGGCTTAGAGCGCCAGCTGAGCCCTTTGAAACTTTTGATAACTTCTGCAAATGTGATTGAACCTCTGCTTGTTCAGGAATGTTGTGTGGGACACAATGTGCTTATTCCCATTTCCTGTCAGAGAAAGATGAAAAGAGGTGTGGTCTTGTCTCCTGTTTGTTTTATTTTCCAACTACTGAAGCATCTTCCCTCACGATAAGCTGTTCTTTGGAGGATTTGTTAGGACTAAATATTAAAAAAATATTTAAAAAAAATATTTGCATCAAATCTTTCCTTCCTGTGTCAGTGTTTTGCATCAGTCAAAGTATGTAAAGTTATTTCATATTTGTTTTTTAATATGATTCTTATAAGAAAAAAAAATATATATATCAAATGTTATCCTGTGTATTCAACGGCACAAGCAATCCGCTTAAAAACATACTATTAAAAATATATCAAGTGATTTCTTGGTAAATTTTTATTTTTTTTCCCCTGGTTTCGAGGGGTTGCCACAGCCAGTCATCATTTTCCATCTCGACCTCTATATCCTCAACTCTACCTCAACTAACTACCTCAATGTCCTCTGTCACTGCATCCATCAATGTCCTCTTTGGCCTTCCTCTTTGTCTCTGATACTGACATACAGTGAGTAAACTTTAGATATGTAAGACCAGTAAGACCAAGTTAACAGTTGATGTCAGTTGATCATTAGGTTTGTATTAGATAGATAGGTAAGTGTCAGTAGTATTAGAAGATTAGTAGTTAATTATTATAGCGCGTTCTTAATAATTCATAATTAGTAATTGCAATCTCAATTATTATGATTTTATTAATAATTATCATAACATAAATAATACATTACAAAAATAACATTAATATTAATATTTTACACTGTGACAATATTAATTCTGAGTTGAGGATATATGAATTGTATTATTATCTCTCTAACTGTATATATGTATGTATATATATATATAGTGTATATAAAGTGTATAGTTTAGTGTACACATGTAAAGTATATACATACATATACATCGACATTTACACACACACACATGTTATACACGTGCATACAGATATACATACACATATATAGATACACATATATGTGCACATATAAGCACATTTAGCACATCTATCCATTATATTGCTTATACATATACGGTACATGTGACCACCATCTTCTTTTATTAGTCTGTGATTTGTTCATTCAAATTAATAACCCTCAGTCATCAGGTTGGGGTGAGAAGCAACAACCAAATAAAGGAAGGATCATGTGTGATAATTTGATCAACTGCCGACATCTTTACACAAATAAGTTCAATTTAATGATTTAATGTTGAATTAGCGACCTAAGAGACTCATGAAAAGCAAAAATACACACACACAAGGAATAGGAATGTGTTGCTGCACATTAATGTCATTTTCATATACTACCTTCTGGAGGTCAGACAAAGACGCTTCGGTCTCTGTTGTGAAGCAGAATGACGAAATTCCGTCTGGAAATACAAACAGGTGGAATTTCTAAATTACACATGTAGGGAAGGTGCTGAACAATGAGGACGGAAGACTGGGGGGAAATAACCCTAACCCTGTTTAGTATGTGGCTCAAAGATAATGATAACATGTTTGTACATTTCAGCATCTTGGAATTCACGGTGTGCAAAGACAGAAACGTAATTTTGAGGTTACCATGGATACCTGCGCGCGGTGGTTCTGCTATGAATCTCGACTCCTCAAGGAGATCAGTGTCAACTGACAATAAGCTGCTCCGTCCAACAGACGCATGGAGAAACAAACGCACACAACTGCGCAAACTGAAGAGCCGCGTCCCTGCACGTGATAGACGGAGCCACAGACCTGTGCTCGTCCAGTTTGGACCGACAACTCTCCAAAAGTCAGCTTTTATATACATCATTCTGTGGACTTTGTGCAATTTAACCCGTCCATGAAACACAGAAGAGATTGACTTTTTCCAACTCAGGGAGTGATGGAATTTTTCAGTACTTTCTCAACACAACACAGTAGTGCCAGGGTCGGCAATCAAACCAACCATCCACTGATTACAAGGGCGATCCATTTACCACCAAGACCACAGTTTGCCCTGCAGTTTGTCTGACTTGATGCTAATTCTGAATGCTGTGCAAACTTCTTTTTGTCCTCAATATTTTTTTCTGCTCTCTTTATTGAAAATTTTTAAATTTAGCCTCTGATTATTCATTCACATCGCCGCTCTGTTGTGTTTCTATAGCATAGCATGCCTGGCATATTAAGGCTGAATCATAAAGCAACCTTTCAGTGGGGATAATGTTGCCGCGACATGCATTTGTATTCCTGATATGGTGCTAAATTAAAATATATGCATACTACAAATGACCCTGTTAGCGAAGGGTCAAGTATAGAGTGGCATGTGTAATACAGCTATGACTGTCTGACTTATTTTTTCCCTGTACTTATAACCAGGAAGAAAATTAAATTCTGTCAACAAAATTATTTTAGGATCTGTGGTTTGGCCACGGGGCCATGTCCCCTTCTTTGGAAGCGAGAACACATTGTTTAATGACTGCACAAATTTAGAGAAAATTACCTAAAATGATGGGCCCAGATTTTTCCAATATTCTGATTTTGGAATCAGCGTCTTTGGCGTTTTCTGGAGGCTCTCTTTTGGCCCTCTTTTAAAAAGCTGCCAGAGTTCTCCGTGAAGGGCCCCTCGCTAACACCGCAGGCTCGTCGTCAAGTATTATGTTCTCCAAGTGTTTGTGCTCGTCTCCCGCGCCAAGCTGCTGGAGTCCTCGCTGCCCCGTCCACAAAGGCTTACACAACACTCAGCAGTCATATCTCTGATTGTCTTGCTGCAGTCCCGGTGTGTTTTCTTTCAAAGTCGAATTATAAAGGTATGCTGGAAAAAAAAAAAAAAGGAAAACGTATCTGCAATTCAGAACACATTTTTCTATCAGACAGCAGATATATTGCCGCCTAAGTATTTTCAGATGTTGGCAAATTCCACATATTTTTCATATCCAGCCTCCTGAAACTTGGGGCCGTTTCAAGACTCGAGGCACATCACCGACAAAGACTGCTTGACCTTAGGTGCGAAGACAGCGATGAACCAAATATCCACTCTAGGTTTGTCCTTTTTTTTTTTTTTTTTGTGAAAATATTTTCTCTGATAAAAAGCAATATCAGCCACCATAAATCATTTAGTGAATGATTTGGGAATCCTTCGAAGAACACGTTTATTTGGGGGGGCAGTTTCATCAATAAACATGGCTCCTGCAGAAAGTTTTATTTATATATTCATGCATTCAATAGATTCAGTTATTCATGTATTCACTCATTCACAAGGCCCAGTTGGTGACTGTGCGTCAGGCCACTGTGTGTGTACGTGTGTGTGTGACCTGCGGCGTAGCCCTGCTACGCTGCGGGCTAGTACTGTTCCCCAGGGGGCTCTCATCTTTTACTGAGCCCTGACAGAAGATGGAGGCTGGGAAAGGAGTCGGCTGCATTAAAAAGCCTTTACCTAGCTCTGATTTATCACCCCTACCTCACACACACGCGCATGCTCACACACACACACACACACACACACACACATGGCTAGGTTCCATACTTTATCAAACGCGCGGAGCTGTAAACGCACGTGCGCGGGAACACACACACCCGCTAGGAGAATGAAAAGGACACACATTCACACACCATCAAACACCAACTCCTTCCATCATAAGATGGCCGCCTCAGAGAAGGAGCGAGGCAGCGCGAGGTGCACCGCGGTGGTGATTTTGCATTTTAATGGCACCTCTGCTCCTCTTACTCCATGCAACCCCCCCCCCATGCCACAACCTCCACCTCTGCCCCACCACCCACCCTTGGTTATTCTGGTGAGTCGCAGGCCACCGCACCACAGGAAGACAATTACAGGACGCCATTTCTTGGCTATGTCGCCAGAAATCGTTCAAATTCAAAAGTGTCAGCCACTGAGGAGACGGAGCAAGGACAGATGGGTACTTGTACCACGCCAGTCAAAGTATCAGGTTCGATTTCCGGGGACTATTTATCCAACGTGATCGGGGACGACTGTATAAACATCCACTTCATGGCTGTGCCATTGTTGGGAAGGAACTTTTAGTCAGGGGGCGAAGAGCAGCTGATTAGTAAAAGATGCGGCGGCGTTTCCTGCAGGACATTGCAGCACACTTTATATTCCTTTGATTGAACAATACACATGCAATGTACAAAAGCAATGGATTATGCTGAGGAAATTCATATTCCACGCTGTGAGCAGTCACTGTGAACAGAGACACGGACAAAGGTGAACACCGGTTTGAAATGAACGCCAACAAAGATAAACACACACACACACACAAACGCACACACTGGACTTTGTCCTTGAGAGGAGCCGGGACGCAGTAATCATATTCATTCATTCATTCATATGGGTGGAATACATTTGCGCCGTATCTGTTCAACTTACTGCAGGAGCAATGAGTGGGAACAATATATATATATATATATATATTAAAAAGTACAAGTAAAATAAAACTGTACCCTCTTTTTTTTTTCTTTTTTACAGAATTGCATGGTGTTTTTTAAACAGATTCACTCAAACGCAGAAGAAAAAAGAAATGAGATGATTAGAAGGACAACACAGACACGAAGGTTTGGAGAAAAAGCTATGAATGCCAGATTGAGAAGGTTTGGACATATTCAGAGGAGGGACAGTGGATACATTAGTAGAAGAATGATCCTAGAGATGGAGCTACCAGGTAGGAGACAAAGAGGAGATTGATGGATGGAGTGAGGGAGGACATGGAGGTAGTTGGAGTCAGAGTAGAAGATACAGAGGACAGGGCAGATGGGAAATGTTGACTTGCTGAGGTCACCCCTGAAGAAGGGACAAGTTGAAAGCAGAAGAAAAGTAAAAAATTTTTGGCCTCAGCATTGGATGAATTCTGTGTTGTATCCAAACAAAACAATCTATACAGAAAGCTCCAATGCATCTTATTAAACCACAAAACTTTCTCCTAGCGAGCATTTATTTGTACATTTTTATTAATCCTACGTGAATAGTTATCAAAAAGAATTTACATAGAGCCTGTAAAAAAAAAGTAAAATCAATGGCTTTGTGCTTTTAATTTGTGTTTCTGCGCTGAAGCCTTCCAGCGTGAGCTTCCCAGGGCAGTGAACAAAACATTTTGGGAATTGCAAAGCACAAGAGGTCACGGAGGAGCAGCAGCAGATAATGGTGAAAATGAATCTGTATCTCTTTGTAAATGCCTTTCTAAATTAGAGGAGAAAATACTGATTTTTCTCTGCACAAACAACATAAATTGTTGCATGCATGTAAACACACAAACACACATATAAGCAACATGTTCCTTAAGAGTAGATCGCAGAACCCTTGAAAGACTAGTGTTACTGTCAAGCTAATATGATCTAAAAAATAAGCAAAAAAAAATCTGCAAAAATTAAATATATATATATAAATACATATATATATAAATACATATATATAAATACATATATATATATATATATTTTTTTTTTTTTTTATTTTTCCTCTGAATACAAATTCCAGTACGTCCGACTTGTGCACATGTATACTGGACATGTATACTGACTTGTATGTGTTTACAGAGTGCAGTAAATATAAATAATTAAAAATCAACTAAGATACTGAGCCAAGTCTGTCTCAAAAGGTGGAAAACAAAACAAAAGAAAAACCAAGACAACAACAAAAAAAAAAAAAATCGTAGCAGAAAGGAAATTTTCTGCATCTTCTCCAAATCCATATTTTATTGCTTGGAATTCTGCAGTCCAGATTACACCCAGTCTAGATTACTTCTTACCCCTAAACACACACACATATACACACACACGTGTATGTGTGTGTGTGTGTGTGTGTTTGTGTTCATAAGTATGTGTGTTTGCGCAAGTGTATTTGTCCATATGGCATAAACAATCCCCGACTCCTGTCAGGAACACAAAGTGATCCATCAGTTTCTCCACAGAAAACCAATTTCACTGGAGATGTTCAGTTCTTTTTTTTCCCCAGACACAAACCACCTATCTTTGCAGGCACACGCTGAAGGAAGGAAGACAGAAACCCACATGAACCAAACAGCGAGGGAAAGTATAAAAAAAAGGATGGCAAGGAAATAAAACGGAGGAGAGAAGGAGACACGGAGCAAAATTGAAAGAGAAGCAGGGTGGGGATGAGGACAAAACCAAGGGCTCGGGTTCTGCCGTGTTTTTTAAGGGACGTGCTGTTACTTTCTGTGTCACAAGTTCGATATAGTGGAGAGAAAATAAAATCACCAAACAGATTAGAATTGAAGAGTTTTCATCCATGCAGTGATTACAAATATATTACAAATGCACATAAAATTATACATGAATGTATTGTCAATATGTTAAAAATATAAGCCATATTTGATATAAATGGAAGTGAATGTACATGAGTAGGTTATACTAAACAATGTTATACAAGTATATGACAGGTTGTAACAATCTATAGATATGGGTACAGATGTACATTGTAAATGTATTTACACCAGTGCAATGGACGTTACGCACTGCCTTTAGATGTCCTCAGTGGTGCAGCAGCAGAGGTTCTCCCGAAAGTTTGAGGACAGGTGGCCTTATTGGCCAACATGAAACAGCTGATCATTAAGCACACTTTCTGTCCCCTCTGGCTGGATGGGTGAATACCGAGGTGTTAACAACGAGGAGATATGGTCTGATTGTCCAATGTGGTCAAAGCAGCTGGTCCAAACTCTTGCCTTCTGTGGAGACGTGTTAGTTATGTTATGGTGATGGAATCTGAGGAGGTTAACCCTCTGACTTCCTGGATTGAAATCACCAGCAACAATAAAAGCAGCTTCAGGGCAATTGTTAGACCACTGGTTCTCTGCTGGTGTCACTCTGGGACCTACATTTTTTCTGTGGTCATTAAGTCGTGACTCACAGTCTTAGAATTTCAACAAAGCAAATAAATTTTCTAATAAAAAAAACTAAAAAAAAAAAATTATTCACCAGAGTGCTTTTCAAAATAACAGATTTTTTTTAAAATAAAACACATTAACATTACTTTTTTTTTCATTGTGACATTGTGATTAAGTTATTTGTCCTCTGCATTTAACCCATCATCAAAGTGAGCAGTGGACAGCTTTTGAGCGCCCGCGGAGCAGTGTGTGGGGACGATACCATGATCAGGGCACCTCAGCGGTAACTTGGCGGTAGGGGGATTCAAACTGGGGACCTTGCTTCCTTAACCACAACGGCTGATTCACATTATTTCAATATTTGACCAGCTGTCCACGACCCATTCAGAACGCGTCCGTAAGCCACTTTTGGGTCGGGACCAGTTGAACACAACTGCATTAGAACACAATGGCAAATGCATAAAGTTCTTCCATAGCCAGCTTAGCATTAGTATCTGGAGAAGTTTCCATTGCACTGAGTATAATTCATCTGTTGTCCCACATTCACACACACAGGCAGTGGACAGACAAGCCCTGTTGAATTCACTTAATGTGAACAAAAAGGGCAAAACTACAGTTTTAGTCCATGTGGTGCATGTCGCTTTAAAAAATAAGACAAAGTTCAGAAAAGAGAAAGACTGAATTTCAGTTGCTCAATTTTGACAGTTTAAGTTTAAATTTCAGAATTATGCAGAAGGAACCGGCAATGAAGTAGACAGATGACAACATAATTACAGAGAGGGTTCTCGTAACACTTGATTTAACAAACAATGCATGTCGTCTCCTCCTATGGTCCCCGCTGTCAGCGCCGTTTTGATGTGCCTCCGTATGGCCAAGGACAGCACTGCGTTTGCTGCTCAAGGGGACATGAGGGTTTCATATAGAGAGGGCGTTTCCAAGAAGTGTTGATATCTGTCCATGCAAACCAACCATCCATCTTTCAATTGCCCCATAAATAAAGCATAAATAAAGTCTTTTGAATCTGTATGATTTTTGTCCACTTATGAGTTATTAGGTTGCAGGGGCAGCAGTCTCTACCACCACCATCCAAACCACGCTGCACCATAGCAGCACCTCAAGAATCTTCCTCCAGGTGGCAACGACCATTACCCTTCTGGGTTATATATTGGGATACAATGTGCCCAGGAGGTAAACCATGGAGATCCATTGAGACTGGTCCACAACACCATCCCTCCAATGATGATCAGGTTCATAATCAATATGGAGGTCACATTATCAATCCATCCTACCTATTCAACATCCATCCATCCACTACAAAATCTAAGCACGTAGCATTGTTGTGGCTTCTCAAGCTTCTAGACCCAGGTGCTCTTTTTGAAGTTAATCCAATAGCCAGTTTGCTTGTGAGAAGAGTGTGAGATACAGTCAAAACAAACTCTTCAGTATAAGGGAGGGTCCGGCCATGACCACAACAGTACTGGCCATCTGAGTCTGGGACTAGAATAAACTTATTCATTCATCCCATGTCACAACACTTGTTGAAAAGATAATATAACCCCAACCTTCATAAAACATTTTTTTTTAAGTGAAGCCATACAGTAAGGTGAGGGTGGGGCCCAACATGAACAATTTAGGCAGAGAAAAAACATCCATTATGGATCTTTACAGTTAACTACAGTGTCTACCTAACATCAACTACAACATATATGCATACACACAGACAACGTGTAAATTCCAGACAGGAAAACAACAGCCCAAGCTAGCAGCGCAATGCAAATGCTGTTTCTACGTTGCCATGTTGCATGGGCAGCTGGCGCCACCTGACTCACATTGCACCATACTGAGCCTCCATGTGGGTGGTGAGTCCACAAGATGATTCAAACCTGAAGCCTTATGGACCCAAGTCTGCTTCCTTAACCAGTAGGCCACCATTGCTGTGCTATAACAATTACTGTACAACAAAAACAACACCAAACGAACAAAAATACATCATCCATCATCTGAGTGTTAAGCAGCCGTCAGTCACCTTTGTCCTGACTAACTTGAAGTTTCACCAGAAATGAGTCACAGAACCAGAACAGAGACATGTCACAAGTGAAACAACTAATGAAATATTATCCTACAGTATTAAAATATATATATATATATATATATATATAAACAAGACCAATAAAAAAATTCACCAAAGCAGTAGGGACATGAACTTAAGTCTTCAGCAATGAGAAAAAAAAAAAAAAAAAAAACAGGAAGTAAAAAATCCAATTCAATCATTTCTTTTCTTTTTACCAAAACAATATC
>JAFBJS010001005.1:66760-90465 GCA_016785265.1 Paraplagusia blochii | reverse complement strand
CAGCGTGGAATGAGCAGCAATGTGGGCAAGGTTAGAGATCAGCCCCACTACACAGTAAGTCCTGCTGAGATTAAACTGCCTGACAAGGAAGGTGGTAAGAGACTGGGGAGACACACAACAACAAGGCACCGGGATGAAATTCTCCACCTGAAGTCTTCTCACTATGGCTCAGCTGATTTGTGTGGATTTGGATTGGATTTATAGATATTCAAATGTTACTTCTTAGTGAAGATACATCATATAACAGTGAATATCATACATTTTTGGATTTAATAATACCAACATTTATGGCTATTTTTGTAATGTTGTGATGCCATATTTTAATAATCTTATCAAAATATCTCCCTAATGTATATAATAAAGATGTATATACATAAATACTTGACTGAGAGCCGGGAAAAGCTCTTTCAGCAACATTGACAGGAGAAAATACAAAATCCATTAATATTTTAGTAAGTTGAGAGCACATAAAGTTTATGGTGATCCTTTTGACAAATGCCCACTGTGTTGACAATATTTCAGTTATTAAACCAGATCAATATAGTACTTAATGTCACATTAAATTGATTTTTTATTTTTCCTTCAGAAACCATGCCTCGACCTTTACTCTTACTGGGCTGCAGCCTTAACCACTGCCACCCTAAGTCGTAATGCACCACACCGTACCTTCCTGCGGGTGGTGAACTCACTGGTATTTCTTTAGGTAATCTACTTGGATTCCAAAAGAGAAAAAAAGAGGAAAAAATTTGCAGAGTTTGTCTTCACCTGGTCAGTTCCAATCAGTTCTTTTTATCAAAGCCATTGTCATATTTTATAAAAAGAGTAACCAAACAGCTGCATTTTTCTTTTTTTTTTTTTTTGTGGACTTGCTGAACCTATTACGGTCCATATACGTATGTTGTTGTTGTTTATTATTATGATGAAGATATTCAGGGGAACTGTCCCTCTTAATGAGTGGATGATAATGTCAGGACAATTAT
Source organism: Paraplagusia blochii (assembly GCA_016785265.1). Lineage (NCBI taxonomy): Eukaryota > Metazoa > Chordata > Actinopteri > Pleuronectiformes > Cynoglossidae > Paraplagusia > Paraplagusia blochii. Next base: position 89,485 of record JAFBJS010001005.1, on the reverse strand, counting down.
GGGATAGTAACTTTCCAACTGTTGATGTAAAAGAACCACTTCATCTGATTTTTACTGGGAACATTTCATCAGCCGCTATCATTTACTGCAACATTACAGGAGTGTCTGCACAACCAGTGGACGCTGGGATGATATTTATATATTTTTTTCACCTCATTAAATCCCTTATTGAGTAAAAGTAAATGAATAAAAACCAGTTCATTTACACCGTGTCATTTTAAATGCACAGGGGGAATCCCCCATCTGTCCGTTCTCTTGATCAAATGCAGTGTGAGACAGGTGAACTGTCAGGGAGCGATCCTGCTGAGAGACCTTCTGTCTGCACTGACAGGATGGAGAAAGACTACAACTGTGGGTTTGTTATGATGAATATCTTTGTCAAGTCACTTGATAGATCGGCATACAACCCAGTCTGTCACAGCTGCAGCACAAACAAACTACAACTCTTATTTATCATCCTGTATATAAATGAATAACAGCCAACATATTTAACCACAATCTAGCAACTTTAAATAATACAGAGACAACAAAATCTTTTTTTTAAGATACTAAGAAAATGGTGAAAGTTTGAATCCTGTCAGTGATTCTGACCATTAACTTCAATAAGGGGCAGTGGCGGCCTAGTGGTAAAGTGTTCCATGTTCGAATACCAACTGCCAGGTTATCACTGAGGTCTACTAAGCATGGCATCGACCACTGAGCATGGCGTGGTCCCCACTTACTGCTCCCCGGGAAGGAGTTTGATTTCCTTCATTTCCCAATAAGCTCACTACAGACTGAAGAAGTAGCAAGGACACAATAGGTTTAGTAATTAGTCAAATGTTTGCAATCATGCAATGTGTGGTGTTTTGACCATTTTTTTACATATATGTTGCCTTTTTTGACAAATATTTCACAATGAAGCAATCCATTTTACTTTGGTTTTGTCCCCAGTGGATTGATTCAGCCTCAAGTTCTTATCCTTTCAGTCTGTCCCTTTTTTCAGGGGTTGCCACAGCGAGTTAACAATTTACATCTAACCCTGTCCTATGTGTCCTTAACTCTGACTCCAACTACCTCCATGTCCTCCCTCACTGCATCCATCAATCTCCTCTTTGTCTCCTACATGGTAGCTCCATCTCTAGGTTCATTCTTCTACTGATATACCCATTGTCCCTCCTCTGAACATGTCCAAACCATCTCAATTTGGCTTCTCTAGCTTTTTCTCCAAACCTTCCTGTCTATGTTGTCCCTCTAATCACCTCATTCCTGATCCTGTCCATCCTTGTCTGTCCTAAAAAGAATCTCAGCATCCTTAACTCCACCACCCCCAGTTCTTCCTCCTGTCCTTCTAACTGTTCATAGTGTCTCTGATACATACATCATGGTTGGTCCCTATAAGTCAGCCTCAAGTCAATGATTAAAAAAAAATATAACTGGCTGTAAATATTTCCTGCTTGTCGTCCTGGCTGTGGTTTTGGTTGAGCTCACACCTACACGCTGCATGAGAACCCACAGTGCTTTGCCACCCGCATCATGCTGGCTTCCAGTTCATTGCATATTTATTGAAATACTAGTCAAAGAAGACCTGATAGTAGTACTCAGTATTGGCAGGTACACTAATGAAAATACTGGCTTGTAAAAAGGATATTGGGATTTCTTTGTTAGCTGAATATCTCATGTGTTACTCAGGTAAATGGTAATCAAAGCTAAATCATTTGTTTTCATCAGATCAATCCATTCACAGAATTAACCCTCCTGCACAACGCTTACTGATCATTCAGAGCATTAATTAGACCAGCAGGAGACAAAACAACAAAAATAAGACCCCGACCGGTCTTCAATGAGACCATCCAGCGAATGCATTCATTTAATAGACTAATAAATAAGTGGAAGTAGAGAGATTTTTGTTACTGCAGTTGATATTGATTCCATGCTCAGTCAGGTTTGGAGGATTGGGAAGTTAATGAATAGCCTAAGAGCTCTCACCAAGTCAGAAAACAGTTCTTTTGAACTGATGGATGGACAAGAGCTGGATGGAACAAATACTGTGATGAATAAGAGCAGTGTGAGTAATGGCACCAGAGATGTGTTTCTAGTTTTTCTCCCAGCAATGAAACTCAACTGAAAGATATATGTGCTATTGACTACCAAGGAACTTGTTCATTTCAGACCCATTTACATGTTAAGAGGAAGGAAAATAACATTAACTGCACCCTTTGGTCTCACTAGCAATAAAACAAACCAACCTCCCCAAAATTGAGAATTTTATTAATAGAGCCATTTACAATATATATATTTTTTGAAAAGTCACGGAAATGGAAGTGCAGTCAAGACATGAACAAATGGATGAAAAGTATGCACAGGATTAGAAAGTGGTCCTGGCAAAACCGCCAGCAGAATCAATGCCAGCTCCTTGCCTGTCAAAACAGACTAATGCCCTGCATCTAAATGTGCTTGAGTGCTCCTTGGTCACACCTCCATCTATCACACTGCAGGGATTCCCTAGACAGGGTTTACTATTTTACCCATCTGTCACTCAGCACCCAAAGGCAGACAGATTGGGCTCCCCTTGGCAGACTGCACGCAACCTGTTTCTTTTTTTTTTTTACCTTAAACACCCACTTTACCGCTGGCTCTATACCCTGCATCTCTTATGTTTGTCGAGATTCATGCATGACTCACCTGGTATCACACAATATTACAAACATCAACTTAGTGCATTGTTGTTCTCAGATTGTTGGCTATGAACATTATTATTGGGCTGTGAGTTCCAATGAAAAGTACAATTTGTTTGGAACTCTTAATTTTTTTTTAAAATAAAACCTAATTTGCAGAACAGTTCGGTAGGGAACTCATATCTTATCAACTCAGACATATTTAACACTATATGATCAATATCTTATATATTTTCAGTGTATATATCGCCGAGGGCGGCAGCAGTCTTCCTGTTGCTGTTGTCATTGTTAATTTCCCGAGGGATACTCCTGAAGGATTAATAAAGTTCTATTTATCTATATATATACTTTTCTACATTATTCTTTCTGTCCCAACCTGTTTTTTTTTTCATTTTTTTAAATTATATTTTCTAGTAAGATTTTTACCATATTGCAATATTTGACTTTTTCAAACCCAATATCTTTATTATTATTGTGTAGACAAAAATTGTGTTTTTGTAGACAAAAATAAATTAATAATAATAATAATAACAACAATAAAAAAAACTAAAAAATATACCATGAATAAGCTTAAAGGAAGCTAAAGTGTAATTTAAGCTTGAGCTGCCAATCATCAGGGGGCAATCTGTCCCCTTATGATTGGCTACTTTTCCAAACCTCAGCTCTAATCTGTCAGATGCCTGCTCAAGCATTTCCTTATCAACTCTATCAATAACAGCAAAGCATTGCCAGCACATCAGGGGGAAGTGCAGTCCGAAGCCAAGACCTTACTCTGGTGAAGATAGTAATTACTCAGCTTTTTTACACCAAAGCCTGGCAGAGACTAAAACATGACTGATGACCATCTACCAAAGAGAAAATCATTTTTGGTTGCTTCCCAATTTGATAGTTTCAAGTTTTAAGTCTGTGCTCCTATTTCTTTTTTGTAGAGACAAAAATGTATGCTCTCAAAGAAATATATTGGTCCTAACAACAACACAGTAAGAAAGCAGTTGCTTGGGCACTACAACGTCTCATGTTATTGTTTGAATTCCTCGTGTTTACGTGTAACAGTTTTGATTAATCATGATAAATGTACAGCTTCTCTGTGATTGGTCAGATCAAAAAATGTCACTGATTGACAAGTCTGTTTGTGTTGATATAAAGACATAAGAAAAACATATTTTAAACATAAATCTTCATGGTTTGATTCCCCTACAAGGCAACAACATAAAAAAGTCGTTCATTTTAATACCCCTTCTGTCAAAACAATGTTGAGAGTGAAATGCATTTTATCAAGATTGAGTCAGAGATTGTGATTTAAATTCACAAAATCATTTTCCCTTAACTCCCCAAACACACCCCTCAAAAATCTTTGAAAGCGTCTACATTAGACTGCAGTGTCATCTGCTGCTACGTAGTGAAAGAGCATTTTATTTTTGTAAGAACAAAAACACATTTTTCAGAAAGTAAATCATTTTGGGCAAATTTTACGTGGCCAACACTGCAATCGTTCAAGGCACACTTATGTTTACGGCAGAGTAGTTGGAAAAAACTGTCCAAGAAAGAGGTTTGGCAAAGCAAAGAAGAAAAGAGCAGAGAGCAAACGAAACACCAGGGAACACAACAGGAGGGCAGCAGTGAGGCAACAGCAGAGCACAGGTGGAACACAAAGACAGAGTACTAATATGACGCCACAAGTAGTTCAAGTATTAATTCAGAAACAAGTTAATTTGAAAGAAATACCTAAGCCCATTGGTCCCTTACAAGTGGGCCTGGGACCGGTACCGTCCATGGGTGAATTGATGCCGGGCCGCAGAGAAATAAGGTTTCTTTTTGGCCCCATCTGGCTATTAGTTGATCCATAGCCATATCAACAAAAGAACTTAAGAATAGAATGGCTAGGATTCCATCATCAATAATGCAACTTTATTTGATTAGGAAATATTTTCTCAGTGAAGACAGCAATAAACTCAAAATGACGCAGAGTCATTGATACAACTTAACTTTTACACCGGTCTGGTAGCAGAAAGTTATAGGCTGTGTGCACTTGAGAAATCCTTGGGCCACGCACAGTTAATTTGGGTAGGAAGATATTATTGGTAGGAAAATATTTCAGAACACCGGAAATGTAATGTTATTAAGGGGTATTCACAAATCCACGTTAATGTCACAGCTAAATAAATGTCCTGATTCTGTGATATAAAAGACTGTTAGAAAGAACATATGTAGTCCGTACAAAGCTGCCTCTCAGTTTTCCCCAAAAAGTCAACTCAAAAATTGAGAGAAGAAATCATTACTCCGAAAAATCTATATAATTTTCAGAAACAATGTAAACTCTCTGTATTTCTTTGAATTTCCTTACCTAGAAAAATAGTGGGTAAAAAGCCATTTAGCTAAACTAAATAGGTCTGTATAAAGAAGAAACAAGAGTATGGGCTGCTGGAGATGAAGTAAAATTACTTTTTCGACCGCAGTGCATTTTTATCAAAGTAGCTGCGTAACTTAGTAACAGGAAGTTGGCTGCCGATGAGAAGGCTGTGAAAAACGACCAAAAAATGATTTACTGCCATTGTCACATCCACAATGCATCACATGGCAGATACAGTTCAGTCCGTCAATGGAACCTGGAGAAAATGTGCAGAGAATTTATGACTCAATAACAGAGGACCTTCATTCATATTGGCTCCTCTGATTTGTTGCTTGGACATGATTAGTACGATGACAACGGAAGAATACTGTGCCAAATAAAGCACAGGCACATGCTGCCGTGATGACAAAGTCACACGGTTACAAGATGGATTTGTTTCCTGTGGAGTGAAAACAATTAAAACAGTGTTGAAATTATCTCAATGCTGCAATAATATGATATCCTAAGGGGGTCTAGGACCTTGCAAATATTTCCCTGCAGGACTGTAATGAGCCAAGTATCATACTATACAGTATAGTTATACCCCTTAATAATGTATTTGGAAATAAGCCATGAACAGCCTCTTGTATGTAGAAAAACATAAAGAATTGTGTACTGTGTGTTGAAGCTAAGAAAAAGCAGTACATGAGATGATGCGTCGCTGATTCAGTTGGCGAACTGCCTGAGCGGAGCCCACCAGAGAAAGCATCAGCCCGCTGGCAGTAGTGTGTAGTAAGTACTTTGAACATCTGTAGCCTTGAAGATCCCACCAGTAAAATATGCAGTGTTGTGGTCATAATGGCTGTTCACAAAATATCTGCCTTAAGTACCTAATTTTTATGCTTTTGTTGTAGGGAGAGTTTGTTGTGTACTTGTATCTTGTGGGGACACGACTAAGGTTGACTTTGTGACAGGTAGAGAAGAAAAGGCTTTTAACTAACCAACAACCTCAAATGACATGCCGCAGCACATGTGTCAAACTTGAGGCCTGCAAGCCATATATGGACCACAATTTTGTTTTATGTGGCCGACCAGAAGTTTTAATTTAAACTTTGAGGTAGTACACACCAATGATCCTCCAAGATGAGCTGGAGGAAGTGTCTAGTAAGAGGGGACTCTGGGTATCCCTCCACCGGTTCCGGGTAAAGATGGATGGATGGATGGATGGATGGATGGAAGGTCTTTCCCTTTATAAGTAGAAGCCATGACCAGAGAGAGGAGAGATGGGGATTGAGTGAAACCAGTGAAAATGGAATCAAGTCTATGGACAAACGCCCAAGACATGCTACAAGAATTATGCCAGGGTGCCAACGCTCAGAGGGCCCAAGTGACTAATAAAGACTGAAACTGTTGTGTGAGTGTTGGTGTGATAGTGTCAACGGAGGCACCTGTATTGTAACTTTAATTTGGTTGTACGATCAATATATTCATGAAAAACATTAGAGAAAAGGAGAATAGAGCAAGTTAAATCCATCTCACTTTCCATCTCCATAAACGGGAAAAGTCTCTGGAACCAAATTCATGATGGTTGACGGTGAACAGCCTGAGGTTGTGTTCCACCCAAATGTATCTCAGTTGGCATATGAATTATTCTGGCCTACTGTTTGAAAAGCTTTGGCAAACAACAACAACAAGATTTTAGAGTATGTTTGTAAGTCAGTCCATGAGTATTTGGATATAAAATGCTACAAAAATGCATTGAAATTCAAACACTACCACTGCCCCTAAGTGATGTGTATAATGGACAGGGAATGCACAGTGTCTACACTTGTTTGGTCTCTTATTATTTGACTGATTCTGCGTGGAGAGCAGAATAACAATAAAAAAAAATACAACACTGGTAGAAAAAAAAGAGTCAAATACAAAAACAACTGAAGAGAAAAAAAGCTAAAAATACAGCCTTAAACTATATATGTTTGGGTGAGATGTGAAAACCAATATACACTACGCATTTCACACAAATACTTTGATCCTCAGCATAACAGCATGACAGGCACAGGCTAGAAAACAGGAAACTAAAGTGCACCATGTGCCAGACAGGAGACAATAAATATTTGTGTACTACCCCTGTAGTCTTTGAGTGGTAGCCCATATATCTCAGCAGACTGCACCACTCTGCAGAAGGCCAGGAAAAGCAGATGTGAATTATCAATGTGGTGATGAATGACTTCCATTTACCTTGTTTAGTTTCAGGGTGCATGTCGGTCCACTGAGGCTCTGTCCTGGTTAGTATACACTGAGCTGAACCGTTGTTAATGTTATCAGCAACAACTATGCACACCAGTTTTTTTTTAGAAGCAACCATCAGTTCTAAGTTGTCTTCATCAGAGGAACACAACATTTTACCACTTCACTAATAAGCACCTGAAAGTACACTTAATTCTGCGTGCCTGAAAATGAATGACAGGGTAACAACGATGCACAGATATTAAGAAGCTACAAGCAGAGGGGAATTCAATCTAAGGCAGTTATACTCTGTGGTGACATCCAACTGCAATTTTCAGTGGGGAAAAAAAGGGACAAAGTGAATTGGTAATTAGCACAGATTATGCTTAAATGGTCATGGATTCTTTAAAAGAGATTGAAATTAAGGCTTAATTAAATGAAGACGGGCAAACTGCTGAAGCATACGGACATCAAATAAAACAACTTTATTTCAAACTCAGCTTTTGCAGCATTAACCTACCCATCTGCTGCTTTAGCAGTAATTACTTTGAAGGGCATGTTCTTCAAAGATCTTCTTACTTTTTGTGATTGAAAAATGACACATTAAACAAACAAAAAAAAATTCACATTGAACAAACAAAAAAATATACATAAAAAAGGTGGTTGAAATAATAATAATAAAACAAATAAACAAAATGAGTAGAAAGGCATTGTTTGGGACAGATTGATGATTCTCAAAGGAAAACCAAGAGTGAGGAAGAAATCTGCTCAAACTGAGGGTGAAGTCATCCTACAGATGACAACTAACCCTGGCTTTGGGTATTGCTCTCCTGCTCATCCACAATGGTTTTCTGTAGTTGATCAACTTTATAAAACACTTTAAAAACAATTGAATTGTGTGGACCCCCAATTTTGTCTTTATCAAAATCCTCAGCCTCTAGCCCAGTATTTGGCAACCTGGTGCCTGGGGGAAACCTAGTAGTCCCAATGGATTACCTAAGGTATCTGCGGGGTTTGTTCCAAAAAAGTATTCCAAAATGTGTCAAAATCATCCATCCATCCATCCATCTATCCATCCATCTATCCATCCAGCCATCTTGATCTGCTTATCCGGAGCTGGATCGCAGGGCAAACATTCCGAGGAGAGTTACCCAGAGATTCCTCTCCCTTGACACTTCCTCAAGCACATCTGGAAGGATCCCGCAGCGTTCCCAGGCCAGCAGGGCAACATAGTCGCTCCGTGTGTCCTGGTTCTACCTCTGGGTCCCCACCCAGTGGGACATGACCCAAACATCTCATGTGGGAGGTGTCCAGGGGACATCTGTTATAAAGGCCTAAGCTATCTCAACTGACTCCTCTTGATGTGAAGGAGCAGTGGCTGTACTCCGAGCTCCTCCCAGGTGACAGATCTCCTCACTTTACGGGTAAAAGCACATTTCCGCTGCTTGTTTGAGATCTCAAAGAAATGTCCTATCAGAAATAGGCTAATAGCTACACTATTATAGTTGATATGTCAGCGTTTGCGTTTTATAACCACAGCCGAGTAGACTAAATATATGCAACCTGAATCAAATTGTAACTCTGCTTTATATAAAAGCATTTCAATCAAACAATCAGTCTGACAAGTTTATTTAGGTTAGTGCTAACTCTGGCCCAAATCTCAACACCAAATTAGGAGCCACATTAATAAGAGACACATTGGTTCATCAGAAGGAGCCTCAATGTATAATGAAGAACCATTTGTGCCTGGCTTTCTGTGTCTAATTGCACTTTTTTTTACTTGGTCAGAGTGGAAGATGAATGCATTAGGATTCTCAGACTTTTTTTTTTTCCTTCTTAACCTTGGAGTTGTCTTTTATAATCAAAATGGCTCCACTTTTGTTGTCAAATCCGGGAGAAGCTTTTATTCAACAACATTTAGCGTTTTTTTTTTTTTTTTCTAGCAAGCTTTTTATACAAAAGGACTGCAAGGCTGTAATCTCTAAAACCTGTCAGCTCAAATGTGTTTTTGGTGCAATCGGTATTAAAGTTCAACTCTCCCTTGAATTTACATTTAACAAATCGACTTCCCGCGGTGCCTTGCCACAGAGATGCATCAGTAATAATGTGTGGTCATTTTTCTCCAACGAAAAAACCCAGTTTACGTCTAATAAACCTTTATTTTGTATTTTAATTGATGCGGTATGTCAAGGGTTTGTATCTATTTATATTTTGATTCATGAAGGACTGTTTCAAGTTTGCTTTTGAGGATTAAAAGACCTGATGAAATGAAATGATTGTAAGAAAAAACGTGTTTAGCATCAAAACAAGACTAAGGACTTTTTGATTTATCCTTGTAGATACCTTGATGAAAAAAAGAAAAAAAAAAGAAGAAACAAAGTTTCAGTATAAAAGCTCAAGAATCATCATCCTTTCCAGGCTGTTGGCTCTGATATTACTAGCTCTAGGCAACAAGTTGCGCAGGTAACAGAGGTAGTCATGGAATAATCTGGGTAAATTAGATCTATTTCAGGGGTGTGTGTGTGTGTGTGGTACCCTATCTTTGCAGAGTTAAGTGGATGGAGGACGCTGACAAAAAGTTGGACAGGGTGCCGCAGGGTGTCCTCGATCCTCCTGATGAAGATTCTACGTTACAGGCCATGTATCAAAATTAGGGTTGAGTCATAGCAGAGTCGACAGTGAGAATGTTAGTACAAGTGAAACTCTCCCTCTGAATCGCTATGCTCCGTGGACTTGACAAGGATTTATCATTTACGGCGGTGCTTTAAACAGAGTCCCAACACTGATGTCAATGCTTCATTAACATTCTAGTTGTTTGAATTTTTGATATAAAAAGAGAGACTTCCTGTGACCTAAATTATTAGAATTATTAGACCTAACTAGCACCGACTCAGACACACCTCATAAAATAAGGAAGCAGAACTAATTATAAGAAAGTCCTAATTATGATGCGATAGCCTTGGAATCTCAGGATTAAATGGGGTTATGTGGAGTAATGTTGACAGAAATATGCCAACATAATTAAATTTAATTGCATGAGTCGGGAAGTGTTGAGAGAGAAGATGAGGAGTGTAGCCAATATTATTTTAATGCAGTAAATCAAAGTGCATTTCAGGGCCCCACACCAGACAGTGAGAGAGTAAATGTGATGTAAACAAAAACACACATTTTAATGGTGTGTAATGGTGAGTCTGGAGACGCTTTTAAGTTTTTCTAGTCTAGTTTTGTTTGTGATTTTGTCCAGATATGTTGTGGATGGTTTGTCAAACTGCTGACCAACACTCCACCAATCCTGTCACTGAAGGATATATACCAGGGGTGCCCAATGAGTAGATCAGGATCTACCAGTAGATCCAATCACATCCTAATGACTCGGCGAAAGTTAGGATAACATAGGTATTGAGTAGGGACGTCCGATATATTGGTCCACTGATAAATATTGGGCCGATAAGAGCATAACTTTTTTAGTATCGGATTATATTGGTATCGGTTTTTCCACCAGTATGTATCATATAAAGAAAAGCTGCCAAGAAAATGTACTGCCACTAAGACAACTGTACTGCTGTGCCTTCTGCTAATGAAGAGGACAAACGGAGGAGGATTCTTCTCATTAAAGGAATAAACAAACAAATGAAGAATACTCATCTCAGCACTCAATCCTTGTGTAAGTGGTAGAAACTAGTATCTGAATAGCTCAGAATGAAGTATGGTACGCATCATTTTGCTGTTGACGGAATGATATTACTGTATTACTGCCCCAGTTTACATACCACACAGCTGCCACTGAACCAGTACTCAAGTGAAATACAACATTCAAAATGTTGTGTACGTGACCTAACTCCTGCCGTGATCGTCTGGTTTTGTTATTTCCAAGTCAGAGCAGGATAAGGCGACAGGGCGGGATAAGATGACATGGCTGTCTAGCGGGGAGACATCTTCCAGACACCTCTCATGTCAGTCTGTCAGAAGGGTCTGCAGCTGCTTCAGGTGACAGGTAAACAGTCTGGGGGAGCTAAAAGCTGCCTGCTTTTTTTTAATGGGTTTCCAGTGATGTGACAGTTTTGGAGGTTAAGCTTCAGATCTGCCAATGTACTTAATAATCACATATTACTCTGCTACTAAACTGACGATTGAAAAGACAATTTCTGTTGAATTAACTTTAAATTCTCAAGCACATTATTACACATTAAAAAATGTCTGTTTTCAATAACAAACATTGTCAGGTGGCCAAAACGGTTTTGTACATTTTTATTGTCATTTTTTTATTCAATCATCTTAAATCTTGAGGGGTAAATGGTATTTATTTCAGTTTTCCAAATTTATTGAAGCTTTGTAATAAGGTTTGAGTTGCTCCAAAAGATTGGGTTCTCCTCACAAACTGAAAAATATTCCAAATTAGGTATCTTAGGAATCTTAGGATCTTAGGAATCTTATTTTCTGTTAAAAGTTACTGTTTAAGTCCTCAGAGTTACAATAACTAACATTGACAAATTGTCTGCCAGCCCTGGCCTGATCTGTTGGCCACTACAGTAGGAAACCAATTTTAAGAGTTGTGATGCATTGACCTTGCCAACTTATTCGATAAAAAAAAGCATCGCTATTTTACGTGATGTCAGGATTTTTCTCGTTGTGCTGTGTAAAAAACGATGGGATTTAATTGATAATCAATACATTTCCTTGTCTTTTGCAGAACACAAAGCCAAAGTCCCCAAAAATTCTGCTCTTGGATGAGTTATTTGAAAACTCCATCCTTGAAAATGAGCAAATACCTTGAGTATTAGAACAATGCTAATTGTAGAAAGGAGGTGGGGTGGGTTTGGGAAGGCCTATGGGGGAGGTATCACAAACTATCCTCTCTCAACTGAATCTTCTTTTTTTTGGCCTTTTTTTCAGGGGTTGCCACAGCGAGCCAACAATTCCCATCTACCCCTGTCCACTGTCTGAACATGTCCAAACCATCTAAATCTAGCTTCTCTAGCTATTTTCTCCAAACCTTCCTGTTTGTGTTGTCCCTCTTATCACCTCATTCCCAATCCTGTCCATCCCAGTCTCTCCAAAAGAGAATCTTTAACTCTGCCACCTTCAAAGAGTCTGAATTGAATGAAATAATTCTCATTTTTTTTAACCACTCTCCCCATGCACTGGCCCTAAACAAGGGTTCATAATGGTCTCAACCCTGAGTAAAAAAAAAAAAAGAAAATCTTAAAATGAATGTTATCTGATATGCATTTATTAAGATGTTATGTACTCATCTGTTTCCTCTCTGGAAAATTAATGTGGATTGAAAAATCTGCAAGCAGACAGACTCATAAATTTTATATGATACGATTCCCTCATGCATCGTACAGTCGTGCTCATGAAATGAATCAGCGGTATGTGCCAGACTGCAGCTGCTCACACTACTGTGTCCAGGCATACTGTGGTACTACTTAAGTATTCTCAAGGATAATTTGGTTAAGAGACGGCAGCACGAAAAAAACAGTTTTTTACTTTTTAAACTGTCGAATCACTTTCTCATGTGTTCATTCTTGGTGGTAGGATTAATATTTCACTTAGTGAATCCCATTTTTTATTCGGTAAGTGAAGCACCTCTGGTAGACAGAGTGTTCTTCACGTTGCTGCTTTATCCATCCCACTGTGCCATATACGTCTATTTTTATATAAACATATAATTTCTATACAATAATGCTTTGGCAGCATTTTATTACTCCCCCCATGGAAACATTTTACGAGGTCATAAAACGCATCGTTAATTGACTTTTAATGGAACCGAGCAGAGTTGAGCAAATAATTAGACATGTATGCTTTGCCGTGCATAACAAACAGGGATGTTATGGACGATGCTTTTGCCATCATTGGGTGATAACAAGCACATGCAGTCAGGACAAATGAGTATTACTCGATTGTTAAATTCAAAGCTGAAGAAAAAAAAAAGAAGGAAAAAAAAATGTTTTTAAGATGATTAACCAGTCACTGTATTTCTAAAACTTACAATAATCACTATGGTTGCTGTAGCACAGAACTACTCAGAACTATTATTTATATTACACACACATTCGTAATTCCACTTCAGTCGTCAATAGTTGACATGAAATGAGGCTGAACTTGAGAATGGAGAATAGATTTAGCTACAAAAGGATTTGGGTCCCATCGCATGGTAATAAAGTGGAAAAGTCATTGTAATTTAAAGCCCTTTCAAATTAAATTAGTTCCTTTTACAGATCATAATGAGTCATTAATCACATTTAAATTAAATGCTTAAAATTTACAAAGGGCTTTTTGGCATCTAATTGTATTTGAATATAATGGCACAGTTGTAGGATTTTGCTGTCACTGGCAAGATTGGCAACAGCTGGGAAATTTGGTGCGACGAGAAATACTTCAGAGGGTAAAACATGAAAAAATAACAATAAATGGAAAGAGGTTCCTTAAATTAAAATAGCTAGAGTTACCTATCTTACAGTATGGGGAATTCAGTATGATGTTTGGAAACCAACATAATTATTGAACAACTCAACAGGAGATAAAATAATATTGCATACATTCGATAATTTGTGGAACTATGTCAGTTGAATATTTAAACCAGCCACTAGGGAGCACAAGTCATTGTTTTTCAGTGCCGGGCAACAAGCGTGGATAAATGGTGAGGGTTCCATCAGGAAGCGCACCGGGTGTAAAACTTTGGCCAAATCAAATATACAAGACAAAATGATTTCCATACCGAAGGAAATTGTTGACTCGCTGTGTCAACCCCTGAAAAAGGGACAACCCAAAAGGAGAAGGAAAAAAAAAGACAATAATATAAAAAACACAGAACAACACAGAGATTTATACATTTTAACCCACTATTAGAGTATGTTAATTCCAAGTGTTTTATCATCCCCTAAATTCTGATTTTGCATCGTTTTCCACACACTGGCACATCAAGAGATATGTGTCCATTCCGTGTGGACTAATAATCCAGTGATGTTATGTTTCATATAGGTTGCTGCTCCATATATTCCCTACACTTCGACATGATTACTCTCATTAAAGGCAAAATGCTGACCTTGGTGAGACGCAAATGGATCTTTAAGAGACAGGATCCTCCATCACAGTGAAATGGAGCGCTCCCCATCTCACAATACTGCTATTAAGTTTCATCAAGGCTCATTACATACTGACTCTCCTGTGCAGTGCAAAAAAAAACAAAAAAAAAACAACAAACTACCACACCATATTATCACACACTGCTCTGCTGTCACCATGAGTCTCTCACAATTTAATTATTTTACTGGAAAATAACAACTCCTTACGTGAAACCTTTCACTGAGTTTCTACATTAAAAGTGTGTGATAATGAAGGTAGGTCAGTTTTTTTTTTTTTTTACCCCATTTTCATTTTTGTACTGTATATGATTTTTGGGGTTAGGCTGTTTTATAGGAGGCGATGTGTTGATTGTGAGATCAGACTAAAATGGAATTAATTTAATACATTTAAAGAGCGGCATTGGAAGCCTGGCCACTAAGGAGGCAGACGTGGATCTGCAAGGCTTCCAGTTCCACCACCTCCTCTGCAGGGAAAAAAAAAAAAAAAAAAAAACAACAAACTACCACACCATATTATCACACACTGCTCTGCTGTCACCATGAGTCTCTCACAATCTGGAAAATAACAACTCCTTACGTGAAACCTTTCACTGAGTTTCTACATTAAAAGTGTGTGATAATGAAGGTAGGTCATTTTTTTTTTTACCCCATTTTCATTTTTGTACTGTATATGTTTTTTGGTTGTTAGGCTGTTTTATATGAGGCACAACCCTTGGCGAAATAAAGAGATGTGTCGATTGTAAGATCACACCGAAATGGAATTAATTTAATACATTTAAAGAGCGGCATTGGAAGCCTGGCCACTAAGGAGGCAGACGTGGATCTGCAAGGCTTCCAGTTCCACCAGGAGACCACTACGGGACTCTGAGTATAAAAACTTTCACGACCTACATGACTTCTGGTGGGCTTTGGGTAGGGACTGCTTCACCTTGCGACCCAGTAACACATAGGTGGATAAAGATGAATGAAAGAACAATACATTGAATTTAATAAATCTGTATTAAATTACGACGATTATCCAGAAGATTAAAGCTATTATGCAGGTTAACATAAAAAAAAAAAAAATAATAATAATAATTAATATATATATATATATATATATATACATATAAACACTTTGCATGGTTACCACAGCCAGATGAGTAAGAGATGTTAGTAAGTGAGTACAATATTGGTGTGCAGGTATACCTTGTTAAACCTGGTTATTGAAAAAAAAAAAAAATTTCTTTCGCTTGTAGCTCAAATATCATAAATAAAAATAAACTCAAGCAACACAAATTATGCAAGGCAAATGTAGTAGACTCAAGGTATGGCCTAAGAGTGACAAATGTTAAAAATATATAAAAGAAACTTCTGTCTTTTAGTTGAAAACAATGTCTTTCCAATCAACGGTTATATGGAGAATCAAATAATTAGCAGCTCTGGTGGATCTTCAGCTGTTTTTGCTGAGTTGTTAGTACCATAGCAGTACAAGTCTTACAGTACCTAATCCTGTCTTTGTCCCTGATTTGTGTGTAGTCCAAGTAAACTACTCAGGACGTGTACTTTTCTGTCATGGACTTCTGCCTTCTTTGTTGTTTTGCTGTTCAGAAGACTCTTGCCATCTAGTTGCCCGATTTGGCTTATATTGTAGTATTTGGTTTTTTGCTTTGATAACATTATACATTATTGTATTTCCTATAGATAGAGAATTTAGTATCTTTTTACAGTATTTTGAGCCTGCTGCAGACAAATGCCCTTCACTGCAGCCATTTACTTGACATTAACATCCAGTAAGTTAGACTGAAACAGCAAAGGACCAAACAGTGACACAGATGCTAAAATTAAGAGATGAGTGAAGAAAACCAGTGGAGATGGTGGGCAGACGTATCAGTGCATTTGTAAGAACTCACCCACGAAGTCGATAGAGAAAGAGGTTGAAACCTAATTATACTTAGACGGCCCACACCTCAGCCTGCTGATTTCATTTCTCTCACTCTGCTCAGTCAAGTCAAATAAAGAAAGAGGTGAAACTCTGCAACACTTCACTACATTGCCTTGATTAAACTTCAGCTCATTTTTTTTTTTTTTCCCACCTAGGTGCAGAGTTACCCGTAGACATCCATTTGCGTGAATCAAACACAGTCTGCATTTACATATCACAGTTTACACAAAAGTGAAGAATCCTTGAAAGCTAAATGAGTGTTTCTCAGATTGCGCCGTGTTCCCACTGGAACCCCATTAAGACTGAAGGCTGAATCCCTAAACTGCTATGTTGGCACAGCTCCATTATTTACCCAGGCAGCATGTCCTTTATGGGCCAGCTGTGGAGCTAAAGCCTACTTTATGAGATTTGATTAATTTACTTTGAAAAGCTCCAATAACATGTGTTCGGTAAACTGAATTATTTCAGTGCGAAATGTGCATATGAAACAGTCAGGTGTATAGTCATCACTATGTACTAATATTTTTCAATAGCCTGATGATGTAAGGGCTTTGTTTATTATTCTGTAATGAGAAACAAAACATAATTACTACTGGCAACATTGACTCTGCATTACATTGAGCAAGCAACAGTGGCAACATTAGCCAGTCCATCTCTAGCAAATGATCCCAAATGCCAGACAGGAAGTTTACGTCACATGTCACCAAATTTACAACCTCAGCCATTGGTTACACCTTATGGCAACATTCTATCGCAAAAGTAAATTTCTTATTATATTTCTTTGTAAAAAGCAAAGGAATAAATAAGTTACGCCGTACTTCTTACAGTACAGCTCATTACACAAAAAATGGTTTACAGTGGGTTCATCATGCCCACTCTATGGTGCAGTGTGATATGGGTGGCAGCCATTGAGACTGCTGCTGCTGCTCCTGCGTTAAGGATGAGTGGATGAAAATAAATGAACGAGACTTACTGACTGTGTTGAAAGCAAGGTTTCCATTTCTACTAAAGAGGTGTTCTTAAAAGCACATGTAATGAGATGATTCAGCAGTTCAGTTTGTTCTCATAAAACATTAATTTTTAATGGTTTGCCAGGGTTGAAGTCTGGGGACGTTGGTATAACCAAAATCTGACCATGACTGGGTAGATTATAGAAAGACAAAAAAACATTCACAAATACTTACACCTACAGTATAGTCAGTTTAGAGATCCAAAAATCCTAACTTCCAACTTGCTTTGGACTGTAGGTTATTTAAATGTAATTTAAATAGAAGAGGTGGTAAAATAAGGACCCACAACCAGGGATGGGAATGTTTTCTTATTTAAAAAACGAGGTTCGATTATCGTACATTGGCATTCCAATAGGCCAAACATTTACAGATAACTTCTAAAGATAATTTGGTACATTTGATGTGCATGGTTTTGAAAAAAAGTCTGCAAGGTAGGTCTGATAATTCTTGTAACAGTTTATAAGAAAAAAATAATTACTGCATAAGGTTTAATTGGAAATTGTTTAGCCTCTTACCCGTGTGTAGATATAAGGATTCACTGCGTTTACATCATTAAAAAAAGAGCGTTGCCCTAATAAAACTATGAATGAAAAGCCCAGTGGTTGTTATGTGAAATTATCTCATTTAACTCTATGTAGGCAGGTTGAGAATCATTCAACCCCTTACTACTCTCGTCATCTATTAATGGCTTGACTGGAGCCCCAAAAGCAGCTCATCTAATGATGTGTACATGAAGAAATATACAATAAAAAAAAAAATCTCCAAGGGCAGTGGTGGGCGCTGGCTGTGAACAGAAGCTGACAGTGTCCTCATATCGGATGCTAATATATTCTGGGTGAAAATGTGCTGCTCTTCTCATTAGTAGCCTCCAAGCTTGACAGAGGTGTTGGTGAAGCTGCCATTCACCTCTGCTAATTATGCAAAGCGTGTACTGAAATGGAAAATCCTCCTTCTTGGGAATCAGAAAAGAACACAAAAGTACACAACGTACATAGTTTTGTGTGTGAATGATCGGTTTGATTAATGGTTTGTAACGCAGACTGGAAAGGAATACTGTTTTCATTTGTCTTCATGAGGCTAAATTACAATGTTTCAATGTAGTTTGTAGACGTTAACAACAACACTGGACCAGAAGGAGACTGTGGATCAGGGTTTTGAGAACTACAGGATGTGGAGAGCAAATCTGCAAAATATTATTAGTTTAGTATTATACTAGTATTAAATTTTCACATCAAGGTAGGGGCCATAAAATATAATTCCACGGGCGGCAAATGGCCCACGGGCCGCAAGTTTGAGAACCCTTCTACAAGGTAATTTTTTTCATTTAACAACATATAGAAAAACATAAACTATGAGAAATTCAATTTTACCAATGTGTACATTTTGCCTGTGTGGTTAAAAAAAAAATATGTATTTTGAGTGATTTATTTAACAAAAAAATAATGAGAGTGAGAATATTTCCCCCCAAAAAAGTAATTTTTTTTTGGACTGCACATAGGTGTAGCAGGATACAGGTTGGGACTCGTTCAGTTTCAGGAAAACTTGCTATGTCCAGTTGCCCTCAAAGTAGCCATTTTAATTAAATTTACTCAATGCCACAGACACAAATTTACACAGATGAGAGGATATGTTTTTCTAAAAGAAAGAATTGGTATTAAGTTATTGTTATGTGGATAACATAGAAAGATTCTTAAAATAATTCAAGAATATTATTTATTTGATTCCATATCCACATGGTTATGAAATAGCTTTTTTTATTATGACGTGTAATACAATGAACATCTATTTGTCATGTATTTTAAAAACAAAATGTTTCTGAGAGAATCCCATATTGGTGGAATTACATTGTGATTGTGTTGACTATCAAAGCATCAACACCTGGAGCGGTGCAAGAACACAGCAATGTTGACAACATTTTTTCGCAAAGTTCTTTTTGTTAATGAAATGCAACCATACTTCAGACCCATCTGCCCCAATGCCACGATGTAAACATCCTAGATGGAAAGGGTTCGCCCATGTGACGTTGTTTTGCACATATCATCATGTAAATGCTGTGAGGAATCAGTAGGTGGATTCAGTAAACAGGACACTAATGATTCTAATGAATTAGATCATTCAGAACTGCTTGTCTGCGGGAACCCGTTCCGATCCCAAGCCTGTTGTGAGCATGGGGGTATTTTAGAGAAACTAAATCCAAAGCAGACTAAAAACAAGCTTTAATAATTAACCTATGTGCAGCCCAAAGAGACAGGAGACAGAACTCAAGTACATAACAATTAGTGAAGACTGTTAGGTAATAAATTACTCAGACTGCAAATGGGAGTGATCTGAATATAATGCGAAGACGAAAAATGTGTTTTTTACCTTAAATGTGATAGACAGAAGAACGAACGATGTTCCTGTCGAGGTACCGCACCTGCTTGTTGGCACAAGGCATCTGATACATAAACAATGAGCAACTGGAGTGAAACATGTCCAGAGGTGGCTGCTGTTGCAGATGATGTGCCATCATGAAGACAAAAGAAACCCACATGGCAGCTGGACAGATAAGACCAAGCTGGGAATCTGGGAGAGGAGATGGCAACATGTGGAACCAGGGAATCAAGATGAAAGAGTCCGGAACAGGTGGAGTGGGTAGTAAATCAAGCAGGGAACAAGTGCAAGACAGTTCCGTATGAAGTCAAGAAAACCGTCCAAAGGTTTTAGGTAAAGAATGGCTGATGAGTTGACGCTATTCCAGCAGGTGTAGTGGAGGACAATGGTTGATAGGGAGGATTTGGGAGAAGGCTGTAGCACTAGTCACCACATTTAATTTTAAATAGAATTTTGGCAGCAATGTAATTCAATCATCTTCTACTACTGTTTAAGTTTTACTGATTAGAGAAGGTGTAGAGCAGGGATTCTTAACCTTTTTGGCACCGAGGCCCAATTTTTTTTCAGTGTCGAGTGACCTGGGGCCCTTAATAATCGCAGTTTAAAATTTTCATGGCCCTCTAGGGGGCGCTTGCGGCCCAACTTTGGGCCGGGGCCCAATGGTTCAAAATCCCTGGTGTAGAGGAAGTGGGCTGAAGGCCATCACAGGATATTAGACCAGGTTACCCCACTGAACACTGGTGTAAACTCAAGTAAAGATTGATGTCAACCCTGTGAGTCTGTCTGTATATCCCTTTTCTCTGTTGTTTGCTGGTGTGGGTTAATCAGTGCCATCACAGTCACCTGTGTCTTTGTAATTAGTCTCACTCATGTCCACTGGTGTCCTCAGTAAATATACCCCTCTCCATCACTCAGCTTTGTGGGATCATTGTCTGGTGTTGACTTGTGCTGCCGTGTGCTGTATGTTCTGCTGCCGCCGCCGTGAGTCATTGATATGCGTACTAAAGAAATGGTTCTCAACTGGTGGGTCCTGACCCAAAAGTGGGGCAAAAATAAAAAAAATGGGAATCAGCTGTTGAGCATGTGCATTTTATTTTGAAAGGCACACTCTGCTGAATAATATGTGTATGTTAGAAGAAGTTTTTTTTTTTTTTTCTTTACAAAATTAATTTGCTTGGTTTGAATTTTATGAGAGTGGGTCGTGACTTAATGACGACAGGAGGAAGAAGAAACTCTTAAGATGTTTGGAGGAATACATGTTAAAAAGGTGTACTAAAATCTACGTTTAGTTTTCTATGATCTTTTGTATTGTCTTAACAAAGATTGTCAATCCTTTCTCTAGAGAATGGGTGTCAAACTCAATTTCACAGTGGGCCACAATTTAAAAACTGGCATGGACAGACTGTTTTGTTTTTTTTTAATAAACTGCAAATCTTTCCCCTTTTCCAGATAATAAATGTAGGGCTGTGAGCGAGTCTCTTCGGGCTCCTAGCAAGATATTGCTGGGGACCCAACCCTACCAAAAAAATGTGATTTTTTTGGGAACATTGAATCACATGAAAAACTGAATCAGAAATAAAATCAGTGATATTTACCTTTGTCTGTAAACTTTCTAGATAATTTTAATGTTTTTTACAGACCACCACCACCACCACCACCACCACCACCAACAACAACAACAACAACAACAACAACAACAACAACAACAACAACAACAACAACAACAACAACAACAAAAAGAAAAAGAAAATGTCTGTGCTATAACAAAGACCATGCATCACTAATACTACAGATCCTGGCAGTATATAAGGCCTTTATACTGGTTGGGCAAGTCTAGTATACAATTAAACAGTGGGCCAGATTTGGCCCTCGGGCCTGAGTTTGACTCTTGTGCTCCAGAGGGATTATATTTGAGGTAGTCTTCCACTACGACAAAGCTGATTTTCTGATTTCTCACACCACAAAAATGTGCCGGAATCAAGTGGAGTCATCAATAATTAATGTGTTCTATGTTCCATTATTTTTTTTCTACAATTAAGCAATTGCCAGCAAAAATGTTTGGGTAAAAGCCTGGTAATCAGTGTGATAATAACAACAGTTAACACAGACTGCATAATATTTATCTCTGTGGAGTTCTCTTTCTCTGCACTAAGTCCTCATCATTAACCATGAGCTGTGATGTTTGATGCCTGCAGAGAAAATAATAATTCAACCTTAAATACAGGTTGCTTAAAATACAAGATAAGTGTCTCACTACTTTCTCAATTACAGTAAAGATTGACCTGAGTTTGGTAAGACCAGCATGGTGCATGCCACACTCCTCCGTGACAGGCAACTCAGAAAAACTTACCTATGTGCAATCAAGGATAAAAAGTGTTGGAGTTGAAAGCGATTGCGGAGAGCACTCAGAGAGCCTTGATGGGCCTTATTCAAACCTCATCAGGCAGCTGGATGGGCAGCCACTTTTACACACTGTTTGACTTCAACTTGTTTCACCTTGGCCTGATCTATTTTAGTGAATGAAGCCAAGTGCCACAACAGCCTGGACATAGAAACATTGCCTAGCATGCTTAGCTTCAAGGGGAAGATGATAGTTTTGTAAAGTCACAATGTTTCTGTGAAAAAAGTACAATATGTAAAGTACATGTTCCAAACTCAGGCCCAGGGGCCAGCTCTTGCCCACATTGTAATTATAATTGGCCCACAAGATCATATCATCGTCAAATATGTACTGTGAGTTGGACCACCAGTATATAGGCCTTACATAGTGGCAGGATTTGTAGTTTCAGTGCTCTATGACACTGACTTTTCTTTTTGTTGTTTTATCTTT
Source organism: Paraplagusia blochii (assembly GCA_016785265.1). Classification (NCBI taxonomy): domain Eukaryota; kingdom Metazoa; phylum Chordata; class Actinopteri; order Pleuronectiformes; family Cynoglossidae; genus Paraplagusia; species Paraplagusia blochii. The sequence continues at coordinate 67,048 of JAFBJS010001005.1, read as the reverse complement.
GAAATAACATGAAATTATTAGGCGGCTGCTCCAGATTTAATGTTACCAAAAATCAACATTTATACACCGGCAGCAATTCAAGACCGGCAAGCCAAGCAGTTGCTTGGGGCTGCGACCATTAGGTGGCCCAGTCATTTTTTTTTTTTTTTTTTGCTGCGGGCACTGATAGGGTGGGGGCCTCCATAATATCTTGCTAAAAGCACCAAGAGACCCTAGCGCCGCACTAGCATTTAATATCTGGAGATGTGTATAAGAGACAGGTTATACTCTGTGTCAAGGTCACTGTGG
>JAFBJS010001005.1:48809-66505 GCA_016785265.1 Paraplagusia blochii | reverse complement strand
CCACGCAGTGGGGGTTTGGTAGCCAAAAAATGTGGATTAGATGTGTATAAGAGACAGAGATTGGGGATCTGTACATGTTCCGACGACCATTAGGTGGCCCAGTCATTTTTTTTTTTTTTTTGCAGCGGGCACTGATAGGGTGGGGGCCTCCATAATATCTTGCTAAAAGCACCAAGAGACCCTAGCACCGCACTAGCATTTAATATCTGGAGAAGGGGAAATATTTAGTTTATTTTTCAATAAATATTCAGCGTTGCTTGTGACACGCATGTGTAAAGGATAAAGACACAAGACTAAAACATATACTAATTGCTAGTTTCCAGATTTTTCAATTTTTATTTGTATTTTTAAGCAGTTAATGACGGACAGTATTCCTTCTCATTTTTTGTAGACAAAAAATAAACAAAAAAACAAACAAAACAAACATCAGTCTCCTTTGAGAAGGGTCATAACTTTATAGTTAAGATACTGTCCCAGTGTCTGCTTCAGTGACCTTCAACTGTGTGGACCTAGGTGCCATTATTCTGACAGGCATGAATGTTGTTCACACCAATAATTCTCCATTAAGCCACTGTAGGTTGTGATAAAAGTGCTCACACCCGGCCTTGTTTAAACCAACATTAATGTCACGTCAGCTATTGACGAACTTCTCCTGAGCCACAAATACATTAGCCTACATTGACCTTTTCCCATCAATAGACACAGAGAGTAGTGACAAAAACATTATCATCAGTCACACAGGAAACAGCCTGAATAATCTGTCTGGTGTTCACCTTCAGTCAACCTTAGATGACAGTGTCAGGATATGTTTTAAACACACACACACACACACACACACACACACACACACACACACACACACACACACACACACACACACACACACAAAATATATAAGTGCCACGTGTGAAAGGAGGTGAGTAAAGATTCTTAGAAACAATGACATTTTAATGGTCACTTCCTACTTTTGAACGATAATTTAAAAGAAAAAAAAAGAGTTAGTAAATACATACATCATTATTTTTACTTCCTAATAACAAAGTCCAATAAAGTAATACATATATGTTATTGTTTTTTTAAATATACAATAAATGTATCTTTTAAAATTCCCCAAGAACTGCAGAATTGTTAGAAACTTTTTTACCCAAGGCAAAGTGAAGATTGAAAAGTCTTAAGCGATAAGAAGTGATATAGTTTTACAACATTATTTACCATTATTTAAAATACACTAGGGAGCTGATGAAAAAAGGCTAAAGAGCGACATGGCTCAGTTTGATCCCACCAGATCCCCAACAACACTGCCACTAAGATGCCAAGCAATGAAATGGAAACACAGGGACTAGAAAGTTGGTTAACAGTAATGGAAAACATGGCAACACTATTGTGTATTTGGGACCTTGGATAAAAGGTGTCTCTGCTTCAAGTCAAGACTGTCCCCTCAAAGAGCACCATCTACTGTTAAGGCTAATAAAAAAAATATATATATATATATATGAGACAGTTGAATATTGTAGCTAGTCTATACTGACCAGCTCATAATTCAGAGCCAAATAAATATATAAATACAGGGCCTTGGTTTATTTTGTTCCGTGGTTTCTTTGCCATCTCCCACTTTATGTTGCTTTGGCAATACATATACTAAAATTGAAACAATACTGAGAAGATTGCATGGCCCCTGCACAAGGAGCACACGCAAATTTGTGAAGCATTTCTCATTTCCATAGTTTCCTTACTGTGGAAGAAAATGCTGTTTCACAAAATGAGATACTACTTCATGGTCATCCTTTAACAAAGAAATGGATTTCACTTTTTCATGTGAAAACTATTCAATCTCTAGTATGATCATTAATAATCCTACGCACACTTCTTTCACAGCATAGAAATTTACAGTAAACACAGCCCATGGAGATCAATCTTTTCTACATAACCAAGGACTGAGAGATGTAGTTGACAAAGACAGACTGCTGCCAGGATATAAAGTAGATTTGTTAAGGCCATCGAGAGTCGGCGCAGTCACCAACAGTTGATATAGTGACGCATTATTATTTCAAAAATCCAAGCTGTGTGGGTTCAGACAAAGTGCAGGGTCACTGCTAGCATTTCTTTAGTCATTCTAAGCAGAAGGCCCATTCGAAGGTTTTATATACAAGATATAACATAAAAATACATTACGATAAGCACCAGCACCTGTCTAGGCGAATAGAGCGGAGTATTATTTTGTCGTGATGGTGCATGCCTATAGTCCCAGCTTCACTGTTTTATTCAGTTGTTTGTTGTTTGGGTACATGTCAGATCCTGCTCATGCGTCCAAACCAAAACTGCACATTTGCTCTGTTGACAACAGCATGTCCAACAGCAAAGCTCTCAGTGCTGTGCCAGCAGAGTTTGCCAAACAGCTGTTGCTGTTACATGAAAACACTGAACATTAATGATCAGAAATGCCTGAATATCTGTTTCTGTTTTTCCATGAGGTCTCAGGCTGAGCCAAGGACTGTCTTTGGCATTGTTTAGAACAGTGTTCCCCAACCTTTTTTGGACGAGTTTTACCGCCAGATCATTGTTGCAGATAAATACCCCTTATTCAAAGTAACCTTTTGGTGTTCTGAAATATTTTCCTACCTATAAAATCTTCCTACCCGAATTAACCCGGATTTCTCAGGTGCACACAACCATCAACAAAATAATTTAACAATAGAACAGCTAGGATTCCTCATCAATAATGCAACTATATTTGATTAGGAAATATTTTTTCTCTGTGAAGACAACAACAATGAACTCAAAATGACGCTGAGTCATTAATACAAAATTCTAACTTTTTACACTGTTCTGGTAGCAGAAAATTATAGGCACTTGTTGCAGAATCCTTGTTGTGTGCATACACAGTTAATTTATGTAGGAAGATAATACAGGTAGGAAAATATTTGAGAACATTATAAAGGGGTATATTTCTGCCTACAACCTAACAAGCGGTTCGTGAAAATAGGAAGGACATTTAACCGGTCTGTGGCGCAAAAAAAGGTTGGGGAACACTGATATAAAAGACAGGCAATCAAAAGAAAAATATTATAAGCAATTACTTTTTAATATTTAATAGACTGCAAAAAATGACTTGGTGAGCCACATTTAGACAGCAGGCCATAAGTTTAAGATACCTTTTCATTTACTGGGTGAAAATCTATTCATGGGAAACATTAGAGAAACTATAGATCTTATTTGCAGGTTCAAATCACATATATAATATCATCCTAAGGCTTGCAGTTGAGCGAGCGCTACTGATTGCTGTGTACCCTGCCACAAGAGGCACTCTTGGGAAAAAAAAAAAAAAAATTTCTTGAAAAAAAAAAAAAAAAAAAAAAAAAAAATCACAGTCCTTATATCTTAAAGGGGAACAAAACAATTTTACAGGCAGGTAAACGTTGGTGTTGACACCCTCTAGTTGTCTCTGGTGAGGAGAATTGTACAAAGGATGTTTCTCTGACCCAGAGCTTCACATTGTTAGCATCCTGGCTCTGAAGTGTATGTGGTGTGTGGTAATAAAAACACACAGGAGACACCGGTAAGGTGTGTAGGAGGGAGGATAGAGACAGATCTTAGCATCCTTTTTTAAATCCCAGCTTCTAGGTTTGACCATTTTGATGCCTGGCAGCTGAACTGTCTCTCAAAAGACTGAAAACCAAGAAATTCAGACAAAACACAAAGTGAGTTTTGTCTGTTAAGGCAACAGCTATTACATCTGGCCCCACCCCTACCTGCCTCAGTGCTTGTCTGAAGAGGAAGGTAGGAAACAAAAAGCCTATCATTAATGATGCATTTCTCTTCTGAAGCCTGGGATTGTTGTTCTACATTCCCCTCGACCACAGGACACTGCAGGACCAGAGTTTGAACGCATGAAAAACAATGTCACATTTCTTACCAAAGTGGCAGACATCTGTAACATCTGTTATCTTTTTTTCCAGTGTTTGTTTCTGAGGATAAATTACATCCCTGCTCGACGCTATTTCTCGCACTGTCCCTGAATTCTGGGCTCATAACAAGAACACTCGCAGGGTGATTGTGAAAGGCTTCAAAAAAACAAACCCAACAACAACGGCTGTTTTTTTTTTTTTTCTTCACATCATCTTCTTGTCTCTACTGTGGCAGAATCTTAATGTGTACAACCAGACAATTCCTCGCTGACACAGCGCTGTGAAGATCTCTCTGACTACATGAGAACATACTGGCAGAATACAAACGCACACACACACACACACACACACACACACACACACACACACCTATCTCTGCAGAAGGATTGCCGGCTTAACTTTGTCCTTGTGTACAGTATAAGACTGCTGAAAAACGCATCAAAAACATAATTAATTTAACTTATTTTATATTTTACTGAAGTAATTTGTTAACATTCGTTCTATGTGAGCATTAGGACAGAATTAGGGAGAGTTTTAAGGTCAGTTTACACTTTACATAAGTTTCCTCAACCTTTTTTTCGCCATAGACCGGTTAAATGTCTCGTACTATTTTCATGAACCAGTCGTTAAGTTGTGGCAGAGATTTCTGGTGTTCTGAGAGATTTTTCTACCTATAAAATAAGTTTTTTTTATTTTTTTTTTTCTGTGCACTGTAAGCATTATAACCAATACATTCCATTGACCATTAAGGCCATTAAGTGGCCTTTAAAATAAGTATTTTGTATTGATAAAAACGCATTTGACGTGGATTAAACTGCAGAAACCACTTAAGACAATATGCTGGCAATTAATATGATACTGTTTTATGTCAGTTAGAAAAAGGGAGACTTCAATTTGGGAGTCTTTCATGTCTTTATCTCCTAGTGCTCTCATTAATTAAGAGAAAACAAATCTGTATTACAGGATAACCTTATAGATTGTTTCAGAAAAAAAAAAGTTTGCTTTTTTGATAGAATGAAATCAAATGAGTTAGAACGCAATGGTTTGAAATGAAATAGAAACAGAAACAGAAACAGGTGGAATAAAATAAAGATAATTGAATTCAATTAAATATACAAAATATAAATAAGAAAAGCATTGTAATACAAATTATAATTGAGAATTTGAAAAGAAAAATAGGAATAAACAATGTGAATTCGTAATTTAATTTGTAATTTAAAGACAAGTTGACACCAAAAAAAATGTTCTCCCCCTGTCTTTTAACAGTCGACTATGTTTTCAGTGAGAACTAACATCTGAGTCTTAGTCTGGACTCTTGCCCCAACACTAACTGCATGTCACTATTCTTTAGCTTTATTATGTGGAACAGGTGGTTCAGGTTCAGTGTAACAAGATAATTAAACACCATCCTGGAATTGTTTTTTTCAGTTTCTTCTGTGGCATCACAGTCTTGTGGGTGGGATGGGAAGGAGATGTTAAACTGCGTTTCCTTCTGCAGAGACTACAGAACATGTACGCACAACGAAGGTGTGAGGAATATTCTAATCTACAATATGGATGCATAGGCTTTTTTTGTAAAAACTACTTATGCAGTAACACCGGGCTGCAAATATCAACCTCCACAATTTTGGCTTCACTTGCAAAAAAGAACAGTTCAAATGAAGCGAAATATCTTGAAAAAGTCAACCTAATATTATACAATACAGAGGCTATAAAGAGACTTCTGCAGAGGTATTATTACTTTTGAGCATTGCTCAGGTGAAAACCTTTTTTTTTAATTCTCCATCTGAAAGGTGAATTGTGTTTGAGACAATTGGAATAGGTAGAAAACAAGAGGCAGGTGCCACTCTGGAGGTGGCGGAGTTGCTGATATTCCCTTTAGGAGAGACAAGGATGGAAAGGACCAGAGATGAGGTGATTAGGGGGACAACATAGACAGGAAGGCTTGGAGAAAAAGCTAGGGATGCCAGATTGAGATGGTTTGGACATGTTGAGCGGAGGGACAGTGGTTATATTGGTAGAAGAATGATCCTAGAGATGGAGCTACCAGGCAGGAGACAAAGAGGAGATAGATGGATGTAGTGAAAGAGGGCATGGAGTTAGTTGGAGTTGGAGTTGAAGATACAGAGGACAAGGTGAGATGGAAATTGTTGACTCACTCTAGCAATCCCTGAAAAAAGGGACAAGGCTAAAGGAAAAGATAAAGAAGGTTTTTTTTTTTTTCTGTTTTGCATAAAGAATTATGTGACAGAGTTAAATCAAATCATTTTTTGAATGATCTATCTAACTCTCTATCAATATTATTAAATAATCAAGCTCTGAACATGTGTCTCTATGTATACCCTGTTTAATGAACAGCTTCAGAGGTCTGCAGTATTAATTCTCTGGCGCTGAAGTCGGATCTTATTTCATAAAGAGGTGAAAGGGGAATCCACGGTGGAATAAAAACAGTCATTACTACATAGCAGAGGTTTAAATGTATCATTATAAAAAGGCTCATGGGTCGAGGTCAATCAGCCTTGTTATCATTTGCTTCCTTTTGATTCAACAGCTCAAGGCTACAGGACAAATGCAACCTGTGCATTTGTCTGCATCTGCTCCGGCACCATAGGGGAAATTACTGAACAAGAGTGAGGCTTAGGGGCAAGGACAAGGCTGCTTAATGTTGTTTTTTTTATTATTATTATTATTCCCCAAGTGTTTGGTTTGTTCATAGCAGTGCTTCACAGTACATCTGCTTGGTATTGAGTGCTTGAAAACTGACTTAATCTTTGGAGAACCGCAGAATGTTAAGCAGAGAATAATAATGGGCCAATGATAGAAGGCAAAGAGGTAGAGACAGAGGGATGGACAGCTGAAAGAGAAGGAAGGACAAAACCTATCAATAAGCAATTACATCTAATAGTTTGACATTGGGTGAGTACCATATTAATTTGAAATGCAGCAGCTGCAATGATCGCCTAATCGCATTTGATTTTTTTTCTGTTTTTGGTGATTGAATACTGTCAAAATGCAATAAATATGGAATTAAGATGAATGCTCTAACACGGGCATCATTTATAAAAGAGCATGCAGGAGTCAACACTGTGCATAAAGGATCACTGCATGGCTGCTGCTGAGTGTTGATTAAACCAAATTGTTATGGTTAAGGTTTCTATCTGCAGCGTCTAGAAGAGCATTGGAGCTGAAAATGCTGTGGTTTAGGCAGTGAAAACAACAGAAACTGATTTTAATAATAATTAAACACAATAAGTCAAAATAAAAAGTCAAAAACTGAGGTAATACGTATAATTAAATTAAATTATATGAAAGGACTCCGAGCAGCTAGTGAAGGTAAAGCACGTTGGAGATAAAGTTGGAGAGCAGAGGGTGAGATGGTTTGGAAATTTAATGTTTTCAAATATATAAAAGAAAAGTCAAAAGAAGAATAAAATTTGTCTTCTATGATCGACCAATGACGTGACTTGGGAGTTTGTTTGGTTTTTTTTACAGGAGATTTGATGAGTAAATTCAAATTTCAGATAACAAATATATTTTGGTTAAACACTGCAATATTTAAATTGTGTATTAAGAAAAAAAAAAAAAAAAAAAAAAACATTTACTCCATGTACAAGGATGCCCTTAATGTTTTGCTTTCCTAGGTTGACAAAATATATCGTTTATTAGCTGACATTGTTCTTGAAGAATTTTTCTGCCAAACCCAAAATCAACCAAAGTTTTACATCTGTGAGATGAGGTCTGACCTCACAAAAAAATACTGTGGAGAAAAAAAATATGTTGAGTCCCTCTTACTTTGACATATTTCAAATCAATGTATTTTTGGACTCTGTTTCCCACATGTTGTCTCACAAAGATGGTACAGTAGACGTTCCATTTCAGTACATATGCTTTAGATTAAACTGTACACACCGGAGAAATTTTATGAGACAAGCTCCTTCTGGAATGGGAAACTACCATGAGCCAACTACAGAATTTTAATTAGTCTTTGCATTGTAATAGCTGCTCTTTTATAACTGCTATCATACACTGATAATTTGTTAATTACACTTTTGGCCATAACAGCGGTGTTTAATTAGAAGTTATGTGGAAATGAAAGAACTTCATCAAGACTCGTCTCAGGCCTTCAAACCAGATGCTGCTGGTTTGACCAAAAACAAGACAGATGAGATATATACCAGAAGACACCGTCAGGTCTCCAGTGCCAACAGAGGTGTCAAACTCAGACACAGGCCAAACTGAAACTTGTTCATAAATTGACACCAATTGTTCATATTTTCTCCTCTATAGATACAGTATGAGATGTAATCTATTTTTCATATGGACACAATTTTTTTTTTTTTTTTTTTTTTACTGGAACAACCAAATCTTTTTCAAATCTGTAGCTAAAGCCACCGAAACAGAAGCAAATACACTATGTTTTCTGCCACTACATAGTGGCTTTGGAGGGTGTAGGTAGTTAGAAAATACAGAGGACATGGTCAGATGGTAAATGTTGACTCGCTGTGGCAAATCCCGAAAAAGGGATAAGCTGAGAGAAGAAGACGAATATAGTGACAGAATGGCATGCTTAGGTACCTGTCAAAGCTCAGCCTATTCTCCAGCATTGTAACTATTCCTTACATATTTATTCAACATACTGTATAGACACATTTGCTTCATCTTAGCAATCCACTTTATCCCTGGAGCCACAGCCTTGTCAATTTTACCTGCTACCAATTGCCTGACTATAGTACGTGCTGACCCAGTGTCTGCATTTTCGGTGTGTGAGTCAAGCTCTACCCTAATGCAGGTGTCTGAACCAAGGAACGAGCTGTCAGATTTGATCAGTAGGCACATCACTCATGTTTCCTAGATTTAATTAGCAGAGCCTGGGCAAAGCTGCCCTTGGGAAGCTAGTTTTCCTTTTTCTTAATTGATGCATTAATTAGATCAGAAAAGCACATTGTGTTTGCCCACCTGAAACTTGACACCCGTCAAAGCAGCGTAAGAATGTAGGTGTGTTTCTGAATATAATAAGAAGAGCAAGAGGAGAATAATTAAATCATCAAGCTAGAGGAGGAGACGGGTCAGAAGGTAGAACCAAGGTCTATCTCAAAGCAACAGACGAGCTACAGGTGACGGGTGTAAATATTCAACAAGTTCCAGCCTGAGTTGATTCCTGTTGCTGCCACTGCACTTCACTTGGCCATTACGGCTCTATTCCCTAACAATCGTCCATCTTTCTGAGATCTATACATTTGCCTTATCTAATCGTGCTCCAAATCCCACACTGAAAACTGAAAGGAGATTGGATTCTGCAAAACCACAGCGATAACCGCTTATACTGTGCTGTTGCTCATTATACCTGGGTGATAAAAGCCTTCAAAAGTGTCAGGTGAAGCTCAGCTGGTTACACTCACATACACTTAGACACCTCCACACACTTTCATCTGGCATACTAATAGCCATTTACTTTGTCAGAGCTGAGCTCACTTTAGGCATAAGCTGCATTACACACACATTTTATGTATGCAGGGTTGTTTTAGGCAGATTAAATTTCTGTCAATTTACCTAAATGTAAATATATTTCAAAATTAAATAGTGGTGAAGTGGCATAACCTGACATCAAGAGTTAAAAAAATGTGATCATTTGATATCTGGGATTATTATTTCCTGGGTAAAAATAGTGATTAGAATAATAATGGTGATAGTGGCTTGTCGGCAACAGTCAATGCCTCAATGATGTGTTGTTGTGGAAGACCAGGACAAGATCAAATCCCAGTTTGTGGTAGGGGATTGGTTAGACTACTGGACCTGCGACGCGATCAAGGAAAAGCAGATGAAGGTGGATGGTTAATGATAATAATAAAAGCAACAACAGTAAGACATTAGAGAACAAGAAGTGCAATGACAGAGTCTAGGTTTTCAGGGTGGGATTTGAGTGATTTATTGCCACAAAGGCAAAAATATTCTGTGATTCGGCAACGTAACATTATTAAGGAAAGGAGATAAGGAAGGAAAGGAAAGCCTTGTCATTGGCTGTGAGTAGGTAAGGTGCCGTGCTCAGTGGACCTCAGTCGTAACCTGGCAGTTGGTGGATTGGAGCCTGGAGATCTCCAGACTCCAGTTGCGTTTCTTAACCACTAGGCCACCACTGCCCCATACCTTTTCATAGTGATAGCATATACTTTAATGTGTTAGGCAGTTGAACGTTACTTTAAAAACTGGTACTTTCTTTTCGCTGTGCACTAACAAGAGTACTGTAGCTTTCTAATAATAATTTCACCGTTGTTTTTTAACCCAACGAACTTAAGTATTGGCAGGATAAAGGCAGCCTTAGCACTCATTCTGCAGCTAGCTCATTATAATCCATTAGTGATTGTCTTAAGGTTCCCTTTTGGTCCACGGGAAGACATCTCAGATCTAAGACATCAGTGGGAGGTTGCTATCCTTCAGAAATACCATAAAGTGAAATAATTTTTCATGCAGGGACAACAGAAAGGGATTGGCGTCACTGTAGTGCATGAGGTGCCATTAAATTGCTGTTTGACCTTGTAAAGAGTGTGAAAATGTAACATGGTCTACATTAGAGGTGGTACGGTGAAAGTACTCGGTCTCCTAGGTAGTGTTCCATCAAAAACACCTTTGGTAATTCTCACCCATCTGATGTGATACAAACTCACATGAAGAAGCAAACCATTAATTTGTCCTTTACACGATTCTATGTAATTGACTCAATTAGCAATTTCAGAGTCCCAATCCTCCGGCCAGGGACTGCAGGGAAATATATTCAAGGTTCTTCATCTAAACCTCTGCCCGCCTACAAAGGCAGACTGCCCGAAAAACTGCCAAGAAATTAGTCCCAGTGCTGTGATCCAACTACAGCTCAGCTGGAGAGAATAAGTGAAGATCCAACAGCCTTGTCATGTCCATTTTAAACTCACAGTCCACACACGTCTCTCAGCTCAATTTCTAACTGCACAATATTTGTTGCTGTCTAAGACAGTTGTCACCAACAACTGGGCAGGGGAAGGGTATTGGTCTGTGGGTGAATTGGTGCCTGGCCGCAGAGAAATAATGTTTCCTTTTGGCCCCATCTGGCTATTACTTCCACTTGATCCATACATATATCAACAAAAAAACTGACCAATAGAAGGGCTAGGATTCCATCATCAATAAAGCAACTATATTTGATTATATTAATATTTTCTCAGTGAAGACAACAACAATAAACTCAAAATGACGCAGAGTCATTGATACAATATTCTAACTTTTAATACCGGTCTGGTAGAGAAAGTTAAAGGCTGGTTAAAGGCACTTGAAAAGTATTTTCTTTCTATCCAGGGGTGGTTGGTGGCCTAGTGGTTAAGGAAGCGTACTTGGGTCCATAAGGGCCCCAGTTCGAATTCTCCCCACCGCCAAGTTACCACTTAGGTGCCCTGAGCATGGTTCACTTTGGTGTTAAATGCAGAGGACAAATTCTGTGCACTGTTGTTATTCACAACGTCACAGTGACAAAAAAAATAAATTCAATTTTTAATTTTAATTCAAACTTTTATAATTGGGAGAAAAACTAACACAATGCACAAAATCATGAATTGTATAAACATGAAACTATGCAGGTTTACAGCTTAAAATAAACAAATTCAAATATTAAGTAAAAAAAGTCCAGAAAAAGGCTGGAGTTAACCTAAAAGGCAGCTGCGGTCTGTAGTGAGGCTAAATCCAGCCACACCATAATTCCAGGGATGGACAGGGCACATTAATATGAGGGAAGATAACCCAGCGTAGTATGCTTAAGATGAAAGAGGCCAAAATTTCTCCTCCAGCACTGACAGGAGCAAAGGCTAAAGTTAAGCTGTCTACACTGTATACTTCTCTCCCCGTCTGTTATAGGTGTCAGCCAACCGAAATTCATGAACTCAATCCTTAACTAATTCATGAACTCAATCCTTAACTATTAAACTGAAGGTAAACGAGCAAGTAGTCGCACGTGTATTGATTAATACACAACTCCACAGCACACCAAAGAACTGTTACTCAAACGAAACTCATTTTGACCATTATAAGTCACAAAACTTGATGCCAGGGATTTTATTGGATTGTCGTCAGTTATAACTAACCAATTACAAGACAAATCTGTCTAAATGTATTATTTCAATTACAAAAAAAACAAACAAACAAACAAACAAACAAACAAACTCAGAACTTCCAGAAGAGATATCAGCTTAGAAGGGTCACTAATATGGTGACTTAACAATAATCTACTATCCAGAGGTTTGGGGCAGATTGGACATAATTGAACAAATACAGTAACCCATTATCTGTATCGCATTTCAACTTCTGGGGATTCACTTCATCGCAGGTTTTTATGGGGAGCAAATGTTGATTGTTTTTGGGTACACCCCTCTCTGCTCTTAAATGTTTGTCTTTTAAAGTTACTGTTAATTATCATGATAGGTATTATTTTGTATAGTACGTATAGGCTATTTATAGGCTTATCACGCTCACATAGCTCTACGCTTGCACACTGTCATTCATAAAGTATTCATAAAGGGTTGTGAAGAGTGTAGAGAGGGTCTATAAGATAAAAAAAGGTAAAATAATAAAATAAATATGGTTCTGCTTCTTTGCTGATATTCACTTATGAGGGGTGATCCCAGAATGGAACACCCACAATAAATGAGCTAGGCTAGCACATCCAAGTCATTTTTGCAATATGGCAGCCTTAATGTGTCAGTAATTGCTCTGGGTCAAAGGATATAAATTTTGGGCCGGTGAAGCCAGTCAAAAAAAAAAAAAAGGTGAAGAAACAGTTCAGATGCCACCTATTTAGAATTTACAGTAAAAGTATTTAATGGTGTGTTTAATAATACGTTCAATACACAGCTGTAACAGATTTGGTAATCTATGTTCAGACAATTCTTTATTTCATACATTTCTGCGTTTATCCACACTGCCATTTATAGACAAATCCTAATGGAAAGATTTGTCCTAGATTGGACACATTGCACTAATTTGCTTTTTCTTTTACAGTTGTTAGTCCAAACCAAATTCAACTGTTGAGGAATTGTGGTAAAAGCAACTAAAAATAAGGATAGAAAAACTGTTTTTCCCATTTAAGTGTTTTTAAATTAGATGCCCTTTTTAGTCCAATCAAAATCCAGGATTTGGGAATTAGGTGTTAACCAGCCCGGAACTTTCTTCACGAAGGTGCAAGTCCCACGCCACTTTGGCCGCATTTTGTTTCACTTGCAAGATTCAGGAGAGTCAATAATTCTTCAAATATTCAAAAGAAATATACATGTTTTATATATCAATGTGCTGAATTTCCTGAAAATGTCATTATTTTGGGTAATTACAATACATTTGCAGAGGTTTTCACTGGTCACTGTGTAGTTGCTCTATGCATTTGCATTCGTACGCCTCACAAGGCTTGTACAACAGAAGCATTGTGATTGTAAAAGCTCAGGTTTGGTCAGTGAGGGTATTACCCATGTCACCCCAGGCCACGTTATTATATATCAGTGCAAGCAAGTAAAAAACTACTGAACCATTTGTCTACTTTTTTAGACATGCTAATACAACAAAGAAAGACAAGGACCCAAACAAATTTGGTCATTCATCACCTCATGAACGGCATATTAAAGCCCATTTTTATGATCTTTTAATGTTGCTCCTTTCCAGAAATCAATAGCCCTTTTATGATTCATGTCTGGTCAAATCAAAGAGCTGTATGGTCTGCACAGAAAGTCAATGGGTCTTGCATGGCTGGTTTGCAGCAACTCTCTTGAATGTGAATACGCTCAAATCAAAGGTTATAAACATGCATCACCACACGGGCCCTTATCTCCCCCCAGGGAATTGCTTCAGCCCCAGATAAAAACATTACTCTTATACTACAACACCAGCATCTGCGAGCAAACATGAAGCAAGTCCATAGTCACCGTACGCTCATAAAAGTGTCACTCATCTAATTTTTATATTTCAGCCTGCTGGTTTGAAGAGCAGACTTTATTTCATATTCATCTTTTCCAGTGATTTGCCACTGGCAATGTGTTGGTTTATTAAAATGCGCCTGGATTCACACTTGTAGCAATCTATGTCGATCATTGATATTTAGCATTTGCAGCAACCTTGTCAAGTTGTTTTGCTTTTTAAAACCTACATTAATTCACATGATGTTCAGTCTTGGAGTTGGCAAATCATTGAGTATGCATAATTTTGCAAAAGCTCAAAGGAATAGAAAATATGAATTATTTGGAGTAAATTTGAAGAAACATGAGTAAATAAGTAGATGAAAAATGTATGTATTCTTGGTGAGGGGGCCCTAAAAAGCCCTTTGAGTCAACCTGGCAGTTTAAAATCCTGCAGATGAGCAATTGCATCGAGCCACTCGACAGATTTTCTTGCTAATCAAGCACTCCACACAACATAGTAGAAAGCGTTTGCTCTTTGCCAAAGGGGGGCCACAACGTAGATAAACAGGGACTGAGGTTGATCATACCTGTCACTTTGGCCCCTCATGACTAAAATGATGATGAAATTACATATTTGGTATCAACGACACGTTTAATTAAGAATCCTCAGACATTTATTAGCTAAATTTAGATCATTTCTGATAACTCACCAACTCTTTTGGAGTCAACTTTTCCTCTTTAGACTCATGACTTAATAAAGTCTGTATATAGAGGAATTAGTTTATCTGAACAGTTCCTGAACAGGTCTTGTAGACACAAGATGCTTTTATTTTCTTATGTTTTACTAATCAAGCACACAATTATTCAAGAAGAAAAAAATGTAAATAAAATCCACGATAAAGTGGCCTGGCGGTTAGGCTTCAGGTTTGGAGCCACATGATCATCCACAAATAATTATTTGTTTAATAAATTTTAAACAAAAAAATTTCTAAAGACCAAACCTTGATGTAATGTTCTTATTTTCCTTCCGGCTTGTCCCTTTATTTCAAGGGTTGCCACAGCGAGTCAACAATTTCCATCTCCCCCTGTCCTCTGTATCTTCTACTCTGACTCCAACTACCTCCATGTCCTCCCTCACTGCATCCATCAATCTCCTCTTTGTCTCCTACCTGGTAGCTCCATCTCTGGGGTCATTCTTCTACCAATATAATCATTGTCCCTCCTCCGAACATGTCCAAACCATGATTTAATCAATTTGGATTATAAGGCACCTCATCAGACAGTTATGAGTGTCCAAATGTAATTGTATAAGAGCTATGGGTCAAAATAATGTTTGGTTCTGACATAGACGTCCTTTTTTAATCATAAAAAAATATATATATATATATATATTTTATTGTGTTAAAGTAGATATCAGACAAAAAATGCCACATCCATTTATTATGACTGGCATGGCACGTCAATATATGTATATTGCATTACCCCATATAAGACATATGTGCAGTTGGCTCAATGTTTTTAATTAGATTCCATTAGCTGTTTAATTGCATCAGCAATGCTCATAATGAAATGTAATTACTTGTGGAGGTCCAAATGAGGAAATGACTTGTGGGCAGTGTGAGTAGGCTAGAGTTCAGGAGTGGTGCAGGTGACAATCCTTGGGGAAATTTGCATGACAAATGAGCCAATGCTCATCTCCATTTGTCCAAACTCTCACCATAAAGGTGTGATGCATGAGCTATGTACCGTCACGCGATATATATAGAATGCGCTTTTGTTCAGGTTTACATTTGTATTTACCATTTACAAATGATCATTCACTTTCACCCTCTCTTTCGCCCTCTAGTCATGTCTTATCGCCTACGTCCTGGGGCTAAATGTCCTGCAGCATTCCCCGACTATCCAGTTCCCTCTATGTCCTCAGGGTCTTTGTCTTTGTGTACATTATTCTTGTTATGCTGTCAGAACATGAGACTAGTCATTCAATCAGGATGAATAGCAGTCATCTGGCAGATAAGGCCATGGCTAAATTAAATCCATTTCCAGTCTGCTCCAAATGTGTTGTGAAAGATTTGTTTTCAGCTTATCAACCCAGGACATTTGCAGGTGATAAATGATGTATAACAGTGACTGTAAATAGCAAATATTTTTAGGTGGGCAAAATAAGAGGTCATCTCAATGGGACTGCTGCAAATGTTGGTCTGCGACCATGCTGAGTACAAGGAAGTAGGATAACTATATTTAGTGATTTCACTCTGACCCTGATGTATTATCTCCTGATACGCCTCCATTGCAGGATCATGAAAAGATACTCCTGCTTTGAAGTTGATAGTTTCACTTGTTAGGATTATTTTATCATCATCTGCTCACAGTATGGTACTTTTCTTTTGCCCGGATTAGCTCAGTAGCTTATCACGATGTCACCATTGTTGATCACAAATAGCACATTGCATAGTTTGTTGCAGACCTGCCTTTATTATTGAACCCGAGCTGAATAGGATTTGCGTTTAAAGTCTAAATTAAATGGTCGATATATCATATCTAACGCTCACTTGCGGGGTGATAATAATTCCTGTTTGACATCATTAGCAAACCTCCCCTAAAACACCTGCTGTTCTAGGTTTCCTGTTTAATGAGGATAAAAAATGGTGCTACATTCATGCAGGTAAAACTACTGACGCATCTTACTAAGAAACTTGTTGAAATGATTCAGAGTTTAGTGATTACGACAGAATGCAAGATGCACTGGTGATTTGAGAACTTGAGGAAGGGAGGGTGAATAAAAGAAACCCAAAAGATAAACACCATGTGAGATGCTGATTCTCCACAGTAAGCTCATTGGCATACTGTACTGTCTGTTATCAAACTCCTTACATTTTTTATAAATTCATGCTGCAACAGATTTAGCCTCTAAACCAGGGGTGTCAAACTCAGTCACAGTGGCCCGAAATTGAAAACAGCCATGAAGTCACGGGCCAAACTCAATATTTATTGAAAAATTAGCTGTAAATTAGCATTTTCTCCCTGCTCTCCAGATATTAAATGTTGAATTTTTCATAAAAAAAACATTAAACCTCTAACAGCCGAATCTTAATGGGCTTAAAAGACGCACGTTGAATTAAAATAGAAATGAAACATACATTATTAGAATTTCTTGCTCATTCTGTCTCTTTATCTGTTGCATTTCAAGAGTTCTATAAGACATCCTCACTTTGGTGTACGCTTGTGTGTGAGTGTTGTCAAGCTTATTTGCCAGTTGGTGTAGGTTACCAAGTACAACTGTGTGACACATAGAAACTAGAAATGTTGTATTCGTTTTGCAAGTCAAGGTTGGAGGACAACCCCATGGGTACAGGTCTATTGCTGCTCTATGTTGCCATGTGTTTTCATTCTACAGACATCCTCATCCCATTTTTTAAATTTTTTTATCCCTCATACATTCCACTAGGACTTACTCCGTCCATTCTAGTCCCGCTACTGTTTCTGACCGACATGGAATGAAATATGAGCCATTTGGAAGAGAAAGGCGCAAACACATCAATTTATCAGTGTTAGATGCAGTAAGCAAGGGATAGGGAGTGCAGCCTAAAGAGTTTAAGAAATAAACAGACTCTAGTGGATGATTAGCAAAAGATAAAAATGTATATTTATAATTGTATTATTTCTCATGCTGCAGAGCAGCCCTGTTTTTTCTCTGAGTGTCTGTCTTTCTCATCATTATTTCCATGGGATCTGTTGTAGGTCCTGAGAACATGAACATGAAAAAGGCTTGAATGTCACACTAAGTCAGTGCTTCTCAATAATTTTCTGTTACGCCCCCCAAGCAAGAAGAAAACAATTTGTGCCCCCACCACCACCCACTCTCAACTATAAATAATAGTATTCGTCTATA
>JAFBJS010001005.1:12063-48718 GCA_016785265.1 Paraplagusia blochii | reverse complement strand
TTACAAACCTATCTTTGCAAAGCACCATTCTAAAATGTACTGCAAAGTATATGCCTACTGTGTTTCCAGGATAAACAGAATTGACATGGACAGAGCCCTGACACACAGTGGGATTGTATGCAAATTGCAGCACAGACAAGTGGATCATAAAGGTCACATTAAACAAACAAATTGGATTTGCCCACGACCTAAACCAACGTGGTAATTTGTATAACAATAATGTCACCGTGCGAAATGGAAAAGAAATTAACTGAAAGTGAAAAGTAATTTATTGTCATGTGTTTCACAGCATGCCACCGCACACAAAAGAATATGTGTTTTGTTTTTTTTTAAAAACAATCACATTAGCAAGTAGGAAAACGGTTGAATCTGAGCTCAGTGGCACCTGGAGGATTCAAACCTGCAACTTTCCAAAAAGGTTGCTTTGTTGACCACAAGGACAAGGACAATATTATCAATGCATCAGAAATAAAATTAAAGAAATAAACCACACATGGTATTTGCCTTCATCTGTAGCCTTTCCAGATCCTTTTAATAGTTTAATGTTTTTTATCAGACCTAAAATTACAAAAATCAAAATGTCTGTGCTTTAACAAGGACCATGTATCCATAATGCTACAAATCCAGCCAGTATATAAGGGCTATAAACTGGTGGGTCAACTCCACTTCATATTTGATATGATATTACGGGCCAAATATAATAACACTGAGTTCGACACCTGTGCTCTAAGTCATCTGCAAAGCCTTTAACGGTGAATATTTATAACATAAAATGTATATCTTTTCACATGATGTCAACTTCCATACATCATGAAGACACTGATAGTCTTCTGATCACACGTATATACATAGATATAGGAGGTTTTGCAGGTGGTGTTAATTGGCATATACTGAATGTTTACCTGGGATTTAACAGAAGCAAAAAGCAAAGGAAAGATAAAGATTATAATGATTGCAATTGCCCTAATGTTAGACATCCATTGGTAGAGTTAATTTTAACAACCTTATAGTATACCTAAGCATCAGGTTTTTCAGTCTTGAAATTTGCAGTCAAGAAGCTGAGGTAAAGCTCTGACTTAGATATACCGGTTTTATAAAAAGAAATTGGCCAGTGAATCTCAATGACTTGCTCTTACAGCTGTTGTTTACAAGCCAGGCTCTCCACAGCAGGTCTGGCTAGTGTATGATCAGTACTCCTCCCCCCAGGTGTTGTGTTTAGCTGTGGCACGGCATGGTGTTTGGTCACTGGTGTTAATAATTCTGCAGGAAACAATCCTTAATTAAGAAAAGTATGCTCTGTTTCTCTGGTATGCAGAGTTGCCTATGTGAGCCTCTTGCAAATGCAATCAGCACTGTGTCTAGTGGGATTGCACATACCGTGCTCTCTGAATGTGACACACTTTATTTATTATGCATGATCCGACCATAGATGTCACAGTGACCCTTCAACTTATGCCCTCTTGATTCCTTCATGTACTTAAACGGAGCTGACGAGTACATATTTGACCTCATGGAGTACCAAGGTTAGTGATATGCAGGCTTTACAGTGTGTGTGTGTGTGTGTGTGTGTGTGTGTGTGGGGGGGGGGGGTTGTGTGAGTGACTGGGGGATTGAGTGCATATATGATACAAATATGTCACAGGTCATCAGCTTTGTACAATTTCTTAGTAAGCATATTTGGTTTAAACATGTCATGTATATATCAGTGGTTTTACTAAAAACCTGGTACACACGAGTGCATTAAACTACACTAAACTACTTTTTTCTGCTTCATATTGTGGAAAAAATAGACTAAATGCAGTTACTCTGTTAATGAGTTTACTGTAAAGAGTATGTTTTCCAAAACACATTACCGATAAGCTGCTAAGAACACGCTTTTTCTCGTGGTCAGAACTCTATAGCTTTTACAACAGCGCAGCTATGGATTTTTATGGCGAGCTCGATACCAGCATTATGTTTTCTTACAATTAAATTACCAAACATTATTAATTACTAATTAAATTACTGAACAGGTGACAGTGGACCAATGACACAGTTCAAGTTGGTGGTAAAGCAAATTCACACACTCTAAATTCTTCAGATCAGTTATCACCGATCACCATCTAAAGACTTGTCTGCTGCTAAATGACGAGGACAACATCAGCGCAAGCGTAAATTTGCCTTGAGACGAAAGTGATGTTGAGAGCGACACCGAAAGTGAGACTGAGAAGGTAGAAGACATGAGTGAGAGGGAGGAAGGTGAAGATGATGATTTCTGACTTTTAATCAACCACGTTGCTGCTCTGTTACTGCACTGTTAATGCCATGGTACAAGGACTGTTGGAAAAAATTGTTTTTTAATTAAAAAGTTTTAACAAATCTGCAAGACTATGCCTGGTAACAACACATGCAGCGTTTCGTCAGGTGTGGTTTATGAATGTATAAACTAAATTATTCGTTTTAGTGGGTGCAGTTTATATCTCTTTGCACTTGATAGTAAAAAATGTTAGCTCCAATTTAGGCATAATATATTTGGTCAAACTTAACAATAATACCATAAGAACCTGATCAATCTTTTTGAGGGTGACAGCCTGTGGACCAGCATTATCCCTTTCAGGGTTGTGGACAGGAAAGGACAGGATACCAGTTAAGGACAGTTAGCCAGCCCATTGAATTACTACGCTGGGATAGGGACTATAGTCAAATGTCCAATAATTTGTATCCTGACCGTGTTGGTCTGCACGAGAGAAACGAGTGTCGCTAAAGGAAATCCATGTACACACAGATGGAGCTTTTACTGCATAGCACTAAACACTCTGCCACCACATGGCCTGAATATTTGGGTCTGGGGATTGTTACATTTTGATCATTAACATTATGGCAACAGAGCAGTGTGTGATGTTTTAAGACTGTACTAATACCACAGCTTCATAACCCAATACATATGAAAACTTTTTCTTGATTGATGTTGAACCAAATATAATATGCAAATAAATTTCAAGCAATGACCTATTACAAAAGAATTCTGTACAATGGTAACATATTTATTATATATTTATTATAAATACAGTGACCTAGTGATTCCATCATCCATAAAGATTTTATAGGTTGGAAAAAATTTCAGAACTCCAGAAATGTAATATTATTAAGGGGTGTTTATCTGTCACAACTTAACGGCCGGTCCGTGAAAATAGTGCGAGACATTTAACCGATCTGTGGCGCAAAAAAAAGTTGGGGTACACTGTTCTTTAGTTTTTCTTTTACTGTGTTAAAGAGATGCTAGAACTGGTGAACGTATAATTAATGCCATCCAACAGAAGAACATGAAATAATACATTGAAAGTGAGTATATTATCAATGCAGTATATCCAGATTAGTTGATGCCAACATCAGTGTCTTCGCTATTTTTACTAACCTAGCCTAACACCACATAGAAAGGATTTAATGAAATTGAAATAAAGTAAGAGTAAGTGAAATGACCACTAAAGGTCAGAAGGAGATGCAGAGCAAATTCTAGACAAAAAAGGAGAAATAAAAAAAAAATATTCACTAGAATCTGCACAGGTCCAGCCAGCACCAGCTGTCACTAGACTGGTGATGCTCCCCACAACAGCGCCACTGAGTCCAATGAGAAATAATGAGCTTTAGAATTCCACAAAGGTCACTCACAGCAAAGAGCCGCCTCCTCAACCCTGCCCAGTCAGAAATGTCACCAGAGGAGCTCAAGAAAAGAATATTCTATAGTTAGGAGAAGGATACGGGGGGGCAGGGAGGGTGCTAAAGATGAGGAAAAGCAGAGGCAAGCACTCTAAAATAAGATCTTCACCTTTATCTGACAACCTGAAGAGCAGAGGAGCAGTTGGGGGGATTGGAGGAGGGCAGGGGGGCAGAGGGAGAGAGAAGATGGGGTGAGATGAGGAAGAGAAGAGGGAGAGAGATTACTACTGAAGAGGGATAGGAAACTTTAAAGAAGGATATGTGAAAGGTGTGTTCTCATAGGATGGCACAAATTGTTGAACTGAGTGAAGATCAGGGTATTCTAGTGAGTGAGATGATTCGACCTTCTGCCAATAGATGCAGAGAAGGGCAGGACTGAAATATGCTATTAGGCCTGAGTGTTTGAAGAGAATCTGAAAAATAATAGAAAAAAGTTCTGTCTCTATACAGCATCAGTGTTTATAAGTATGGGGGTGAATATATTATCCTTAACCTGCAATATATCATTCAGGAGCATATGGTACATAATTGTCCCACTTGAACTTTACAACAGTCGAACTACCACGCACTATAATAATGGGTGGTTTTTTAATGCCCCAATATGCAATTAATGTTGGAGGCTGCTTCTGCACAACTGTGAGTGTCCATCTGGTCTGTGTTTCACTCATTCAGAATGATGCACAGCTCCCCCTTAACTACCCAACACCTTGGCTCTAAGGCTGGAATGAAGGAGGAATTCCACACATCCGTTTATACATCAAGACAGATTAAGGACTTCTCAACACATCACAAAAGCACTGGTCGTTTAATAAAAAAAAAGGTTCAAAGAATAAAAATGGTTCACTTTGACTCTTTATTTTTCTGACCACACCAAATTACAAAGGGCATAGTCATCGAACAGTCCATTCTTTAGTCATTTGCAATACAAAGACACACCTTATGTTTTTTTTTTATGTAATTGTATTTATTACTATTATATTTACTGATCCCTCATGACAAATCCTCAAGAAACTATGCCTCTGCATTTAACCCATCACCGTAGTGAGCCAGTGCCAGGGGAGCTGTGTGTATGGACGATACAATGCTCAAGGCACCTCAGCAGTTACTTGTCAGAAGTGGGATTTGAACCAGGGGCTTCGCAGACCGAAGTCCGCTTCCTTAACCACTAAGCCACCAACCAGACCAATGTATTGCCATAAGGCAACTTAAGCATCACAAAATAGTCAGATAAATCAACTCCTACTCTTACGACTTCAAACTAGTCTGAAAAACTCCATTCAGTTGTGACAATACAATACAAAACAAAACACTCACTCTTTCAGTTTCCTTTTCTTGCACATATTCAACAATTCTTTATCTTCAGCGACTGAAATTAACAGCTGCTGATTTCCACGTCCCACCTGCTTGTTTTTGTCTCTTAATTATCAGAGTAAATCTCGTTGCTATTATTTAGCTGTTGATTCCTGCCTTATGCCCGTAATGCTTCAACAGCAACGGCTTTGTTGCTTAAGAAAGTTGCACGTGAACATTTTCACAGATGTTTGAGCATCTTTCAATGTCAGTAAGCACAGGCAGAATCAGCACATAGCGTGCACTGCATTTTAAGGCAACCTGTCAATTTATGAGAAAAAAAAAAAGGTTTTTAGGTGTGCCTTATAGTCCCTTATAATATCAGCAATTTTCCTTGTTGAAACACGCAAACATAACAAATTTGATAGTATGATAACAATGATTGCACAGAAAAGTCTCCTGAAACACAGGAGAGAATACAAGTAGAAGAATACCATACATTAAACACAAACAAAACAAAAAATTCCATTCCAGAGACAAAAATGTGAGTAAACCAAACCTGAAAATGAACCTCAATATTTAAATTGCCATTGGATGTCAAGAAACGTCCACAATGAGTAAAACAACGGCCTCAGCTGAAGAGCTTTTGCCCATGCATCAGTTGACACACTGCTCACATAGTGGGAGGCAGCAAAACATCATCTCAATCAATGTGCTCAGAGTTTATTATATTGAGTATAATGCTATGCAGTATTCCAATGCAAGACAAGCATTTAGTCTATATAAAATGAAAATGACTTTGCTGCCTCCGCTGTTTTCTTAGATTTTTTATTTTTATTTTTTTTTTCCTGACTCGATGGTTTCTCTGTAAAATCCTTTTTCACTGATTTTCTTTTAAAAGCCAAGGTATAAAATTGTCCTGTTTCAAACCAAAAAACACCATTTGCCACCACAACAACTATAGAACAATATTTACATCAATCCTACTGACCTAGAGGACAAATGTTAAAAGTTGCAACATCCACATATAATTTGAAAACCTGTGAATTCAACATGCTAAGGTCAGGGTCACATTAAGGTATGTCCACTATCAGCCTTCCACTATCTGCTAACTACTGCAGAGTAGTCAAACTGTCCTTTGACTTGATTATCAACATTGCTATTCATTCATTTATGAGTGATTACCACTAATTTGGTGACAAACAAATAAGCTCAGGACATGAACATATAAGTGTCTAGGTCAGCAGTCTCAAACTCAAATAAGTTAAGGGTGACTGCCCCCACTGTCATTTCGCAATTTATGTTCAATACAGGAGAAAAAAAAATGATGAAAAAAAAATCTGTTTTCCACTGTAATAAACACTTCAGATGAGTCTAAGTGTCTACAACTGAGTGCATCCATCATTCTTTTTTTCCATTGATTCCGCTATCATTCAACTTTCACATCAAGGTGGGAGCCACAAAATAATCGCTCCAGGGGCCACAAATGGCCCACGGGCCGCAAGTTTGAGACCCCTGGTCATGATAACTGGCATCTACTATACAGACAATTGTATTCTATCCAACTAAGGACCCTACCATGTACAGTATTCTGAAAGTATTTCAGCCATACTATGAGCATTCTAGTATATAATAAAAAAAGGCATGTGTATGTGAGTTTCTATGGTGAATGAAGGGTGTTGACTTATACTAAAATAAAATTATTTGCTGATTTGATTTACCATCTTTCTGTACTGGATTTGAATGTTCTTCCTGTGTGCTTAGGGTATTTTTTTTCTTTTCCGAATAACAAATAAAAAGTTATTTCCCAAAATTGGACATGGCTGTAAGTGTGGGTGTTAATGGATGTTTGTCTCAGTATTTTGCCCTGAGGTGCAGACGGGTCTTCTCCTGTTGAACCCCTTAATTAATTAATTGATATGTGCATGTTGCTGTTTAGCCAATATAAAGCTCAGGTGACAGGAAAACTGTCTTTATTGATTTCAAAGTAACTGTTTCGCCTTATATTATTCTAATGTTGCTATCCTGCAATAATGAATGGCAAAATTAGATTCAAAAACATAATAGACCATTTAGTGCTAGTGTTCGTTAGATGACCTAGTTTAAATATACACACTAACACAGTCAGTCAGCTAACAGCTTGTCCTGTCCTCCAGCTCCAATCTGCACGGTATAAACCTTCTGTTTCTAGCACATCAGTGTGCAGATCATCGGGAGTGTGTTTTACATAACGCACTACTCTGAAGTTCATACAGTTTAAAAAAAAAAGCATAACACCCACAGTTTATCTGAGTGCATACAACATGTAGTGTGATGGTTGGAACAAGATTGTCACTAGATGAGATTAAAAAAGTGCACAACATGACAGATGTGACTTGCAAAACTACATAGTCCAATTTTCCAGAAACCAGATAAAACAAAGACACATTGTGCAAGAGGAATGAGAACGAATGATACTCTGCCAGGCTCCTTCAAACCAGTCAGCGAATGAGGTTTTATAAGTGAATAATATGCATAGACACCACATGCAGACTCAGACATAACATGCAGTGACATAATGGGAAATGCTGCAGACCTCCTGTTTTACATTATTCAATCTATATAAAGCCAATGATATTACCCAACCCTTGGGCGAAAATTACACAAAAATATTATTTTCAATATCATACAATTCAATGTTTTTTTGTTGAAGGCACATTATAATTTTTTGCTGCAGCATTCAAGGCACTGGATATTCACAGCTGTTAAATCAGTGTTCCCTAACCTTTTTTGTGCCACGGACCGGTTAAATGTCCTGTAGTATTTTCATGGATTAAGATATGGCAGAAAATGTTCCTAAATAAAATTACATTTCCGGCGTTCTGAAACATTTTCCTACCTATAAAATTTTTCTACCCGCATTAACTGTGCGTGGGCACTACAGGGATATCTCAAGTGCACACAGCCTTTATGCTACCAGACCAGTATAAAAGGTTAGAATCTTGTATCGATGACTCATTTTGAATTTATTGTTGTTGTCTTCACTGAAAAAAAATATTTTCTAAAAGAATAATTATTGATGATGGAATCCTAACCGTTCCATTGTTAAGTTGTTTTGTTGATATGGATCAAGTGTAAGTAATAGCCAGATAAGGCCAAAAAGAAAACATAATTTCTCTGCGGCCCGGCACCAATTCACCCACGGACCAGTACCTGTCCCCGGCCCAGTGGTTGGGGACCACCGAGTTAGATTAGAGTTCAGCCATAATAGATTCATGAATTTCCATGCTGCAATACATGTTAATCTAAAATACTAGAGAATCAATTATATTAAGGTCATCCCAGACAGGCAGTTCAAAGTTGTATATGTTTACCATTAATTTCAAATCCCAGCTGGAGAACAACTAATTGCACTTTAGTGGAAGGGGTTAATACCAATAGAGACATTGCACACTTTCTCTTCCGCACCAGCATCCATGGCATATGGTATCATTCATTAGGCAATGAAGAAGAGTTAAACAGACATTCAATAAAGCACTTCTTAACATAAATCAATAGCCCAGACCTTTACCTTTCCGGTCACATAGCAAGGAGTTACACATAATAATAATAGCCATGTTTCTATCCGTAACTCTTATGCCATAGGGGAACCTAAATTTCTTCTGGGATAATTCTAACTCATGCAGATTGGCATAATCACTGGCATACACATTTTATGCATGGCGTGTTTTCCTGAAAGGTGGTCTCACTAAGTGGTATTCATTTTGCCAAGCTTGATCACACTTCTCTCAGAGAGAGCACAGAAATGTTGTGTGCTGCAGAATCTTGCTGCCTTCGAAAAGTGTTGACGCAGATGGGCATACAGAGAAATGTTTAGTTATACATTTTGTACAGAAGAGGAATGAAGGTTTTGTAAAAGACAAAAGATATTACACGAATATTTCACAAAGAACCTTGAACTAATCTTCATCTTGAGAACCAAGTCAAACAGAGAACAAAGTCTAAGTTGTCATACAATAAGACAGGGGGTGTCAAACTCAATTTCACCGTGGGCCACAGTTAAGAACCGACATAAAGTCACAGGCCAAACAAACATATATTGACAAATTAACAGTAAAAGTGCATGTTTTCCCTTCTATCCAGATATTAAATATAGTTTTTTGAATCCAGAACAGGCAAAGCTTAATGTTACCAACACATGGGAAATTACATTAGAAATAATTCGCACGTCAGTGATTTTTGTTTCTTATCCTGTCTCTTCGTAGATCATTTTAATGTAACTCGTTCCTTACAGAACAAAATATATGTAAAACAAGGTCTACTGGTGGGGCCAACATATTTAATTTCATCTCGCAGGCCAGATATAAGGAGTTTCACACCTGTAAATAAAATGGCATTAACAACACATATTTGTGTTGTGTTAAGTGTAAGTGAAATACTACTAATGAAGAAATATGTCACAGAAGTTGTTGTCCAATGTATTTAATATCTAAAAGAGACATTTATTCTAAGTTTAAAAAAATCTAAATTAATTACAATAAACTAATAATAGATTTTGATTTTAATATCAGCTGAAATTTAGGCCTTAGGTAAATTTTAAATACAGAAAGTTAACTATTTATGGGAATTTATAAAGACATTTGAAAATTAAAAATCATAATACTATTCTATATACTATACTACTTTTATTATATAAGTATTAAGAGTTTGTGTCGACAATCAGCCAAGTAAAAGGTTAGCTTATATGGCATTCATCATCATGTTTTCAGTTATTTAAGTTTTTAAGTTAGAGTGCTGTGCAGCTGTAACATCAGTTTTGACACAATTAACTAGAACACAAAAAAGGAACAAAAGACATGCTGCATGATTATCTGAGCAAAGTGAGCAAAAATAATGGGAAAAATTTGCCAGTCAGACACGGTGGTGAACACAGCCACCATGCTGAGATAAGTCTTCGTGGGGTCAATGAGAAAATTCATTAGCTGACAAAAAGCCATTACAGTAATGTCATTAGACAATAGTCCTGTAGGAATCTGTGAGCGCACATCAATGTAAGAGAAAATAAAACTCACACCATAAAACTAATGCTCCCTAGTGATGAGCCTGTACCATACTTTCTCTTTAATGATCATTAAGCTGCACTATGTGAATGTAAAATGCATCATCTTAGTCACTTAGGTGCTTTTATTTAAGGTTATGTTCTTATCTTCTTCTATAATCCACTCTCTTTTTCAACATTACAGTGCAGTAAGGCTCTAATAAGAAAAAAAGCCTCACATAACATGTACAAACAGGACATAGCATTGTACTTCTGCTCAGTGAGTCCTCACATACACAGTAGCTTTGTAACCGTGTTTACACAGACAACATTTACTGACACTTTAATGTGGGAAAAATGTGATCATCTCATCCACTGTTCACACTTGCCGTCTGCTTTCTCTCCATCCATATATCCTGTTCCCCAGTGTTTTAGTTGCCTGGAGCCTGCCACTTTCCTTGCCTCCTCCCTTCCTCCTTCCTGGCCTCCCTCCACTGACTTTTAAATGAGCATAGCAACCCAATGGATATATTACTAACTCCATTATGCAGACTCTGTTGGCCTGAAGATACAGCCTGTTGTGACTATACGTACGCCTCGTGTGTTTGAGCACATGGATGTGGCTGTGTGAATGAACGAAGGGAGGATAAAAAGGCAGAAAGTGGAGGAAACAACTGTGAACGCCTGTTGCAATTGCAAGGGTGGGCTGGTAGCATGCCATACCACTAAAGACACATTTAAAAAAACCTTACCATCTAGGTCCACATTCCCCCCTCTCTTTCAATCAGATTAAATGTACCCATACAATTAGCATGCATATGTAAAAGATGTCAGTTGGAATGTGGAGGCGCAACACCCTCTGTAAATTATTAAATAATTACAAGTGGTGGTTACATTACAGTAATGTACATGATTTAATGAACACCTAAAACAGCCCCAGGTCTAGTTATTAATCATAAATGACTTCACCAGGTTTATCTATCACAACAGACTCATCCACCAATGAAACAATGACAGAGCCTGCCTTTTTCTTATCCATGTTGTCTAAAGACAGAAAGCCTGTAGACAGTTAGTATTATGCCTGACTACTACTACTGCTGCGGAGGAGGAGTGGTAGGAGTAGTCATCCCCATCTTATATACCTTTTTTGTGCCATGGACTGGTTAAATGTCTGTTTTCACAAACCGGTTGTTAAGTTGTGGCAGATAAATACCCTTCATTAAAAATACATTTACGCTGTTCTGATATATTTTCCCACCTATAGCTTCCTACTTGAATAAACTGTGCATGCACACAACAAGGGTTTCCCAGGTGCAGCCAGCCTATAATATTCTCCTACCAGACCAGTATACAAGGTTAGAATCTTGTATCAATGGGTTTATTGTTGTTGTCTTCATTGAGAAAATATTTCCAAATCGAATATAGTTGCATTATTGATGATGGAATTCAAGTTATTTTATTGATATGGCTATGGATCAAGTGTAAGTAATAGCCAAATGGGGTCAAAAGAAAACATTATTGCTCTGCACCAAATCACCCGGTTGGGGACAACTGTTGTATAGGACCAGGAAGCCTAACACTAAATGTTTTAGCTCCTTAGGGTCGACAGCCACCTTTCTGTTAGCATCACAATATGACACTGTTGTCCATGCCAGGGATGTTTGCCTCCAAAGGTTTAGTTTCTGTAGCTACTTTGTGACTATATACAATATGCCTGGTTAATACATTCCCCGCTGCCTTTACAACAATCCTTGCATGTGTGGATTGTGCGACTGACTTTGACTCACCAATAAATGAAGACATTGTCAGATTGGCTTTGATGAAGAGCATGGCAGTTTTTCCAGCTGTGATGTCAGATTTGCCCTAAAATGCTCTGCTGTCATTGAAGTTATGTCTGGGAGGTTTTAGCATGATGTTGCGGGTAAAAAAGAAATTTGATGAATAAATATTACCATATATCTAACACTGAATAGATTGACAATTACATTAATGATAAAATCAATCAGATTTCAATATGATGTGCATTCTTGAGATACGTAATGGTACTACTCTTTCCCCTTAGCCAATTACCAATTTCAAAGACATCTGATGTAAAGATCCATCTGTTTCGCAAACTGCATTATAATTAGTGCAACACAGTTGTTGTTTGAGGTGCTGATATTATTAGTAAAGCTCTCTTTCCTGTGACAAGCGAAAATAAATTTTACACCACATTGAGATTTATTTTTGCCTTTTCACACCAAGGATGCTGTGTCAACTAATCCCCAACCAAAATAATATGTGGTCTCTGGCTGGAAAACTTCTTTTCATTTCACACTAAATGTGCAGTGACTTGTAGCAAAGAAGAAATGAGAATTTCCACTATGCATCAACATGGGCTTAGAAGGCAGCGTTGGACCTTTCTTCACAATTCCCCAAAATCTGGGATTTCTCAAAACACTTTCACTTCCACACTAACTGGAGCACAATGTAGCTACAGTATATCCAATTATGGTAGTTGCAAATTAAAAGTGTAATTTGCAGTGTAAACTCTGAGTTAAATGTAAAACTTGAAGCTAGGCTATGTAGAGCATTTTAATGAAGCCACTGAAGGGGATTAATGTGTTTGGTAATTGCTGGATTTTTTTTTTTCTCCAAAGCCCTTTTTTAATCAACAGACCACTAATTACTAAACCTAAGGGTGATTCAAGCAAAGAGTAGTTGGGTTCAAGAAGAAGGGTGGACACAAAGATAAAAAAATATATGGTATTCACTACCTTCAGCCTGAAAGTGTGCCATTTTGAAATTACTATAAAGGGAAGGATCTCTGGTGGATGCAAGAACAGGGACAAAGTCGCAAATTCAAGAGCGCAGTGACAACAGCTTAACAACAGCTCAGACACAATAAATATCTACAATCCCTGGTTCTTTACAGGGTGTCTATCCAACGCTCAACACCTTAAATCTTTTAGGAGTGGAGTTTTCTTCACTTGATGGCACCCCTGTGTTGGGTTGTCATAGAGCTATATATTCTACTCCCAACCAACCAACTATAGAACACTAAACTTTACGAATCGATGGCTTAACTCTACAGTTGTAGTAAAGCTGAAATGGTTTTTAATAATTACTTCTGAAACAACGGACTTTGGTCTCATGACGTACTATATAAGCGTTGCTTGGGTTATATAGAGTGGCTGAGAATCACAACTTAGTTGAGCACAAACAGTTCTAGGTAAATCAGCACAATACATGGTGTCAGAAAAAAACATTTTTATCAAATAAAGAGACTTCCTTTACCTATTAGATTTTTTTTTTATCTAAAATTTTAGGCCAGATATCCATGCTCCTGTGA
This sequence comes from Paraplagusia blochii, assembly GCA_016785265.1. Taxonomy (NCBI): domain Eukaryota; kingdom Metazoa; phylum Chordata; class Actinopteri; order Pleuronectiformes; family Cynoglossidae; genus Paraplagusia; species Paraplagusia blochii. The sequence goes on along the minus strand of JAFBJS010001005.1, from coordinate 35,384 downwards.
AAGCACTGTTGGAAAAACTCAATTATCAAGCCTAAAATTCAGTCCACGGCTCATTTAATTATAGGGTTTACAGTCAAAGGTTTAAGTTTTATGGAGCTCATTAAATACACTCTGCTGTAAAGGGGTTCTGTTTGACTCAGAGAACAAGGTATAAACAACCAGTGTACATAAAATGAAAGGTAGCTCCAACTGTGTGACATGCTTTTCCCCAAAATCACCTGGCAATTATGACTATAATCTCTGTGGGATGCATACCTATCACCTTTTTATATTGCAAACACTGTCCCACTAGTGGTGGCCTAGTGGCGTCAGGTTTGAATCCACAAGCAGCCAGGTTGCCACTGAGGTGCACTGAGCATGGCACCATGCTGACCCACAAAACTTCTTGTGGGCTCACCACCCCCAGGAGGGCTCACAATATGGTGCCATGACATTTGGCTGGTGCCAGCTGCCCCTGCGACGCGGCAACAGACAAGAAGAAGATGAATGAATGAATGAATTTCCCACTATTTCCAGCCGTTTTTTTGTTTTTTTTTTTCTTGCTGATTCTTATACTTCCATCTTCACTTATATGTGTTCGAAGCATTGCACACACTAAATGTTTTTTTTTTTTAATATAAACTAGGAAATAAAATTCAAAATTATTAAAATTATGGCAAACAAACAGTAGCCCATCGCCCCTGTTTGATCTGCCTATCACTTAAGACACCACTCATTTGTCCAGTTTTAATACAAGCTCAACCAGAAGAGGTGTGTCAGACAGGGTGATTGAATATATTGCTCATTGAAAAAGTAATTACTGTAAATTATTGACTAATTACTGATAAGCAAATGCAGTTTACTTATATTTGTGAAAATGAAATGTTAAACTTTCTTTCAGGTCGATGGCACAAACCAGCTTTTTTTTTTTTTTTTTTCAGCTTTGAGGTGAGCGGATAAATACCACTAGTAGTACAGCATAAAAGTGGTATTATTTAAGTATAATAATCAATGTTTATCAACTCTGTATGCAACTTAGTTGATAATCACTGAATGAGTTTGCTTTTTAATACAGAACTTTTTACCTCAAGTGGCAAAACAGTTTTTATGGGTTCACTGTCTCAGTGAACAGCCACTACAGTGTGGACGTCCTCGACCACAATCACACATTGTCTCGGCTTGGCTACACAAACATCAGAGGGTCTGGTCTTTTTTAAACAAAGTTTAGCTTCAAATACTAAATAAAACTTAAATTGTGCAAATTACGCATCATTGAGCCCGTACCAATTGCCCCACGGACTGGTACTGGTCCACAGCCCGTTGGTTGGGAACCACTGAAGTAATGAATGGAACGCTCTAGCTTGGGAAGAAAAACACCATGATATGCTCCAATACCAATTGTTAATAACTTTGTATAATAACATAAAACACATATGTCAATGCAAAACAATCAACCATGTGACTCAGTACCGCTCTAGTGCTGTCTTTGGATCAATACTGTAACCAAACTCCTCACAAGGCACAAACAGGGTTATTACAGATAACTGCAATAGGGTTTTGTCAGCACAGAAAACTATTTCATGGGTTGTGTGATGGCAGAAAATTCCTGTGACGATACAGCACATGTGCAGTACTCATTAGTTTGTCAGATATTGCGTTCCCTGTCAGACTATGGCAGCAGCCCCCTGCATTGCTTAGTTAAGCGCTGACAGCTGTGACATCAAATCACTGTTTAAAAGTCTAACTCATCGCTACCGCATTGTGTCATCATGAAAAAAAAAAAGGCTTCATACATGCTAGTTTTGATGCAACAGGTTTTCCTTGCTATGACAGCAGGGCTGCAGAAATCCTGAGCATAAAAGAAGTGGGTGGCAGGTGGGGGCTTGAGGATCTGTGGAACTGAGACGAAAATAAAAGGTAAAGTGTAGAGGGAGTAGGACTCCACGAATGTGGTGTTACATGGAACTGGCAAAGTAAGATGTGAGTATAGGAATGGAATCACAGTGATGAAATAGTGTCTGTCTGATTAGATGTTTAAATAAAGGAAAAAATAACTTTGTTATCTCTGATATCTTAAAAGGTACAAAATAAGTCAGATGGCTTTAGATGACTGACATGAAGATGTACCAAATTGCACATGATTTATAGAAAATGGACAAAAGATGTGTGAAATGTGTGACTTGACAACAAGAGCACATCACACGTTCTACATGTTTTAATTGACACATGACTTTTGAAGAGACTGTTCTTGAGGAAAAAATGAAAGCAAACTCATTGTCATTGTGATTCTCAGCGAACAACAAACCTCTGTCACCTCCACATTTAACCCATTTAACGCACTCGGTGGATTCAAACCCTGAACCCTCCGAACCCCAGGCTGGTTCCTTAACCATTAAGCTACCTCTGCCCCACAGTTTACAAGGTGTGGAGCACAGTGACTTTAAAACCTGCTTTGTTTGAAGGGTCAGGCAAACCTGTGTACAGATATTTTCTTCCGAATATTCTACAATATTCTTCCTTATACAGTGAGCTAATCAACTGAGCTGAGAACTGAATTTAAAAAAAAAGAGAGAATTTCCTCTGTTGTTTGGAAATACTTCAAATAAATTCCCTCTGATGATTATTCCATGTGCCTTTCTTCAAAGTCGTTGCTGGCAGAAGCATTTAATGCTTCATTTGCTGATTTGTCAAACACATTTCAAGAGCACTTGTCTTTATGCAGGTGATGAAATAACAATCCTGCTTAATAAATAAAAGACTGTTTGTGGAGGCATTAGATTGCTCATCAAAGAGACTGATCCACATCCAGCCAAAGAGATTTGAAATCAAGTACGCTGTTATCCATAGCCAGCAGAGTATTTCACTGCAAATTGATGCGAGTCCTTTTACAATGTCCCTGTGTAAGTACTGGAAGATCCCCAATAAATCAAGGCAATCACAAGGAGATATAAAAAAGATTTTGCAGTAAATCCATACTGGAACAAAAATGAACAGCATATGGATAAATGTGTCCGAACACAGTACCAGTACCATTAATGTTTTCCTGAGTTTCAAACACCCAATTTAACATCTAATCTATAAATATCCCAACTGCAGCCCTACAGTCACTGACAGTCAACATTTAATAGAAATAAACCATTGACAGTTGAAGTAGCAGATGAAGAATTGGAGTCATACACAGCATTGGTGGTAGCACTTCAAAACCACTTGTACCACTCCTGAGAGTCGTTCCACTCTGACTCTGCAACAGCTGCTGTGCACAGACCTATTTGGTGACCACATTTGAGAAAATACCTAGTGCTACAAAACAAGTGTTGTGTTAAAAACTGACACGTATGATAGCAGTTTAATATTTCAAGACTGAATAACTCTTACTGCCAGATTAATGGCATCTCACTGTTACGCCACACAATTGCACTATACACATCAATCTTCCATCACCAGGAGTGAACTGATAATTATAATGTCCTGCCACAAGTGTTGCATATACGCGCAAACAAAGACTTATATTTCAAATGTGTTCCACTGTAGACATGATTTTGTAGGCTTTGCAATTCTCAATTACAAAAACCTAAACACCTCACAATGTTACACATAAAAACTTTACAAAAATTTTGCATTTATGAGCTTTTTTGTTCATTTCCATCTACAATGCCATTTTGGGTCTCATACTGCAACTTGGAGTGTCTGCCAATATGCAGCATATATCTATCCAATGGCCTTTTTTCTCCCCGAGCTTGTTATGAGCAACAGTTGCTGATTCCTGATTCCAGCATGATAGGAAAAAATTTACCAGAGCAAAAGAAGTGTAGCGACACTCAGTTTTTTGTGACACCATTATCATACATCCTCATGGTCACCATCATTACATGAGCCCCTTGAGTTATGCCCCCTGTCCCCCTAGAAGATACAGGTGGGAAAGGCAAGTCAAAGTATCTGGGTAGATACGCCTGGATGGCGTACAAGTTCTTCTGCTAAGGGTTAGTGATGTAATGGCCAGGTCGACCAGCAGATGGAGGAGTTACAGGGTCTTTTGATCTTCTAACCCCCACCCATCCCTGTCCCGCCTCTGTCTGCCTCATGCTACCCCTAGTAAAAGATTTCCTGCAAAAACTTTGTTCCCCTTCACATAGGGAGAACACATGGTGGAGTCCTAACACACGCAGGAAAGAGGGAGCACAAAGAAACAGCGCTCAACTGGACATTTTTCCTTGGCTTGATATTTTTTATACTTCTACACATATACAGTGTCAAAGTATTGCATGGGAGTTTAGGTGTGAGTTGACTGCACAGCGACACGGAATCATACTATGTTATGATGTCTCTTCTTCTGGTTTTCCTGATTTCATTGCAACTCAACTGTCACCTGCTCGCCTGGGCAGCGATGGACTCCTGCTACGACGAGGAAGGCGTACCAAGCCGCTGCATGCCCAAGTTTGAAAACATCGCCTTTAACCGTACTGTGGAAGTGTCAAATGTATGCGGATCACCACCAGAGGAATTTTGCATGCAGACAGGCTCAACACGCTCATGCCATTTATGCAATGCATTAGACCCAGAGCTGAGCCACAACGCTAGCCTTCTGACAGACTTCCACAGGAATGATGAGCCCACATGGTGGCAGAGCCAGTCCATGTTCCATGGTGTCCAGTACCCCAATTCTGTCAACATCACCCTGCATCTTGGTAAGAGCACAGCAAATCAGCTTTGCTTCATTGTCCTGCAGACACTGTATCCAACTTTCTTAACGTGAGTTGGACATTATATGTAGACATGTTATTATTATATTCTTCATAATACAATACTTTTATATTTTATTTTATAATAATACAATTGATTTACAAAGATCATGAGGAAAAAAAGAAAAAACTCAATCAACTCAAAAAACCCCAATGCTTTGTGTTTTATGTGACGAAATTCATTGTTTCATGCACTGCAAACCACTGATGTTGAAATGTTAAATAGAAAACAGATGTTCCTCAAAGGCTAAACAGTTCAGTCTGGGGTTATATGACGCCTTGGCATGTAATGAGTGCTAGGGCCAGGGATTAGACCAAGACACATATAAGATAAAGGGAAAACATATGCTACTGAACAAAAGCTTGATCTCATTCCCTTGCTTAGGTCAATTAAACCCTTTGCTAAGGGACACAGTAAGTTAATTTTTATACTAAAATGTCACCAGTTTCATCACACTCCTTCCAAACAAAACCCATCCTTAGTGATAACACTCTCTACAACAATTGGAAAACTGTTTTCTCTTACATGTAGTAAAGTTCCCATGTATCAGGATGCATGTATATTTTGATTAATATGTATTGTATTGGTTAATGTGTTACATGTAACGTGTTAATGTAGGTAGCTTGAGTATTGTGCCTTTCTTCTTTATTCTCACTTATATTTATATTAGACTTTCAGTATTATGAATCACAATGTGTTTAATCGTGCTTCATCTAGTGGTAATTATAAAGAATTTGTTTAAATATCTCCCGCTTCACTTTTCCCACACAAGCACATAAGTAGACAAGTGTTAAGCAAGATGCTAAAACATGTACTATTAATACATGAACCACATTATCTCGCTGTAGCAACTCCAGAAAAAGGGACAAGCAGAAAAGAGAAGATGATTACATTAATCGGACTCAATTTTAAAACAAATAATGCATACTCAATATAAAACACACTGAAACTAATTTAATTTTACCATACATGCTGTTTTACCAAAGTGTCTGGAAGACCAACAACTCTGACTGAAAAAAAATAATTATATTAGACATACATGGATGACAGATCTGATTAAAAGAAGAAGAATATGTTTAAGAAGAAATAATATGTTTAAGAAGAAAATAATTTGTAAGCTTTTGGGTCACAGGTTATGCATTAAATTATAGAGGCTGCATTGATTTGTAAAATTTGACCATTGAATGAATTGGTTCCCAGTCTAAAGAGGCTAAACGCCGTACAGTCTGTACATAGACTTTTATTCAACTCCTGAATACTTAAATTAACAGGTGACGGTAGGACACTATCTAAGAATAATAAATCATGTTTTATGTCTTAATTGTCTTTGTGGTCCAGCAATATTTAATAATAGTTTGCATATATTGGACTGTTCATTTAAACTAAATAAGTGATCATTCCACAGCTACCTTGTAAACAATCAGAATTTAATTTTAAACATTTGTAGTACAGTTTTATAGTTTACATATCATCCACCGTACAAGCCTCCAAGTTTATTAGCATGGTGACAAAATTATCACACAAAACAACTCATTCCTCTAAAATTATTCCTTGTAAAAGATGTTTCTAATATCCATTATCCTACCATACCTTAAACTATACATACACACCTTAGAAACCAGATCACTTTACTCTGTATGCTGTGTTCTATGCTGTGTTATTAGAGAAAAGCCATGTGTAAAGGAAACTCAGAGCCAGAAGGCCACATCTGAAGAATTTCATAAATTCAATATCATGGAATTTTACAAAAACATTCAGCCATATCTGTGTATTAATCTAAAAGTTATTTTCATAAAGAATTTGTGACCAATGCACTAAGAAACATATAAAATTTTCACTTTTTTTAGTGATAAGGGAAGGGTGCTACACTAAAACCTAATAATGGTTTATGCAGCTTATGTTATGATCTTTATATACTGTCAACAGTGTACACCATAGAAACCCAAGCAATGTAGGTATTTCTGACTAACTCAAAATGAAAGTGAAATATTTAACTGTAAAATGATAACAATTTTTACGCACTTTTAAATAAAAATGCACTGTGTTAATGTATGCTCCCTGTAGGAACAAACATAAGCGTTTTCCTCATGAAAATTCGATTTCAACATTTTCAAAAACCCTCTACAAGGCCAGCTAGAGTCATTATCATCATTATCTCATTACTACGCTGTTGAAAAGTGCTGAAATAAGTAATTGACAATATTTGAATTAAATTATGGCAATTAAGGTTACCAAGAACCAATACATTTTCCTTTTCAGTAAATTCAGTTTTATAACTTCCATTTATTTTCTTAGTTGTGTAAATGTTTTGGTGTGATTTGTTCAGAGGTAAATGATCATTTGATACTAACTTCAGCTAACAGTGAATCATGGTGGTTGAAAAAAGATTCACAGCTGATCTTTATTGCTGAACTAAATAAAATTTATATAAGTATTTTTTTTTTAATGAATTAGGTTCATTCTGAGTTTGCATAGAGACTAAAACAAGCAATTCCCTTGCTATTTACTCCATTTGTCATTTATTTGTTCTCCCTATATTAAATGTGCACAAATCTGGCTGTTGAAGCAATAAATTGCCTCCTGTGAATGCACCAGATAGTGAATTAAACAACCCAAAGTGTAAGTAAAACCAACATCACATACTTTTTCTTCTCTTGCAAAAAGGCACGTAAGGCTTAATGTATTTCTGAGAGTTAAAAAAAAAATGCTCTTAAAGAATTTGATTTATCCGAGACAAGCTTCATTTACAACTTTCAGCTGCAATACCACAACAATATAATGTATATACATGGAACTTGCACAAAAAAAATCACCATCTACTCAACAGTGAACATTAGGTAACACCCAGTAGATATGTTTAGTTTGATAGTTTAAAAAGTCAACAGTTACTGTCAAATGACCAATCTAAATTACACTGATATGATGGATTTTTGATGCTGTGCTCTAACTTCATGTACTTTAGATTGTAATGAACGAAAAAATAAACTTCAAAGCAAAGCAAATTAAAGCAATTAAAAAACCTCTAACATGTTTATTTAACATAATTTGCAATGTAGGTATTGTTTTTAGAAGTTTTTAACTTACTTTTTCTACAGCCTCAATCGTTGTTTGGCCATGAAAGGACTTCTTTTGAAGATTGAAACCTAAAATACAAAGAGCAAAAATATACCTTTAGGCGTCACACTGGTTTTACTATTTTTACAGTAATTTACTGAACAACACTGAAATGCAATGTGATTTTTTGTATGATTAGATTTAATGATTGACAGCAAAGAAAAGCATGCTAAAAAAGTGATTAAAGATCTAATTTTAGTTTCAACGTCTCTCACGTTCTCTATAAAACGATATAACTTATCACCATAAGCGGTAAAATGTATGACAACAGACAAGAGAAAAAGATAGATGTGATAATGTAATTTCTTAATAATAAAACATTCCGCAGAAGTGCCATTGTTAAATATAATTAAATTAGCCCTTCAATTCGTTAATAAAAACGTGTGTTAATGTTATATTTATATATATTGCAAAGAGTGAGTAGAAACTCATCACCATTAACGTAATTTTCTTTTCTTTTAATTTTCTTGCCCGTCAAAATGGCGGAGCACTTCGTTTTCTATGAAGGGCGACAATTTCTCATCATAAGCGGAGAAATGTATGAACACAGACAAGAACTAGATGATACGTGATAATGTCCTTTTTTTCATTATAAACTATTCCATAGAAGTTCGTTGTTAATTTTGGTTAAATTAGGCCTTCAATCCGTTAATAAAAATGCTTTTTATATAATTATATCTTCCCCAAAGAGCGAATAGAAACTCACCACCGTCAACTTAATTTTCACCTGGACTTTACTTTTCGTACCTGTCAAAATGGCGGAGCTCTTGTTTAATGTCAGCATTTTTGGGGGGCGAAAATTTGCTAAACTCTTTTTTTATTTTCTTCTAAAAACACCTACCGGAAATAAGAGACATGATGTCCGTTGTCGGTCTGTTAAGTCAATGTACGGAACAGAAGCGACAAATCGGTTCCTGTTCCAAGAGACAGGAGATACACAGCCATCTTTCATGTAAGTCCGACTCATTGACTAGAACCGCTAAAGTGATGTAGCTAAACGCTAAGTTTAAGTAGAAGACCGAAAACGTCGTCCGAAAAAATAGAATTGTGGTCTTTCCGTTGCCAGTATTTAACAATAATATAAAAGTCTGCATTTAAGAAGTCTACATTTAAAAAGTATTGGTCTCACTTTGTGGACATTGACAGCGCACAGAAGGTGTAAAAGGTAAGGTGTACCATTATGCTACGATGCTACCAAAGTATTCTTTATGGCTTATAAAATATGATTAATTTGCCAGTTTAAAAAAACATATTATTAAACTGCTTATTAATTAATTACATTAAGTACTTTGGAAAATAACTTTTTAACACAAATTAAGTCTAATTGTTTTATTACCATATTTAATATCATATTCTTACGGCTTATCCCTTCTTCAGGGGTTGCCACAGTGAGTCAACAATTTCCATCTCCCCCGTCCTCTCCATCTTCCACTCTAACTCCAACTACCTCCATCTACTCACTCTCTGCATCCATCAATCTCCTCTTTGTCTCCTACCTGTTAGCTGTTCTACCAATATAACCACTGTCCCTCCTCTGAACATGTCCAACCCATCTCAATCTGTTCTGTATTTTATATCTATTCATATTAATTCAGAAAAACAAAGTAAACCATGCTCTCATGCTTTGGTTTATTTTCTCATTGACACTGAGGTAAACATTTAGGGGTTTGATGATTAATCCCGGATTTATCCACAACTAAAATGATTGAGTTCAATGATGAGATTATCGTAAACAACACTCGGATATTTGTAAAATTCACCTGACTCTTCAGCACTGTAGAATACTGTTAGTTAGAATCCAAGTAAAGACCCTTTGAATACCATTATGAAACACCAAGGACACAATTCTAAAGGATACCACTATAGGAATGTACATTTACAGAAAAATATATAACATTTGCCAGTCATCGCAAAGCACAAACAGGTTTTACACGTATAATACGTCTAGTGAATGGAACATAAATCTGACGTCTTAACCTCTTAACCTCTATGCTATTTCAACATTCTGCTCAGTACTGTGCATGTTTTTGCAACTCTGTCAGCAGGAACCTCAAGTTTTGCTTAAAACTAAACATTTTTTGACAGTTTTGATCTCATATTTCCTCCTCACTAGGTGAGAGGTGATGAGAGTTGAGGGGGTTCTTTTCACAAAGCACTGCTTGAAAAGATCAAGAGACTGGGACAAAATGATGACAGAAGTTGAAAATGTCAGGGCTTTGAACAGAAATGAACTGTTACATCAAATGATTCGGGATCAGGAAGCGTCTGAAAAGTGTAAAATATTGATTTTCGATTGAAAGCAGGTGTTCCGGGCTTTGTTTTTTTTTTTATGTCGGGTTTGTTCTTATGTGTGACACACTGTCTGGTAGAAAGGCCAGTTTTCCCATAAATACCACACTACCACAAGTCAGTTTCACCCAGAACAGCTTGACCTTACCCCTTCCCAAATAACGACCAAACATTCATTTTTTTTTTTTTTGTATGTCCATCTTCCTTAAAGTCAGCATACAAAGTCTTCCATCTGGGTAGCTTGCGGGGGGTACCAGCGACGCTCCAAGCACAACAAAATCTCGAAAGGAATCGACGGACAAATGCTGAGATGATAAACACCGCCTTGTAAAAACAGCCATGTCAGAGTGGGTCACTCGCAGGCTGAAAAAGAAGACTCCTTCAAGGGGTGTAAACAAAACATAATAAGGACAAAAGGGGGCAGAAAAGGGGATGCTGGCTGTTTTGCGTGTTGAGGAATTGGGGTCAGATATTTTCCCACAAAGTCTTGTTGAGAAACACACATGCATGTGCTGTTCTGTACAGCTGGTTCTTATTGAAACCAGTCAGATTAAAGCAACATCCTGTTTGAGATGTAAGACAATGATAGTAGTCTGTTCTCGACAGTGACGAGAAACCAAACCACAGTATCGGGACACGTTGAAGACATTAGTCTTTCTCAGGGAAGAATGCTGAAATTAACTTTGAGACAATATTGTCAGAGACGATAAGTCCATTCAGTTTGTTGTGTGTCTGATGACAAAATCCCAGCTGTAAGTAAACAGATTGTAAATATTTGTGTCTGCAGCATCGACTTGTGGCAAGTTTAGACTGTGTCTGTCTCAGAGCAGGCTGACCTCAGCAGCTGTGTTAAGATGACTTTAAGGATGTTCTCTCACATCCTGCAGCCTATTAACTCCTAAGGCTGTGTGGTCAGGCTGTGGTCAAACGTTGGCATTATTATGTCTTTCTGTTCATAGTGTGAACAGCTTGCTTTTGAATTATTTGTGGAGGCACAAGAAGCTATGTGAAGTTGGAGTAAGCCTCAATTGTGAACTTACATACTTGCCACTTTTGGCTCTGTATTTCACTGATTTTTTTTTATTTCACCTTTGAATTCCCATCACCTGCATTAAAAGAGAGAGCAAACATAAAGCAGACACTCAGTGGCAATACTGAGTATCGGTACACCATTGTACACTCCCACTGCACTCTGCAGTTAGTGTAATTTAAGAGATACATTTCTTCATTCTATTAATGTTACTTTCCTGTCTCTTCAAATGGTAAAAAGTGTAGCACATTTTTAGCCTAACAGGAAAAGACTCAACAAAAGTAACATTTCATGTAATTTCATGTCATCTCATGTGAATGGGAATCTGATTGCACCATGGGTCAATTAGGGACAAAACATTTATGTGATAGAATAGGTAAGGTCATTAAAGGTATGACATTGGCACCCAATATGCCATAAACAGCTACCCACAATTTATGGCCATTACAAGAAATGTTGCAAGGCAATAGTTTACAGTCCTATTATTATGGATTTATAATATTTTGGGTCCCTTGGTATCCTCCTAAACCAACACAAAAAATAGAACTATAATAGAATGATCTTTAAAACTTGAAATTAGTCTCATTACTGTAGATCTGTGGTAATGAGACTAATTGAGACAGGTCCACAACCACTGGGCCAGGGACCTGTACCAGTCTGGCAGGATTTTTTGCCGTGCCAGTTGTGCAACAATGAAATAAGGCCAAATTATAAGTGGATCCTATTGATGGAGTATATTTTGACTTTGCAGCAGAGAGAGTTGACTGTCTACGACTTGGCAGTGAAAGCAACAGATGCCATTATGACTGTAGTGGAGTGTGTAAAGTCACAACCCTAAAAATGCAGTGTGACTCTGACTTATGTAATGATATACAGTGGAACAAAGTGTCACAAGTTGTGCTACTGTTTGTCTCTTATGATCTTGTTTTCTGTTTATTTTGAACCTACCTGCTTAATCCTCTTTTAAACCGCATGCCATGATGGGTTTGTTCTAATACACAGGAAATATGACTCTGCATGTGGGCAACATAAGCCCATTGATTCCTCTGGCCTTAGTAAATAAGCGGACAGAGGAAATTGAACTTAAATTAAGAAAAAATAATGTTGTTTTTACTTGAAAAGAAGAATAGTTCATCTATCCATATTTTATCTAAATAAGGTTAAGAAATGGGTGAATTGGTGCAAAAGTAATAACCAGCAAATCGGATATGCTAAATCAGCAAGCAGTGTTTCAGATGGAATTCCTATTTTCTTCTGCTGATTTTCAAATGGAATTCCTTCTTCTGATTTGCCCGAAATCTTTCAGATGCTGAGGATCCCTTTGATAGGATTTTTTTCTTTTTCTGCACAAAAAAGAAATAGCATTTTCAGAAACCGTACCCTTTTCAGAACCTAAGATGTCTCTGTTTTTACTATAGTTTTCATTTCTCATTCTTCATCCTAAAAAAATATTTTTTTAGGTTGAAAAATCTATGACGACACTAAATCTCTACCTACCTCTACTATATATCTCTAATCTCATAGGACCTCCAGAATTTAGCATTAGCTTCCAATACATACATTTTAAACATCTATTTCATTACTTTATTCACTTTTAAATAATTATTCCATGTTTTTAGCATAAACAAATCTTAAAAAAACAGCATCTTGATATAGTCTACATAGATTATGAAAATGGCATGTTGAAGTAGAGGCCCATAAGTCCATGTACTGTTGGAAGACACAATCAAAAGAAATAGCTGTTTGCATATCATACTGTTCAGAAATGTCTTTCTATCTTATCTTCTCTTTTCACTCCACTTTTCTGAGGTTACCTTTTAACCCTTTCATCCCCATTTTGAAAATCCACTGTATGTTGGCACTTAGGGGATTGCTTATCAAACTACATCAAATTGCACCATCATCCACCAAATGTTTCATTTCAACCAGTTGTTGTACAAGGTTGTTCCCCCTTGTTGACTTAGTGTTGCGCTTCACCTAGGACAATACATGATTTTGCTTGTTTGTGTTGATGGTGTGTATTACTTCTGAAGTCTATTATGATCCAGGAAAAATAGGAAAATATTCTGTGATTTCTTTTACCTCTAGGGGCAACGACATTAATTTAGCTCATACAGAGACAGAGGAAATTAGGCATATTCTCCATTGTTTTCCTTCTCTAATGAAATTATGTCCGTTAAGTTCTGCGCTGCAGGATCTTGAGCCATTGCTATGTCGTCTGTCTCACACAGTCTAACAATAGACTACAAAGAGTTTATTTTTACTAGTTACCCTGTCAATGACACCATTGAAAGTTAATCATGTGTTTTTTTTTTAATATATATTTTATTTTCCCCCACAGGCAAGGCCTTTGAGATAACCTATGTGCGATTGAAATTCTACACTAGTCGACCAGAGAGCTTTGCCATCTTCAAGCGCACTGAAGAAAATGGACCCTGGTTACCGTACCAGTATTACAGTGCATCATGTGATAAAACCTATGGGAAGGATGTAAAGGCCTTCATTCATCCGGGAGATGATGAGAAGACCTCATTATGTACAGATGAATTCAGTGACATCTCCCCACTGAGTGGAGGAAACGTGGCTTTCTCGACCCTGGAGGGACGACCTAGTGCATACAACTTCGACCAGAGCTTGGCGTTGCAGGTAAAAGTCAGATTTTCTTTTCTGAAGCCTTTATTTAGATTTCATACTTAATAGAAATGCTTTATTGTCAGTGAAAATCAAACATAATGTTTGTTGGGCAACATAATAGTGCACTGTGTTGCAAAGTTTCATGAACATGGCAGGCAGTTGGAATAGTGGCCAACCAGCTGCCTCCTTTGCTAGCATATGCACTCCATTCCGCATGCTGCTGACATACAGATGGAATTCTTTCAAATTCTCAAAGCTGCCAAATCGAATGTTATGTTTAGCAGTGATAACCATTGATGAAGCCTGTAGAGGGCTGTGCAGAATTTATGGAAGCCTCTTGAGAACAAGTCAGATGAGGGTTAGACGAAGTGAAGAATGGGTCGAGGGGTAATAAAAAAAAAAAAACACTTACTGCAGCTAATGTGTTAAAGTTCCTCACAGATTTCTTTATCAGCACTGAGTGTATAACTGTATAAGTATATGCATAGCTTTGCTTCTTAATATACAGTAAATATCTGCATGAAAATGGAAATCTATGAAATCATCCAAGGCCAGCAGTTTCTAATTAATGTTATACTACGATCTTAAAAACAACAATACACACAAAATCACTTTCAGATGCTGTTGCCGCTAGGATTCAGCAGAGGGGAGAAACCCATATGTGATTTGGAACACTGCATAGCTCCCTAACTTAGCCCCGCCACAGTTGGGTCTGAGTCTAAACTGAGTAAGATGAGGGTTTATTTTGGTATTTAGTTGTATTTTCCAAGCAAAAATTGCATTGATAGAAAAAATGTAGATTTTTTTGAGAATATATAGAAAACACACTCAGGTATTTGCCCATAAAAAAGATGCCAATGGCCTGTTTAATTTAAACATTTCTTCCCTGATACCACTTCCCAATAGGTTCATGCTGCAACCGGAGTTGCAATGACCCACTCATGCCATGATCAAAATGCACTTAAAGGCAATAACAATGACAACACACTATGCTGTATCACTTTGTTTCGAGTATATATTGAAGATAGAAGTGGAAATGCAAAAGCAGCACCTCTGTAAGAGAAGCTGTCCACCTCCACATCATTAAATGAGAAGAGTTAGAGTGTATTGTTAAGGATATGTGGAGGATATGCAAGACAAGCCTGCACCGTTCTGTTCTGTATGACATGTGATCCTCCACATGTGTAATGAGGGAGAATATGCAACACTCACCCTCCCTATGTATTATCACTTTATCAAACCTGGTCTTGTCAGTCAGCTAATTTAGGTATAACTCAATTTCACAGTGGGTCACAATTAAATACCGGCATTAAGCCAAAGGCCAGACTAAAAATGTATTGAAAGACAAACATTAAATAGATATTTCTCCTTCTCCAGATATTCTAAATGCAGGGGCGGTGCTTTGGTCACTTGGGGCTCCTTGTAAGATAACGCTGAGGCCCCACCCTATCAGTGCCCGAAGCACTTTTTTTCAGTCCGCCTAGTGGCGGAAGCCCCCAACAACTGCCTGAGTTGCCTGTCTTTAAGTGTGGCCCCTGAACACATGAGAAATTAAATCTAAAATTAAATTGTTTGTCGTTACTTGTAGCCTCTCAAGATGCTTTTAATGTTTTTTTTACAACTCAAAAAACAAAATGTCTGCGCTATAACAAAGAGCATGTATCCCTAATACTGCAAATCCTACCAGTATATAAGGGCTTTATATTGGTGGTCCAACTCTAGTACAGAATTGATATGATCTTGCGGCCAAATATTATTACACTGCGGGCTAGATTTGGCCCACAGGCCTGAGGTTGACACCTGTGATTTAACTAGTACTAGCACACACTTGCATGATGATGAATGCTGTCTCCCCAACTCACATGGTGACACACTGTACTGCAGCCTGCAACATAGCAGTCCAGGGACAGC
Organism: Paraplagusia blochii; assembly: GCA_016785265.1. Classification (NCBI taxonomy): domain Eukaryota; kingdom Metazoa; phylum Chordata; class Actinopteri; order Pleuronectiformes; family Cynoglossidae; genus Paraplagusia; species Paraplagusia blochii. Next base: position 19,687 of record JAFBJS010001005.1, on the reverse strand, counting down.
TTCAGGAGGGTGAACCAATTTAAGAAAGGGAGACGAAGGGTAGGAAGTCAAAAGTGGCAAAGCCACATTCTCGGCTCCCGAGTATGTGCTAAGCTGCACTGAGCAGCAGGATAAAGAAATTCTCTCTTCATCCCTTCTTCACTATGAGGTCTGTGTGCATCTGCAGCAAGTGAAAATAAAAATAAAGTGCACTATTGGATTAGCCTCATTGCAGCTACGGACCGGGCACATTGTGTGGCAGGCTGCTGTCAGCAAGAAGACATACAGCCATGAAAGAGGAATCAGCACGCTGGACTGGATTCAGTTCTGCCTGTACTGCAGGGACAAAAAAAAGAGAGGAAAAAAATCTGTGGCTTAGTAATAGTCACAAAGTCAAAAAGACATTTCTAGAAGTTCCTTTGAGCACTGTCTCTGCCCCATTATTCCCTTATTCATCCTTCCCCTTCCACTCAGTGTATATTACCAGGCTTCACTTCCTCCGCTGTTCCTTCTAAATTCTTCTTTACTTGAGAGCATTGTTCAGGTGCTTACGTGGGAAGTTAAACTGCAATCCACTTCTGTAGTTTATAGATAATTAAACTGAGCTTTTAGGATTATTTTTTTATTATTATTATTATTTTATGCTCACTCTCTTTCGGAGGACATTTTTTCATCCCCTTCATCTTTCTGACACACAAATGTGAAATGGGCCAGGCTTGGAAAATGTCAAAGAGTAATCTGGGTTCGAGGATGTTCAGAGCCCATCCAGGCAACAGGGCTGACACGTTAATTGCTCTTTGCACAAACAACATCTTTGCGACTTGAATTACACTGTGGGATTTCAGTTTAAACACACATCGAGACAGAACAACACAAACTGAGTACAAAGTCAACAATAATGTGTTACTATTAGGATCAAACAGTGTGGGGGTTTAACTGTGGCCCCCACTCTGCCTTTTGGCCTTTGTTCTCTCAGAAAAAAAGACAGTGTATTTGTGCCTCATCTGTGCAAGAGGATAAACATAAGAAGTAATGAAAAACACCTACCGACAATAATTTAGAAAAGGACTGGCTGCAATCAAAGAAATTATTGGTCAACTAAAGGAATTTTTTACTAAAATCAACTAATTGGAGCATAAGTCTTAAGGCGGTTTTGATTAAATTAGCACTCTAGTGTCACAGCAGGTTTACAGGGCGTTCAAACCATCCCTGTTCGCACTGTCCTTTAGTCCAGTGTCCCCGAACCATTTTTGTGTCACGGACCGGTTAAATCACTCGTACTATTGTCACGGACCAGTCGTTAAGTTTTGGCCGATAAATACCCTTTAATAAAATAAAATTTCCTTTGTTCTGAAATATTTTCCTACCTATAAAATCTTCCTACCTGAATTAACTGTGCATGGGCACAATAAGGATTTCTCAAGTGCATAAAAAGTGTGTCTTGTAAGGACATTTTGAGTTTATTGTATATTGATTGTAGTTGCATTATTGATGATGGAATCCTAGCCATACTATTGCTCAGTTCTTTTGTTGATATGGGTTCAAGTGTATTTCACCCACGGACTGTTACCATGCCCCGGCCCAGTGGTTGGGCACCGCAGAGTCATATGGTGCAGCGATGTTTATTTTTTGAATTGTCAAACATCAGCTTGGTTTCTCCACTCATTGTTAGCCTTTTAATTCAGACAGATGTATCTTATATTTTATTTATTTATTTATTTTTTTTTTATAAATTTATCCCATTATACAGGCAAAACATAGCTGCTTTTATTTCTCATTCTCAGTCCAGCGTCTCTTTGCAAGGTGACAAGCACTGGTTGCATTAAAGGCTGACTACTAATAGTGCTGCTGGCAGTATTTCATTGTGCTTTGGATGACATCGACCCACTGATTATTAAGCTGTGGCAGATCAATATAAGCCAAGAATACATAGATTGGGTGGCAAATCTCTCAGCAGACCTGCCATCCAGCCTCCCTATTTCACTCTACCCCCTCCACCCGCCCTCTTTCCCCTCAAACAACAAGAAGAGAAGGCCCCTAATTGACCATGATCTCCCCTCCCATTAGAATAAAACAGGAGAGGGATCAATTTTATCATTTTTTTTTCCTTGCATCTCCCAGCCCTCCCTCTATTTTAAAAGTGATGGCACAGACAGATACTGTGGAGAAAAACAATGCACAAGCCGTCGGCCTTAATGCAAAAATAGTTCAGGCAGAATACAAAGGAACATGTTTTCCAAGCGGTTTTGCTAAATCAATATGGTGGAGGCATACACACCTTCAGCAACATATACTGCAAAAACAAGAAAAAAAAACAAAACAGGAAACTAAATAAAATGTTGCACAGATGTTATGAAGATATCCCCACCACACAGTATCTATTGAATATATTATGCATGGTATAACAAGTGATGGCAGGGTGAAAACCATATCTTGAAATATGAAGCTAAACTCGTAAAATATTGTTTCCAAACCTTATTTAAGCCACTGCACATTTTCTCGTTATAAATTCCCAGTTTGCACCGGCAAAACAAACCATGAAAAAGTAAATATAATGAAATGTTATGAAATTCTGGTTTCTGTTTACTTAATTCAGTAACAAATTATTATTTGAACGTTCCTGATACACTTACAGGATGTAAAAAAATGTACGAAAAGACACAATTGACAATGTTCATTATCTCCAAACAATTTTGTAAAATCAGTAATTACGGCAAAATAAGTCCTGCTCCAAGGCCCCTTTCAAGCGGTTCTCTGTCACATCCAAAACAGCATCTGAATGTTTAATGACAGCACACTCCTTCTCCTACTCAGTTTCAAAAGGGTTGAATGTTTGCAGTGTAAACAACAATCTTGCAGATGTTAATTCTAACTGTCAAGGTCTTTCTGGTGGTGAAGCGCAAAACTTTTTTTTTTTTTTTTCACCTGTAAGAACAAAAAAAAATAATTCCATATTAATGTTGGTTAAACAAGGTAATAAAGTTATTTAATTTCCAAACCTAAATATAGTTTTATTGATATACAGTATGAAAATGTTGAGTCTAATCAGGGACTGTCTTCCTCTAATGAAGAATATATTTATACATATTAAAAAGAAATCAGTCTCTGATTTGTGGAAAGTCACTGCTCAAGCAAAATGTGTTTTTCATGGAGTCGATGAAATCAAAGATAATGCCGCCTGCAGTTTTTTTTTTTTTTTTTTTGGAAATGATTGAACATTTCGTTTACATATATACAACAAATGCAGTGGAATAAAACCAGGAGGTTCCCAAGAGACCCTTTGTGACCATCAACTCTATGCTGTCTCTGTAAACTCTCAATGTGATTATTACTACTAAAAGAGAATACAGGTGAAGTACAAAATATTTATTTTCAAAATAAGACCACTTCTATCTTTTTATTTGAAATCTTGCTTGTATTTTGCGTACCGAGGAAAAGATTGGGCTTCTGAGTCATGGGGTTAAAGCTTTGCTCTTTACATACGGATTGTCAACTGAGCATAAAATGATCCCCGTTTCTCTCTGTGGCATGTCAGCCTGCCTTTTAGCTCCGCATATGGTTCATACTGAGCCATGTATATTTCATGAGGCTTAAAACAGCAATTGCATCCTGCCTGTTTTATTAGCATTTTAATCCCTTTTGCGGAGTCGCTGCTTGTGATTGCGTTGGTGGAGTGTGTCGTTTAAATGGAGACTTCACACGGTGAATGGACTTCTCTTAGATTATATCATCATGTTAATTTTATAGGTCAAAACCAAAGACATTGCAAGATTGTCGACACCAAGTATTCACAGGTCTACATGTATTTATATGTCCTTCAATCTATCAGGTTCTGGCTCGAGGCTGCACTGCGTTTCCTTCTCATTGGTAAATTCTTTGATTTGGAATGAACAACAGTCACCTTGTAAACTGGCAGTTTGAAGTTTTTCCCATGGTAACAGCTTACATCAAAGGGGGTTTAGCTGCCAGTTGTCAACTTCATGAATCTCTCATTTTTTCAGTAATCAGGAAGAAGATGAAAGCTGCTGTGTGAATTCATATTTAATTTGTTCAGTCATCCTTTAAAAGAGTTTGTCTGTATCCCCCGCCGATGGTCCATCCTCACTTCCTCAACCCAACTCTGTGTGGCAAATTGGAGCTGCAGTGGTGAATGCCAATGAGAAAAAAAAAATGGGGGTGGGTGGTATATATTGAGGCCACGGTGAACTTAAGCAATTATATTAAAAAGTTATTAACTCTGGAATGAGGCGTACAACTCTCTTTGCTCTCTTCTGTCACTGTCTGCAGCCAGAGGCATCTGAGTTCAGGAACACACTGAGATGTGAGAGAAGGGAGAGGAAGAAGGAGCCAGACAGGGGAAGAAGATAAGACAGATTGTAGGTGAGCGTTAAGGTGTCCGCGAAAAAGACCGCAAAAACAGCTTTTTGATTTAAAAAAAAATCTATAGCATGTGGGTGTGCTGTATGTATTCATGTTCATTTTCCAGAAAAGGGTTTAGTTGTCAGCAACTGGACTTCTTCTTGGAGTTGAAAGGCGTTTCATTCCTCAACTGAGGAACTTCGTCAGTTTCTGGTTGGTGTCAGGGGGAACTCTAGTAGTTCCACTCTCCTCACCACTGGACAAAGGTGTTGTCACACCGTCTAGAGAAGGCTGCTCTGGTATTGATGAGCAGTTGATGGGATCCAATGCAGAATGGTCTGTAGCAGACAATTGACAATTTATGTGCATAATTTGGATAAGGGGGACATCTGGTTTGAGTGAGGAGTGAAGGAAGCCATCTATGCCCATCTGGAACAACCGTCCGTGAATAGAGAGCGAGGTCTGTGTCAGTTGTCTCCCACAGAGCAATCTGCCTTGAGATCCCATCTTAGAAGTTTAACTGTTCATCAATACCAGAGCAAAACAACTCTTCACACCTTTGTCCAGTGGTGAAGGGAGTGGTCTGGAGGAGTAGAACTACTACAGTAGAGTTCCCTCCGACATCAACCAGAAACTGATGAAGTTCCTCAGTTGATGAAATGACAACTAAAGACTTTTTGGATATCATGACCTGGATGGATGACAATCTTCACAAACATCCTGTTCATTTTAATTATTAGGCTATTTTTTTGTATTGGAAAACAACACTTTTTTGCATGCGTCTCCCCTTTAGTCAGCATCACTTTGGCATTGTTAGTCCACATTCCAAGGGAGTGAGAATCAAAGTTAATTAAGCTTTTGCTGCGGTTTGCACAAATGATAAGTAATGTGTTGACTACTAATTAACCCTAAGAAAATGTTTCCTTTCACTTCACCGAGTGATATTTGGAACTACGTCTGCTTTGCCTTACACAATTAACACTGTTCTGCCAAGCATAACTAATAACTCTTCCATACAATAATGGTCTTGTACCCTATGATAAACGGATGAGAGTGTTGGCTTTTATGAATTTTGAAATGCTAACAATAAATTCAAAATTTTTATCTTGTAAAACTGTTAATGCACTGGTGCTGAGGGTGATTAAAACAACAAGGCACCGTTGGTGTCCTAAATGTCTCCTCATTAGCACAGTTGTCCTTATTGTAGGATTAAATATTAATGGTTGTCAGTGTCAGAAAATTATTATTAAAATTCTTACAAAAAATGCCACGTCATGACCTGTATGCCATTTTCCCAATTACTCAAAACAAAGGCCGGCTACAAACCGAGACCACATCATAATCACGCAACCGATTATCTCTGTGGTGGGTTTTCTTTTAATTAACACTAAGTTTGTAATGTAGGGTAAACAAAGTTGGTATGGGTCAAATTTAAATGAGTCTTTTTGGATTTTAACATTTGCCTTCCTTGTAAATGGCAGCCCCTTTTTGTGCTCCTATTTTTCTAATATTTTGATTCTGAATTGTTAAAAACTCATTAGCTCATACCGTGTTGAAAAATAACAGTAGACTATTTTGACTAGTGGTCTAAATGGCATACCCCACTGGTCCAGAGACCAGTCCCGGTCCCTGGGTGAATTAGTGCCAGGAAAAAAATGTTTCCTTTTGGCCCCAAGTGGCTATTACTTCCGCTTGATCCATACCCATATCACCAATGGACTTAGAATGGCTAGGATTCCATCATCAATAATGCAAATATTTTAGATTAGGAAATATTTTCTCAGTGAAGACAACAACAATAAACTCAAAATGACGCAGAGTCATTGATGCCAAATTCAACCCTTTTATACTCGTCTGGTAGCAGAGAGTTATAGGCTGTGTGCACTAGAGAAATCCTTATTTAATGGGTAAGAAAATATTTTAGAACACCGAAAATATCATTGCGGTATTTATCTACCACAACTTAATGACCGGTCCGTGAAAAAAGTCCCAGACATTAAACCAATCCGTGGCACAAAAAAGGTAGGGGAACACTGATTTAGACCACAGGTGCCAAAGTCAGGCCCGGGGCCCAAATCTGGCTCACATTGTGATTGTATCTGGCTCACAAGATAAAGTCAAATCTGTACTAGAGTTGGCCGTCCAGTATGTAGACATTATATATTATCAGAATTTGTTATATTAATAATGTTTGCTTTTTGATATAGCACATACATTTTGTACTGTAAAGAAGAATTTACATTGAAAATGATCTGAAAAGAACAGAATAAAATTAAAATCACTGATGTGTGAATTATAATTTCTCATGTGTTGATAACATTAAGCTTTGGCTGTTCATTTCTCGATTTATATTGAGTTTAGCCCATGACTTCATGTCAGTCTTTAATTCTGGCCTGCTGTGAAATTTAGTTTGACACAGCAGAGAAAATTGTCAACTGCTGTTTACGTATCTCTAATGACACCATTTTCTTTACGTGTTTCTTCTGTTGTTAAATCTAGAGTTAATTTCAAGAAGACAACATTGTTGAAAACCATGCGCAGACATATTTAAACAATGATTATTCACTGTGATGTTTGTTAACACGTGTGGTAACATGTTTAAGAGGTGGTAGAAGGCTAGAGATCATCGGTTTTCACCTCATAATTGATAGCGTCTTCATGACGAATGTCTCTCTGTAGGTGTGGTTTCCTTTTGTTATTGCAGCATATGTGTAGGTGTATCTGTACAAATATTGGCATAATAATAATTTAATTTATTAGGAATTTAGCCTTATATCAGGACTGCTTCACTGTATGTGCAGTAACAACACCAATCATTTACAACAGGTTTTAAAGAAAAGCACCCTTACTAATGCCACTACATGCTGAAAAATTGCTTGTCTCATTCTCTCGCATAAAATATCTTTATAGCGTATACACTTTAACCACTCACATTGTCAATGAAGCGTGCTTTCCAATTATTAACGACCGTAAGCAGACAATTGCTTCCTTTATACGACTCATTTGTTTGTGTGCACAGCAGACTTGGCATCCCTTAGATATCAGCAGTACAAGTAAGAAGGTGTAAAACCGTACTGAAGAATCCCCCGGGAGCATCCGAAATTATGGGAAATTATGCCTCTGTATTTAACCCATCACCGTAGGTGGGGAACAGTGTGAGGGGACAATGCTTGGCGGTAGGAGGATTCGAACTGGGGGACCCAAGTCCGCTTCCTTAACCACTAGACCACCAACTGCCCTAATGGAGTCAGAGTAGACGATACAGAGTAGACCTGTCTCTTATACA
>JAFBJS010001005.1:0-10517 GCA_016785265.1 Paraplagusia blochii | reverse complement strand
TTTAAGTAGAGACAAGGATGGACAGCACCAAGAATGACGTCAATAGAGGGACCTCATTATGACCTCAAAAGAAGTCTGAAATTCTGAAATAACAAAAAGCAATGGTTTGGCCAAATCATCAGTCAAACGTGTTCTCCAACCTCCTCACTATTTGTTGTCAGACATATCAATGTTCTCATTCTCTCCCTCTCCTAACATCAAGTAGAGTGTGGCTGCAGGCTTGGTTACTGAGGCTTTGATCTAGTTGTTACAAGCAGTTGCTCAAACAAAGAAAACACAGTTAAATCTAAATCCTGTTGCAGAAGGTTGATACAGTATCATGTAAGAGTTCATGTAACAGACAAACACATTCTCTTTCCTGTTGTGCAGGCGTGCTGTGGAACCTGTCATCCTGTGATGCTCTGAAGATGCCGATCATTCAGGACGCTCTGGCCGTTCTGACCAACAGTGTCATTATTCCCCACTCTAACTGGGACTCCTCCCCTAATCACCATGATGACCGGAAGCTACACCTCCACACCTCCCAGGTGCTGCGAAACGCCACTGGCTGCCTCAGGTAAGAGCAACAACTTTTAATTTATTTCTGAAGCAGAAACCTGCGACCACTGAAAACCTATCTGCGACCTCCTTTTGGGCCATAAGCTCCTAGTTGAAAACCAACGGCAAAACTCCCTCAATTACACGCACTGTATATTTATACTGGACTGAAATCAGATGAAATCATTTTTTCTTATACTCCCATCTCAACCCTAGATGCCTTAGCATCTTCATCATTTTAACACTTTTATTGTTTTTCAACTTTTGGCAACTTCTAAAATACCAGCATGACAAACACACATCCCTGTGGCACTTTATTCACGAGCTGTTGTTCAAAAGCGCATCCGCAACTAACACTACTCACAATTCATCTCAGTGTGTGTGTCTGCGGTGGATGTTGTGAAACCTTTTGCATTTATACATCAAGTCAACTGTCAGTCTTTATACACATATTTAGCTCCTACATTGGAGGCAGAAAATACAAATTAAATGGATGCGTTTGCTGTTATTGCTTATCATCTGTTAGAGAAGAGAGCAAATCTGGTTGGTTGGAATAATATTAGTCTGTCTCCAGGGAAAATCTCCAGGACAGGAAACAAAAATAAGACTTTTAAAATTTTGCTGGCGATGTTCTATTAAGATAAAAACTGTTCAATGTGTCTGGGAAATGGATTTTAAATCTACAGTAAAGCCTAGAGCTGCTGCCTTTTGATGTAAGTTTACATGGAGAAAATAGTAAGTGTAATTATATTGTGTACTAGAGTTAGCCTACCAGTTTACAGCCCAGTATCTGTAGTATTAATGTTAGCGTATGTACTAGATTATGTTTTTTTGTTTGTTTGTTTTTTTATTTGTTGTTAGCTTATGAGATTTATGTTTAAACGAATGGAAGATTTAAAAGAAAATTTCTTGTTGTTGTGACATTTTTATCCACATGAAGCCTTGTATTTAACCCATGACCAAAGTGAACAGTGGGCAGCTTTGAACTGCCTGGGAACAGTGAGTGGGGACGGTGCCATGCTCAGTGGACTACAGTAATAACCTGGTGATTGGTGGATTCAAGCCTGGAACCTTTCAGACCCCGGTCCAGTTATTTAACCACTAAGCCACCACTTCCCCTTTAATGGTACAATAGAGAGACATTGTAAGAATCAAACACTTGTGATGTGGCTCTCATTTCAAAATAATGTCTCATGTGGTTATAATATATATATATTTTTTTTTTTCACAAAACACAAAACTATATACAGATATTGAGAGAAGGGGACGCATAAGAAATTGCCGCCAACTTCTCAGTAAATTAAGTTTGTTCTGCAACTTCCCAGCAACAAAGTTGAGAGAAACCTTGAAGCAGGCGATGTCATTTTAGTGAAGTTTGGAGGGTATTGATTTTATTGTCTCACCTTGTTTTGGCGTAAATCAGAAACAAGTGACTAAAACCTTCTAGGTGATAGTAACAGGATAATATACCAGTTCTGATCATAATATAAAGAGAGGAATACACTTTCCTTGAAAAAATACCAGGTTTGAATATTTGCCTTTGTAGGTGGGAAGTAAGAATACACTACTGTGGGAACAGTTTTTCCAATTCTATACCCTATGCATAAATCAATTATTAAAAACAAAATAAAAAACAAAACAAAACAACAAAACAATAGAAGTTTTGACAAGTAACTGAGCTACACCAGGCAAATATAGCTTTTCCTACCCTTTGAAATTCTGTTTTGTATACTGGTAACCATGGTAACCACTCCCCAACTTCTTCACTATATTGCATGCACAAAGAACTCTTTTCTCTTTATTTGCCATTAGCTGATAGACTAGGCATTGTAGGTGTTCATGCTGGAAATAAAGACTCACCTTGAGAGCCTTAAGCTGAAATAATGTATTAGTCTAGCACTTATTGTTAAAGTCTAAAAGTACATATTATAGACATTCTTATTGTCTCCGCATATTATGCATCTCATAACTATACTTTCCTTTGGCCATGAAACAGCATGAGTTCTATGTATCACCGTATATGAGACAGTTATATGAGGTTCACACCATTAGAAATCCCTGATCTCTGTCAGCGTCATTAAAGTACTTAGAGAAACTGGATTAGTGACTCACTGTACTATTCTGTCACCAATCAAGGTGTACATTATAATTTCCTGCTCAAGTGTAGTTTAATCAGAATTAAGGTTACCTCTTCATAGCCACACAATAGAAAGCTAAAGTACATGCCCATGTGACCCTGGTTCTAAAAACAAACACTGTTGGTCTGTCTGTCTTATAGAATAGTCTCAAAAAGAATAAATAATATTCTTTATATTATTATATTTATTTGTATTTGTAAAATTCACAAAATGCATATTAAGACCTTAAACACAAACAATGATTTAAAATTGTATTTGTAAATTTACAAAATATACATTTGCAAGTTGTTGAATTTGCATTCATTCTGTGTTTTTAATTTGTGAAACTGCCTGCATTTGTCTGTGGATTTTTCAGATGCTTTTAGCATCAAGCAGATCAACAAATGCATTTTTTTTTCTACATTTGGCCTTTCAGCAGCCAATCAGAAGTCTAATTGTTTTGGAGCCAATCATACGACTGCATCCACATGAGAGCCCTTCTCTGACATCATATATTCTGTAAAGCAGGTTTAATGCTTGTAAAGCAAAAAACTTTGTCTGTGGTTGTTACTTGTTTTCTGTTATGACTTTATAGCATCACAGACCAAACGCCATTTCTTTTCTATCACATGGACCTGTGACACAGTTTTGGATCGAATGTTGTTGTTAATGTGTTTAAATACTCGTACATTTTTAAAAACAGTATGTAGTGACATCACACAAGGACTCTCGTGGCGATACAGGCATTTGATTGGCTGCTGACAGGCCCAATGAGGAAAATATCTATTTGTGAAATTAGATTGCACTAGATGAGTCTCAAAAACCTACAGACAAATGTAGGCAGTTTCACAAATTAAAAGCATTTTATAAATGCACATTTTACAGTTCACAAATGAATTGTGTGGAATGCACTAATGTATTTTCAATTTTAAATATTACAATAACGTTTGTGAAATGTTGTGTGTATATTGCTATTCTTAAAATGCATTTGTGAAATATGAAATTACATTTGCGGATCTGTGCTCGTGCATTTATTCTTTTTAAGACTATGATATAGTCCATACTGTCTGTCTCTCTAAACCACATTATTAATAGTTTAGTTTAATGTTTTGGTTTCTTTTTAACCAATTCAGAGTTTAAACTTAAAAAGTCACTGAACCTGTTAATATACAGAGGCCCAGAACCAATTATCCGGGCCCTGACCTTGAAAGAATGGTCAGAAGTATAGAAAAAAAGTCATCAGTGGTGAAACAAGTGTCACTTTCAGGGTCTTTAACCAATATGCGCAGACAAACAGATGAGCACAGAACTGCTTGTCTGCCTTTTTAATCGTTAGTTACATTCTGGCTAAGTAACTTGTAAAACCAGCAGGACTGCAGCCAACTGTGAACTGTGTACTTGACAGCATTTTGTTAACACAAAAAAGGGAATCAAATCCCATAAAGAGTCTGTTCATCAAACACACCAGCAAACCAACTCCTCGGAGACTGGAGCAGTGGGGGAGAAAAACTTTGTGTCCACTGGCCATCTGTCTTTGAGCTGTGGACTCAATCAACCACCAGCAGCTATTGGATTAATCCCCACCATTGGCTCTGCAGGGCTCTCAAAGCCTTTCAGCAAATGTAACAAGGTTGTTTTTTTTGGTATTTATTTTTCACCATTGTTGGTGTGAGAAGAGCTCTGACAGAGTAAGTACCTTTGCATGGAAAGTAGCTTTTGCATTATGTTTAGCAGGTCATCTGGCAATGTTTGTTTTTATTTAAGGCTTTATTTTTTTCTAGTCTATCAAATGAATTTCTATTATTCAAATTAATGAGTACAGTTGTTGCTGCTGCGTCCAAAAATAATAGCAAGTTGTCTAAAAGTAAAAATTCAATAAAACTTTTCAGTGCCTTATGCCCTGGATATGAGGATTATACATAGGAATATTTTAATATTGTTTTTTAGGTGTTGAGTCAGAGTGTTTATCTCATTAGCATTAATAAATTTCTATTTTCCGGATAGTGTTTGTGAAGTTTTAAAATGTCTTTTTCTAGATGAACATATTTATGCTAATACAAATTTGTGGAACACTTCTTAATCACTGGGTATTTTCTGAGCAATACATTCAGAATAAAAATGTTTCTAATCATAAGAAACATTGTAAGGAAGATGTATTAACAGACATCAGTTTGTTGGCTGCTGTTACCTTTATGTCAACTTCCTACATTTGCTCCAGCTCCTGAATGGCAGGTGTTTGTTCCGTCTTTCAGGCAAAACCATCTGTCCATCCAGCTGTGATTTATCCAAAAATGTCTGATAACAACAATAACTCCAAAACACAAAACAAATACAAACATCAACCTCTATTATTAGTCCTGGCCGTCCGTTGCATCCCTAGCTTTACGCCTGGTTTGTTATTTTAACTGGTTAAGAGGAAAGATACAGAGAGAGGAGCAGAGAGGAGCAGTTAAACCTGGGGAAGATGAGAAGTTTAAAAAGACGAACCTCTGGACTCAGAGGGTAATGAAGGTGTTGATGTTTCCCTCTGGGGTTGTTTTCGGACTCGACGTCTGTTCTGGGAGGTTGAACGTGACACAAACCCACACTGGTTAGGTTCCACTGTACTGCAGCTCAATTTCAGACCTCTGCCCTCTCCTATTACCCTCAACGGTGTGAGGAAGGGTATCTCTGTATTACATGACAAGGCTGCACACCTTTTACATGCACCTTTCTTCTGACAATAAATTAGCCTCTGGAGGAGTCTTTCCCTGACTTGAACAGTCAAGTCTATCTGGATTCACTGTATATATTTAATCACTGCATGGAAATGTCAGTTAATGTGAAGTAATGAGGTAATTCTCCACAGAAAGGTATTATACATTAAGTAAATCAATCCCAGTCGCGACCAGCAGGAGGTCGTTATGCACAGCGGTGACAGTAAGCTGTTGTTCAAGGTTGGGTTTGTGTATGCACGTGTTCGTTGCCTTTTGCGTGTGTGCGTTTTCACGTGTGCCAAGCAGCTAATGATGCCGGTGGACCCATATGTCGTCTAATCGTCTGGTTAGCAAAGGGGTTTCTTCTCTCTGTGCATGAATGCATGCATACTGATGCAGTCATACACTGTTATCAGGCCATACACGAGGCTATCCCTGCAGAGGAATTTTCTCAGCCTCCTTTCAGGTGCTGTTTACCTCCCAGTAGGATGTTGGGCTTTTGCCAAGCTAGACAAAAACCTTCTGCCTCGGTCCTGTTCGTTTGTGTCTTTTTGCGTCTCTGTACTTATCGGGATTTCGCAGACTTTCAATTTGTTACCTCTTAGACACTCGCAGATGTGTCGCTGTGAAGAGATGAATTGAACGTATGTGCCATGTGCTGATGACCTGCTTTCTGTGCCACTTGCCTGTGTACACAGACCACTGTACATACTGGCACACACTCATCTGTGAGGGGCCACAACTCACACGCTGTGAAGACAAACAGTCGCATTCACCTTTTAGTCTGCAGAGATTCAACAATCAGCCCCACTTAAATATTGACTGTGACTTAATAAGGACCATTTAGATTATTATGCTATTAAACTGCTGGTCTCCTTCCAGTTCATCTGGTTAATGTATCTTTTTGAATGTTATCATTAATGTAATTCTCATATTAAATGTCTCTTTATGTCTACTACTTTAATGATTGAGTAGCTGGAATGGATCACATCATTGATTATATTTTGCTAATTCTCATTTTGATTGGATTTGTTAAAAACTTAAAAAAGGCAGTTTTTTTTGCTTTTTTTTATAAAATAAATTATAATTTCCTTTAGTTTTCTACATTGCCCTAGTTGTCGCTAAACAAAACACAAACCTATCTTTGGTATTTGATCAACAAACGTGTTTAAGTATAGGTTCAGTATTGAGTACTTGACTTACTGGTATTGAGTGTAGCCTGTTCATCGTATCATATTTTACACACTATATGTCTGATTACTTATGACTGGAACTCTGACGTTACCTATGTATAAAAATTATAGAACTCCCATGTATGTAACTTTAGCGTTAACAACAAAAAGTCTCATGTAACAGCATCAATCTATTACGCAAAAATAATTATATCGCTGACACTAACAACCGCTAGAGGGCGCTATATTTTTTTTTTCCTTAATATGCGACTTATGAGAGAATACATTACACATAAAAGAATGTAATTCTTTTAATTATTGTAGAGAACTGATCATGAGCTGTTCTTGATTATTCTTTTAACCACTGGTCATCAAAGGGGCGGCATCTATCTATCTATCTATCTAAATGGGCTCTACTACTTTCTGTGCAGCAGGATATGATCTAAAGCATCTGAGCATCGACAGGGCGTGATTGGTGTCAATGGGTTGGGTTTAATTAGTAAGGAGTGAAGCCTGATTAATGAGGGCTGGTAATAAGCAAAGTCAAGATTTAAGAAATTATAAATCACAGAAATTTGATTAGGTGACACTTGTAGATGCACCACTTCCCATGTGGGTATTGCGGCAAAAGGCCTTTGTAGTATACTAGTAGTACTGAGTATTCAAGGTGTAGAACAAATACCCTGCCTTCTCTATACAGTGTGTAGGATCCGCAAGTGTCAAAACCCCTTTTCTTTGATCTGGATTATTTTATTGCCTTTGTGCAGAGTTATGGACGTCATTTAGCCAAGTGTTCAGCTCTTCCACCCAAGGTCAATGAAAATCTAATTCTAACCAGTGGGGAAAGAAAGAGAAATCTAATTACACAGAATCACAGGTTACTGGACAATAACTTCCTTTCTACTGATCTACATGAAGCCAAAAAAAACAAAAAAAACATGTGTTGGGTAACATGAGAAAATGATATAGGGTGTGTAAGTCAATTTTTTTCTCTCTTCTTCTTAAATTAAATCTTCCAACAAAACAACAAGAAACCAAAAAAAAAAAAAAAAAACATGTGTTGGGTAACATGAGAAAATGATATAGGGTGTGTAAGTCAGTTTTTTTCTCTCTTCTTCTCAAATTAAACATGAATATAACATGAGATTCAATTTTTTTTCTGCACAAAAGTTATCCTCCAGGGCATATATATATATATATATATATATATATTTTTTTTTTTTTTTTTTTTTNNNTTTTTTTTCTGAGTGGTGACACAGGTTGGACACAGGTTCATGGTAGACTACATGGCTGCCACCTCAAAGGAATGGATTGAAAGTGTTGAAAGTAAGAATTATAAAAAACCAAGGCCACTCGCACCAAAATATTGAGAGGAATTTGTGAAAAAAAAAAACCTTTATGAAATTCGGGGCACAGAAACTCTCGAGCGGGCCAGGTTACAATAAACAAATCACTTGTTAATGTTTAATAAAAAAAAATAAGAGAACATTGTATACCGCGTAAAACAATGCACCCTCTTTATGCTGTGTTATAACGTCATTCTGCGTCCTCCACCTTAATGTGAAGGTTGAATATGTGATAATATTGTATTGATTTGTTACCTACATTTTATGGTAAATGGTTCTCAAAACAAGTGCCCTTCAATGTTGTATTACACAGAATCTATGGGAAAATGATTTTATTAACTTTATTTTCAGGCACCTATTTCTAACTAAATGTGTCTAAGTCTTTTTATGTTTAATCCCAGTTAAGTTAAAGTTAAGTAAAGTTTTGGTGAATTGTCATTCCTGATCATTTGGATATTTCCACTTCTACTGTAGGATTTGTTTTAGACTGTTGAAGTTTATCTCCACATTTTAGCCTAACAGCAGAAATGATCTCACCTCCACTAGTTTCAATGCACCAGAAAAATAAATCTGAGGTAAATCTAAATAAAAAAGTCACCACATTGAAGCTTGTTCAAAAACAAATATTCAGGCCTTTCTCTCACCAGCTATTCACAACTATTGTCCTTGGTGCTTGAGCATTAGCCAAGGTGAGTTGTTTTCACTCTGCTGTTTTTTTTTTTTTTTTGACTTGACAGGAAATTGTGCCTCTTCTAAGTGGATTTTCCTTTGTGTGCTTCTTTGCTCAGCAGCATTCAAAGCGGGTGAAAATGACTTGACCTTCTCTTTAGTGTGGGAAGATGTGAACGTAAAGTTTTAATTGAGTTCTGGCTCACTCTTTCTTCTTCTCCCTTTCTCCTCTGTACAAATGATTGACCTCATCTCAGAGAGTGCCACAACAGCTGCAGAGTCTTTAACATGATGGATGATCTCATTCATTCATACCCCCCCAACGTCCTCCCGTTTACGTAACTGCATAATATATTTCTTTTTTTTTTTTTTTTTTTTTTTATTAGCCAAAGACTTTTTTAGTTCATGTTGACAAACTTGAAAAAAAATCCCTGGTTTCATTTTTTAGCTCTCTGCAGAGGAGTGAAGGCTAACTTTGCATTTCTGAGACTGCATGTCCTCAAAGACAGACATCATGTTTAACAACCTTTACTGAAAAAATTAAAAACCTGAGTCATACCTCTGCAGGATTTTTGTAGATTCATCTTTTTTTTTTCTTGTGGTTGTTTTTTCTGAGTTTACTGTGTCTCAACTAAAAATGTATGTCCCGATTTAGTTGAACTAAAGTCCAAAGCTGAAAAGTATCCACTGTCCCTTCTCTCAAAACAACCCAATCCGGCTTCTCTAGCTTTTTCCTTTTCTGTGTCTCTGATCACTTCATTCCTAACCCTGTCCATCCTTGTCTCTCCTCAAGGGAATCTCAACATCTTCAAGCATTTATACTATTTTAAAAATATATCATATACTATACAAATCTGATAACACAATGTCTTGTGAGATTTGCTTGACTCTCACATAGGGTTTTTGGATGTTTACCTCATTTTTGGGGCAAATGGGGGAAACTACGGATATCGGTCGATGTTGGCATTGGAAAATGAAGTGTTTGGACAATTTTGACAAATGTTTATTTTAGAGATCCCTGATATTTACCCTAAATCCCCAACCTAGACACTCCTATAATGAAATTCAGCATTTTTATGAACTCCATGAAACATTAAATGATGCTATATATGATAAATGGATCAACATCAACAATTCCTGAATTACTTTTACACTGTCCTAAACTCCAGTTGTCTATGCCTGTATGATACTAACAATGTAAATTGTGCTTTTCTAATTAATGTCACTCATTAAAAGAGTGGTGGAAAGGACACCAACAGCAAAACATATAAATGTTAACCAACAGTCAATACAGACTACAATACAACAGATGATGAGCAAACACAAGAACAATATTTTCTACACACTCCTTTCCTTTTCATTTCCGCTTCTCTTCTCCAAATAATCTAACTCAAGGTGTGACGATCCCTAAACACGTAATGTAAACGTTTCTTTTTCTAACTGACAACGTCTGATCGATATTGTGTAGTGAATCAGCGCCTCCGCATCACAGACGGGTCGATGCTGAAGCGCAGACAGATTAAGCCTTTCCCCCAACCACCTGTGCCTCCACTTTAATTAAAATTCATCCTTTGTCAGCAGCATATTGGCAAAGCAGCAGATATTAAATGGAACAATATGGTCAAATTACCAAACCTTCATTTACGTCAGTGCTGGCTGTGAAATTTATGCACAATATGTTTTTTTGTTTGTTTTCTTCTGGGGGGGGGGTGCATTTATTTTGGTGTATTTCCTAATTGCCTTTTAACTTGAAGTACTTTGATTAAGTAACACTCGAATTTCTTGAGGGTGAGGTGCCAGAATCTTGTCTTTCTTTCTCAACATCTCTTCACGTTTTGATCTCTATTCATCTTTATTTTAGAGCTTTTATTTTTTATTTTTTTTGTAAAGTCCTATGTCTTCTACATATCAATGTCCAAACTGCTGTTTTTCCTGAAACCCGTATTCTCTGTGCGCCTCTTACAGGAATGTAAGCTCTGC
>JAFBJS010001004.1:0-30144 GCA_016785265.1 Paraplagusia blochii | reverse complement strand
GACTCCGTACCTGGGGGGGGTCGACCTCCCTTCGAATCCACAGCCTCACCATCACCATCACTGCTGTCGGAAGTAGCTGCCACATACTTAAGAGTCCCTGTCTCCATACGTCCATTTTTGGCCTCTACTCCTACGGGCCGCACTTTCTTTCTCTTCTTCCTGCTCCTGCACACCGACTCCTGGCTGACCTCCCCTCCCACCTCCATTGCCACAGGGGCGTCACTAGTCCCAGACGCCTGAACCATTCTGTCTGCCACCTTATTGCTTAGTTCCCCAGCCCTGTCTGTATTCACACTAACAGATTTGTCCCTGAAATCATCCCCCCCATTAACTGCCACCTCTGTACCTAGATTCCCCCTCAGATCCCCTGTTATCTCCACCTCACCCTCCTTCTCGTCCAATCCCTGTGCCCCCTGTTCTACGCCTCCCTGAGCGAGTGATGCTGCACCCATCCGGGCTGCAGCAGTGCGTGGCTCAGCCTCAGCAGCCGCCGCAGCGTTTGACTGCGCGGACCCAGCGAGTGAACAAGATGTGCTCAGTTCCATCGTGTCGGATAAACATGCAGTTGCGCCCTCAACGGGAGTAACCACCTGCGCCTCCGGTTCTCCCGCAGCAGTGGCCGTCCGTGCGGCGGTCACACTCCGTCCCCCCACCACGCCGTCACGAATGACAGTGGGAGTGGCAGCAGCATCAGTTGTAGCAGCAGCAGATGCAGACTTGGCAGCAGGTCTGGCAGCTGTGGACGCGGCGGCAGCAGCATAGGTGGGCGCACCTCCAGTCCCCCGCTTCTCTGCAGCAGCAGACACACCGGGGCAGTTCCTAGCAAAGTGGCCGATGATACCGCACTTGTAACATCTGGGTCTCCCTTATACACATCTAGTCCCAATCAGGTCGAGAGACGGTGATGCTGTAGTTCAGATCAGCGTTCCTGTTGTGGGGGAGGATCTGACATTCCCGGCGGTACGAAGTCATGTGTGACACCGGACCAACGTTGCCTGTCATCGACCTCGTAACTGGGGACACAATTGTACCGTGTTTACTAATTTGTTCAGTGAGGAATGTGTCCGTAACGAAAGGGGGGACGTCTTTCTGGAGTAGGTCGCAAAATTATGTGCTCCTGTTTTTTTTGTCTTTTTTACATGAAAACCCGAAACATTTTTAACACATTTTAGGCCCATCGTCTTCGTAAACTTATACGCGTTGTTTACGCGCCACCGTTGTTTTATTTTTCGCCCCCAAAACCCTGTTTTTGCCCGTTTTCGGCTCCCGTTAACGGCCAACGCATGGCCGAGAAAGATGACGCACGGTATGGTCACCTCACCCGCGATCATGCCGTTAGGATTGTACCGCCCGTTCCTTGCACCAAGCAAGCGGTTTCAGAGGCTGTGGGTGTTGTTATTGGGTACGAAAATGCCCTGTGCATTGACAAGGTGAACGGAGCTTGGGTTGTTTCCGCCCGCCGGCTCGTCCAGACTGGCATCGTGGTTGACGGACTGCTAGATAGATAGATAGATAGAAAAAAGGGACATGTTGAAAAGAGAAGAAAAAGAAGATGTAGCATGATTTGAACAGGGATCCATAATATATATATTTTTCTAGGCCATTAATGACAAATGTCAAATAATAAAAACAAAATAAAAAAAGTTATTTCTAGCATGTTATGT
Organism: Paraplagusia blochii; assembly: GCA_016785265.1. Lineage (NCBI taxonomy): Eukaryota > Metazoa > Chordata > Actinopteri > Pleuronectiformes > Cynoglossidae > Paraplagusia > Paraplagusia blochii. The sequence continues at coordinate 28,480 of JAFBJS010001004.1, read as the reverse complement.
AGTAGATCAATTCAAACAGACTTCAGTGATGGTTGATAATGTGGATTTAGATCATTTTATCACACACTAAACGGTCATAAGTTACAACTTCCTAAACATGACTTTAATTATATATTTTTTTTAAAAAATGGTTACCCCCGCTTGTCAGCTGTATGAACGTTTCTCACTATTTGGTAAATGCATAAACGGAGAGAAGATTTGTCAGCGTAAGCAATTACTTTCCTCGCTTTAGGAAAAAAAATAAAAAAGAAAGAAGCAGCTCAGCAGGAAACCTTTTATCAGTCTGGTTATTAAGATGTATATGTGATTTCCTAACAAATCCCTCATTATGTGATTCATCATTCAGTTTCACCTACACAACAGAAAATAGTTCAACGTAGATGGAAAATGTGGCGGCGCACCAACAGCTGACTGAAAACAACTCTGCGTGAATTTGCATCAAGGATGAGGCCGTCTGGCTCCAGTCGGCACAGATGTTGTTCTCTTTGATTGTGATAAGCGCCGCATAATTCCAACCTCAGTTCTTAGCTACAGTGCACTTACAGTCCAGAGAGACAATCAGGCCAATCACACCATGTTTACCAGCCATTACCATCTTCTGTTCGCCTCAATGAGAGAGGAAATGAGGAGAGTGGGAAGTAGAATCAAGAACTGCTGCAGACAGAAGCCCTAATTGTCTTTACTCCATTTTGACATTAATTAGGTGGAAATACGGTGAGGACAGCATGAGGGAGCAGCAGGTAGACAGCCAGATATTCCTCCTGTGCTTTAATGTCTATCATGGGGCTCTAAGTGGGCGCTGTGAAACATAAATACTGAACCATTTGACAGTTAGCATTTACCCTTAGTCGGATGGCAAAGTGAACGCGGTTGTTACATCCCTGTAAGTATCAAACGGAGGTCAAAAAGGCTGAAGATTTTTTTTTTTTTCTTTTTTTCAAGAAATATTCATGAAAAGTTTTAATCTAACCAGATGCTTAACTGTTAAACAGCTCTGCCTGATCTTTTACCAGCCTGGTTTGCTATTTCAACACATTGAAATTGAATTGGATTGAAAGTCATTATTTCTTGTCTTTCTTGCTGCCTTCTTTCTTGATATTTAAAGTAGAGAAAAAAGTTTATTCTCAACTACCTCAAACCGCCGGAGGCACTGAGGGTTTTTTTTGTTTGTTTTTTTCTCATTCTAAGGAAACAACATTTGTCTTGTTGACTGTGGCCGCCAACAACTCTGCCTCACTCCGTGGGGCAGCCAGGCTGCTGCACCTGTGCGGCCAGGGCACATGGCTCGTTTGCTGGCCAGGTTGAGTCTCCCCAGCCATGACAGCATCCAAGGATGTGGCAAGCACAAAAAAAAAGAACGAAAGAAAGAAAGAAGATCCCATACTTACATCTTAACCTGGGTTTGATTGAACCCTATGGGTTCGGTGAGTCGGTCTCTGGGGTTCGTAGGAGACTCTGCCGCGGAGGACAAGACGCCGCAGAGGTCAAGACACGCCGACTCACCCTACTAAAGTAGGGTTCGGTGAATGTGCATATGAAACTAGTAGGGTTTGGTAGCTCCAACAAGGTTAAGAACCACTGTCACATCCATTACCCCACTCCATGACTGCCACCCAAATCACACTCCTTCAGACTTTAACCCTTCCTGTTGGTGGTGAGCCTGTGGGTCAGTATGAACCTCAGTGGTAACCTGGCGGTTGGTGGATTCAAACCTGGAACCATCTGAGCCCCAGCCTGCTTCCTTAACCGCCATGCCACCATTGCTGGCCTAGTGTTTAAGGATGTTTTGAATCCACCAGCTGCCATGAGTCAGGTTGTCATTGAGGTGCTCTAAGCATAGTACTGTCCCGACCCACATAGCTTTCAGTGGGCTCACCACCCACAGGAAGGCTGGCAGTACGGTGAAGTGTGATTTGGGTGGTGCCAGATACCCCGACGACCCAGCAATTGACAAGCAGATGAAGATGACTGAATAAATGCATGTTTCTAAAATTGTGGGGCACCTAGCTCTTATAGGTAGTTCATCGCTGAGGATTAGGATTTTGATGTATCAGTCAGTCAGTTCCTGTTATAACGTATTCTCGACACACATACTTCTCATCTCTGTAGATGCTGATGTCTGGTTGTGTGTGTTTACTCTCTTCTCTGCAGTCTGTTTACCTTTGCCTCTCCGGTTGTGTTGCCTTAGCTGTGTTTGTAGCCGAGGGTCTCGTGTTTCCCTGTGTATCATCCACGCCAGTGTATATATGATATGAAGCTGCGGCACACAGAGTTTATATGGACTAGATGTTACAGATGTAATACACATGTCGACTGGTGACAGGGTCAATGGTATCACATTCAAGGAGGCAGCCAGTGGGACTGTACTTTGGCTGTCTCCATCGGTTTGATTCCAATGACCTTCCCAAGGAGCTGCTGAGCTCGGCTCTTCGAAACATAGTGATATGATTGACTGAAATATTGAGGATTAAAGTATTATAAGTACAGTAAACAGTATAAGTTTGTTTCAATTGTCCTCTGTTTTTTAATATAGTAAAAAAAAACATTAAATACTTGAATAAAGGCCTTGAAATAACGCATTGACATGTTTTATTTATGTGAATACTTTCTCTGTAATTGAAACAAATCACTTTCGGATGATTGTATTTTGATAACTCTTATAAGTTTATTCAGCAAAGGGCTACTGTATAATAAATGCGTTTATTTCTTACAATAACTAGATATACACTAAACTTTATTATTAGTTTTTTGCCCCTGCACATGTTGTACTTGATAGTTAAAACTCCAATATTAGTTATATATATATTTTGATATATACTATAAGCCATAGTTTATTTATATTATATATATATATATATATTGCTGATTTTTGTTGGAAAAAAACCCTTGAAAATCCTATTTTAATACCTATAAACACTTGGCTTTCAACAACAATTTATAATCCGAAAAATTTTATTAACCAAATACTTTAAAGACATGGAAATGAGGTCAAATTGATCAAAGAAAAATATGCACAACTCCAGTCAATTTTCAGTTAATACTGAGTATGGTCGGCATCTCTTTAATCTAATTTGGCCCATTATAAAATTGAGTGCAACACCACTGATATATAAAATTTACCGTCAAAATTAGAATGTCTTTGCAGATTTTATATATAATCCGGGTAAGGTCAATTTAAATGCTTAAAAAAGACAGATGTATTAAATGAGTACATGAGACCTTATGACATCTATAGGCAAACCTCTAACTGCACTAAAGTAATTTAAAATCTAATTTAAATGAAAAGCCACCATTTGACGCTGACCCAAAATGAAATACCAAGTCAGTGAAAGCCTTTGCTGACAGGAGCACTTTCAGTCCAGTCTTTGCATTCTATAGAATGATGATTAAAAAAAAAAAGGCTGAAATTCATTTGTCAAACACAGGCTGCCGTGCTGCCTGAGTGACAGAAGACAAGTGTTTTACTGTGGCAAATCAACCCAAACCTTTTGACCATCAAGATAAAACTTTAATACATTTAATATATTTTAATGTGTCTGCGCGGAATGTAAAACATAATGTCAGCGTTCGTTCTGGTTATCACATCCACATGCAGCCAGTGGATGTTTTTTTTTTTTAATGTTACAATGTTGTCAAATGAATGAGGGAAAAATATTCTCGTTCTTTTCAGCTTCACTCGGATTTTTGATGACACAAACAGTCTAATCTACAGTTTCTCTCTGGCCTTTTTATAGTGTAGAAGTGAAAAATTGTTAACTGTATATTTTGTACTAATAGTTATAGTTATATTCATTAATATATCATTATTATTAAAACAAGTAGAAAAACTAACTAAGTAACTAAACTAAAAAAAAGGTAAGTAGCTTCATATAGTTGATAGATACAAGTAAATAATGAGAATCAATTCATTAAAAAAATGCATCCAATAACTTATGTGTTGTATTGAGTAGTATATATAAATATATGTGCATGTGTGTGTGTATGTACAGTATATGTGTATGTGCACATATACACGTATACATACATATTATAGGCACACACTGCGTGTCCATACAGTATAGTGGTTATCCATATAAATATACCCATGGCCACGTATATTTATTACATATATGTACACATACATAAAAAAATATATGCAAATACACATGCTTTGTGCAGCACTTACAGTATATACAAACATCTTAATATATACTAAAAATATGGAATAAGCTATATGATATGGCGTGCATATACTCTAGGAATATAAAAATAAAATAAAACAGCGATGTAGATCAGGATTGCAGTATATTGCACTGTAAAGATGCATACCCATACCGGGAGTTGGACATGGGCCGCCTGGGTGAAAACCGGGAATCCTAACCACTACATAGTCACATACATAGTGACTAGATTGGAGGAGAACTGACTCTCTATGATATTTTTTCATCTGATATCATTGAACCGACAGGAACCAATGTTGAATGCTCAACAAATAGCACATTTAAACAGTTAGCAGTCTACGAAGATCTGCAGCCGAAGATTTGTGATCCTGGAAACTTACTTCTCAAAGCTCAAACTAAGACAGACTGGGCCAGTCCTACATTTCTTTAAGAGATTTTTCACATCCTGCTGAGCTTCTTTAGTTCTCACTGGGTAAATCAGTCATTTTTGATCAAAGCGTTTCCCTTTCAGTGTGTGTGGTTGGGCTCAGGGAGGGGATCAGACTCACAAGAGGAGAGGAACTAACTGTGTTTTGGATATTGATAGGTGGATTATAATGGCCGCCTTGTAGGTCAGAGAAAACACACAACACTGCATAATGTTTGTGCCACTATTGCTCTTTCTTATATGGTCAGTTTCAGCCTAGTGCCACCCATTTATATCCGTCCATATCTCAGAAAAATTATGTTTTCTACTTCGGTTTTTGGTCACATCTCTTTTTTTTTTCCCCATATTTATTCAACAGATCTGTTATAAAATGTCGCACCAATCTTTCTTTCTTTCTTTTTTTTTAAGGGCAATTCTGTGTAAGATGTAATTTTGGGACACTGGTTTCTAAAACTAGGCAAATAAATAAAACTTTTATATCTGTAACAGTGTCACAGCCTCCACTTGCCTCTGGTGTATTGAGTGTCTCAGCCTCAGACAGCCTCAGCAGCTGTGTGCATGAATTAAATATTTGTTGAAGCTGAAGTGCAGCGTTGGTGTATCATCGCTCCCCAACACCGTTGTTGAAAAATATGCGAAGACAAAAAAGTAATCACTCGACATATTACGACCATGTTGTAGTCATTCAATTCCAGTGTATTTCAATTGTCGCTGAAAACCACCCCCGGGCAGATTCCAAATATTTTTCTTTTTATGCAAAAAAATAAAAGTGAGCAAGTAAATTTCCTGTCTTTGTTCTTGCACACAGCTAGGTCATGCAATTAACATTCACAGAGAAGGGAAGGAAAAAAAAAAAACAAAGAAGGAAAAAAAAAAAAAAAAAAAAAAAAAAAGCAGGCTATCATAGCAGACCTACTGCTGTGATTATACATAATAGATGTATAAGATTCTTTAAAGTACAGTGACGTTGGCGTCATTTAGTGCAGTGCTGCTACTGTAGATGCTGTTGGTAATGGAGTACATGGACCAGAATAGAGGAGATGGACCAGTTCAAGGTCAACAGGGAGATGGGAATCGATAGGTTTAACTTGTTACTGGATATCTGTTACTGTGTTGTCTGCCATGCCCCTCTTAAAGTCTGTCGGCAGCCCTGCATAAAAGGACATTGATACCATTGTCGCCATTTATGAGGGAGTAATGGGTTTTATGCACCATAAAAAAAAAGTAGAAAGTATATGTAGTAATATTACAGATATAGGTATGAAAGCTGTTCAGCTCAAATTTACAGGGGCCATATGAACTCATTGTAAAAATTACTCCATTCGTCTTCCACCACCTTTGTAGCACAAGTTACACAGTTCCAGCAACCATTGCTTTTATTGTTCGCAATAAATTATCCAGTGAGGCTACCAGTGTGCACAGTAAATATAAACACAAGCACCACCAGCAAACAGACACTGTCTAATATTCCAGCATTGTAACAACACTAAGATATATATTCCTTTACGTATTTTTTGCATTATTTTGCTGTTGAAGTGATAAAATGAAGTATTCATTTACCTTCAATTGCACCGTTGCTGGGTTGCACGGGCGGCTGACATTATCGTAATTACATCGCACCATTCACATTGACCTTCTGTGGGTGGTGGGCCCACTGGAGGTCATGTGGTCTGGACAATGCTATGCTCAAAGCACCTCAGTGGCAACCTCGCACATAGAGGATTCAAACCTGAGGCCCTGTAACTCCCAGTTTCACTTCCTTAACCATCAGGAAACTACTGCCACCCTGGTAGAACATTAACATCTATTTTCCTACAATCTCTATAATTCTTCTCAATGTAGAATTTTTCAATATGAAATAAATTAAATAAAACACATATCGATGTTTATCTGCAGCATTTTGAGTTCTGTTTAATATAAATCCGTTATTCACAGTCCAACAACAAAAAATCTAAATTATATTTGTTTTAACATTGAGCATATAACACTAATGCTACAAATCCTGCCAGTATATAGGAAATATATCTTGGTTAACAATGCCTATATGTACAGGTATATGATCTCATGGGCCAAATATAGCCAAACAGTGGGCTTTATTTTGCCCCTATGCCTCAGTTTCATTACTTGGTTAGAATTTATTCACAACTTGATTTTAATGCAATATTCCAAATTCAGTGACACATTAATTATCCTGCACTTGTCATGTGTCACTGTAGGAAAGTGGTGCTGCTTAATTATTACTGACAGAATCTAAAGAAAAAGCAACAAGCAGAAAATAAAATAAATAAAATAAAATATATATATATAAACTCACAAACTGTAGACGCTTTTCTGACAAAGTGACGATCCTTCTGCAAGACACACTCAAGAGTTCAGTAATTATATACTAACTGATCATTTAAAAAAAAAGATGAGCATTCATGAACTGCAACTGGAAATTTTATTTAGTTTGACAAATATGCAATGATGTTATGGTGTGGACATTACGAAAGAAGATCACTGGTTTAATCCCAGGTCCTCCGCTTAAATGTTTTGAGGTTTGGGGCTTTCCCCACGTATTTGATTTTCTTTCTATAGTTCAACATATTACATACCTACAAATGTGAGATTGACTGGTTGATTCTATCTTTGGTCCTGTGATGGACTGAAGACATCAGAGATTGGCTCCTCCCACAAACCTAGAAAGAGTTTTCCTGTAGAAATGGGATTAATAGCAACGGTTAATACCAAGAACCAGGACTGTGAGCCGGCCTGAAAAAGGAAAAAAAAAAAAACTGAAACTTTTGCCATTTTAGTTGGAACAATAACAAGTAAATATGTAGAATGTTAGTTTCTGACACAATATCAATAGATTTGTCCATTTTAATGATGGACTGCTTAAAATGTTATAAATGAGTAGCGATGGATGGACGAACAGACAGACATACACAGGTAGATAGATGTTGTTTCGAAATCGTCAATTTTTTGGTGCAACCCAAAACCAGAAAGGTTAAAATGCTGTCGTTGTTTTTGGAGAGACCCATCACCGTGCTCTTTCCAATAGCACAGAACCAAAGTCAAGTAAATCACATAACAAACTGAAATTACACAAATGATAAGATACAACATTTTATTTTTCCCAGTCTTAAATATGAGCACACCTTTCATCAAGAAAATACATATGGATCTTTACAATGCAGGGAGTCAAACAGTTCGTCTTCCTCCACGTGTTGACTGTCCATTCAAAGAGGACTCGGTGAACTCGTAGCCAGGCAAAGAGGAGGATCTGAGACAGTGTCATGCGTCTTCTGTGATATTCCCTCCGGCTGACGAGATAAGAAAGGTGTGAATCCTCATATCCATACGGAGTTCCTGTCCAAAGTGTCCCCTCTTTTAAACTACAATGCAAATCACACGAATGTCACAACATCGAAAATTAATAAAACGTTCAACTTGTAGGTGCAACGGAATCGCAGTCATTTTTGTCTTTTTAGCTCGTATCAAATCTTTTATAGAAACACTGCTCCTTTGTCTTGTACATTGCAACACCAAGACAAAAAAAAAAAAAATGTATCCCTAACCATTTTGTCTGATCAATTCATTTCAAACAGCACCTCAACACCTCAATATGCAATGCCACGATCGTAGTTTTCATGGCTGTGTTTATAGAATCCCCAGTCCCACAAATGGATGGCAAACAGAACCATTTAAATACTTCTCGCAGAGCAGCTTCAGAGCTGGACTTGACGGGGCATCAGAAATATACAACTTGTGTATTTCTGACATGGTTTCCCTGCGTTGCTGGGATTTACGATTAGAAGTTTGACTGGGCTGAGAAACACTGTACCATTTGCATATCCCTTTTCTTCTAAGTCAAGATTGGTGAAAACTCGGAACATTTGCATTCACTCTAATAGGGCGGTGGGATTTTACAAGGCTGTGTGGGAAGACAGCATACAGAAAGCGGGTAATGTAATGCGAGTCAAAAAGTTAACTTATGGGAGTTGAATAATTCCTATGGACAAAGTTGCTTAAAATTGTTTCAGGCTTTTTTTTTTGGACAGATTAGTTCACTAAGACATTGACATTGAAGATATCTCTGCCATATGTTTGGTTCCATGAGGGACGTTTTGGGATGTTTTGTATGTTTGATGTGCTCATTGAATTATCCTTCAAATGTCTCCTCCTTCATCAATCAGTTTTACTCCAGGTCACTGCATATGGAATATGCTGTGGTGTAATGGAGGATTTATTGATCCAATGTTGTCTCTGCCAGTTCTAACTCCTTCACAAACACAGGCTGTAACTGTATAGACCAGTGGTTCTCAACTGGTCTCACTCTGGGACCCACATTTTCCGGTGGTCATTAAGTCGCGACCCACTCTCATAGAATTCAAACCAAGCAAATCAATTTCAAAAAAAAAAAAAAAACTAAACATTGAAAAACCGCTTCTATTAACACACTCATTTTATTAAGAACAGTGTGCCTTCCAAATTAACATTTCAGACAATATTAATTTTTTAAAACAGCTGCTTCATATTTTGTTTTTTTTTTTTTGACCAGCTGTTCGAGACCCATTCAGAACGGGTCCGCGACGCTCTTTTGGGCAACCCACAAGTTGAGAACCACCGGTGTTTCATTTATAGGTATTCATAAAATGTGAGATATAAAATCGTCTTAAGTTTTATTTTTTTTTTACTCTTCATAATTAATTTGACAATTTGCCATGATGATGGCTTCCTGTTTTCTTCAAAATATTTCTAGAAAGACATAAAGTTGCAATTCATTGATACTCACAACTATTTGAGATGATGATTCCTTCAGATGGAATTTTGATACCCCACTGCTCAACTTAATGATTCTTACACGTCGGATTCAGGCAAAGCCCTGTAGAGTGGTAGGATTGGTGCTGACACCTGCTAAACAAACAGGCTCTAGCACCTGTTTATATTTCACAGCACAAAAAAGAGTGCAACTAGGTAACAGCTTTCACTTTGCCTGGAAACCGTGATAATTGTAAAGCTTAAATTAACAAAGATATTCGAGGAGAGCGTATTTTCTGGATCGCTGTACTGACTCCACAATCATCTGAGTCAAAGCCACTCATTTTATTTATTTATTTCTCTTAACTGATGTGATCTAACGTGCAGATGGATGTCGTGGCAGATACTTGGGGGCGCTATCACCAGTTGTTTTGTAAGGTTGAGTTGTCTATATCTGTGAATCCTACCATACAGGAACAGACACATATAAGATAAAAAAAAAAAAAAAAAAAAAACCTTAAATGTTCTTGTTCTGTTTGAGAGCATCCCTGTTTTGTCTGTTATTTAATGGCTTGGTCTAAACATGGGCATAATCCGATTTTTTTTTACTTTTTTTGAGCAAGAAAACAAATCCTAAAGGGCAAAATCTATAAAATCAAGCAAACCGAATATCGTGTGCGTGTAGTTCTGAGAGCTCCAGTTTACTTAATCCCAGCTTTGAGGCGTACATGGGTTCTTGTAAATGAGTACGAATCATTTCACTGCACTGTCAGCACCTCAATTATGGTAAGGGAGTATGGTATAATAAAACACAATGCAGAACCCAGTTTTTTTAAATATGTGCTTGGACTTCATTGAAAGGGAATGTATGAAAAAGGGTGTACAGTGTAAATCTTTAGGGAGTGTGCTCATCTTGTTTTTCCTCTCACGTGAACTCAGAGTTATTAGGCTGGGGTCATATATATATATATATATATATATATATATTCTTTTATTTTTACCTCATCTTCCCATTTCTCACTGGGCCTTGTGGAAAAACACAGTTGAAGGAGTAATAGACTACAATGTCAGCACAGCAACAAATGGAAATTGATTTTTTTTTTTTTTTTTTTTTTTCAAAGTTGGGCCTTACTTTAACATTTCTACCTGTTCCTGCATAGTGCAGCATCCTGTGTGCATAAATGCAGACAAGTTTCTATTTAGCCCGTACTGTTGGTGCATTCTGAAGGTCATTAACATTACATGTGTCAGTATAAAGGGGCGGATAAACGGCAAAGTTATCGCAAATGGGTGAATGTGAGCATGGTGGTTGGTCACACTAAGCACAGTTTACATTGATTTTAACAAGTTAACGGTCGGGTTAGGTCATAGAATTAGGAATCTATGGTTATAATTTTGTTCAATATGAAATTCAAAATGTGAATCACTCACTGAGACAAAGCTAAATTCACTGGGTTGCGAAATTGATTTTTTTTTTTTTTTTTTTTTTCAAAGTTGGGCCTTACTTTAACATTTCTACCTGTTCCTGCATAGTGCAGCATCCTGTGTGCATAAATGCAGATAAGTTTCTATTTAGCCCGTACTGTTGGTGCATTATGAAGGTCATTAACATTACATGTGTCAGTATAAAGGGGCGGATAAACGGTAAAGTTATCGCAAATGGGTGAATGTGAGCATGGTGGTTGGTCACACTAAGCACAGTTTACATTGATTTTAACAAGTTAACGGTCGGGTTAGGTCATAGAATTAGGAATCTATGGTTATAATTTTGTTCAATATGAAATTCAAAATGTGAATCACTCACTGAGACAAAGCTAAATTCACTGGGTTGCCTTCCAAAATGAAGGAATGAGACCAAGTCTTGCTTCCCAGCTTGGCCAGTGTACCTGCCAGTGTGCCAATGGGCAAAAAACCTTCACAATTGGCTTTGAGGACTTGTGCAGAATAAGCATTGCATCACAATTGGCTGTTGAGCATATGGGACGGCTCGACGGCAGTGCACTTAAAGTGGATGTTAGATGCTGTAGAAATAGAGCTGTATTCTGTCCTGTGTGACTGTAACATGTTATTGTCAAGGTCACAATCATTTGATAAAATTAAGTCAATTATTTGCCGCGTTTGAAGAAAAAAATAATATGCAAAACTTCTTGTTTGCGAAAACACAATAATGAGGAAAAAAAAAAATATAAGATGCATGATGTTGTATAAATGTCTTCAGTCTTCGGGTCATTGGTGCCTAAATGCATGCAGTGTTTATTTTTTTGTTGACATGGTTTCAAATGACTGGTCTCTGACCTTCCCACGCTGGTTTGGAACATGTACAAGATCATTTCCTCGAAGATGTTTTTTTTGTAAAAATTGCATGTTTTTTGTTGTTTTTTTTGTTTTTAAACAAGTAGCAACAGCATTAGTACATTTGCATTACTCAAGTCACATCCTGCCGCTCCCTCCTACTGAATTATAGCATAATTATTCTCAACACATTATTGTGTACAACTGTACTGGCAAAGAAAAATACAACAAAGACATTGAACTAGGCTGTTTTTTTCAGCTTTGTGTTTTCCCTCTGAAATGTTTTAAAACTATCGGGAAAAAAAAAAAAAAATGGGAAAATAAAATTAAAAATAGTAAGCATGTCATTACTAGCATTAACATTTAAATGCTGAGAACAGAAACACTTGAAGGTCAGAAATAATTTAGCTTCCAACAACCAGACTGAATAAAAATTATTATACATTAAAATATGATAATACCAGGCTTCTGGCCTCAGGGCAGACTCTGTTCCTTCTGTTCCACCATCTCATTTTGACTTTGAGGTATTTAACATTCACCTCTCATACATGCTGTAAATTTGCCTTTTTTTCCTGGTGTTGAAATCAGGATCTAATTTAGGTAAAAATAAATGGAATTCCAATTAATTAAAACAACTGCATTCATCAAAACAGTCATACACAAAAAAACATTTTTGAACAGATGAGACCTTCCTGAATTATATAATTTAAAGAAATATACCAACTAATCCATATTTGAAATATTTGTTACTGATATTAAAAAACAAACTCTGAAAAAAACAAACAAACAAAAAAAAAAACAATTAAGTTCATTCTATGACAAAAGTAACATTGTAGGTTAAAATAAAAATTCTGGTGGACAGATATGACACATGCACACACGCACACACAAAAACACATTCACACACAAACACACACACACACACACACACACACACACACACGAACATTTTGAATTTTAATCCTCTTTAAAATCGGAGAAGCAGCGGCAGGAGGACGATGAACAGGAGGAAGGTGTGCGACTGCAGTCCAACTGCACCACCACTGCGGTCCTGAACTGCTCCCGGTCCTGATAAGATAAAAAAAGAAACAAACAAAAAAAAGCAAAAAACTAAAGGTTAACCACATGCAATGAAGTTTCTCTGGTCAATTTGACAAAGTGGTGAAGTGATTTCCTGATGGAAACTTTGAAGGAAACTTCTTAAGAGTTTTTGTGATTTTTTTTTTTTTTTTTACACAGAAACGTTCCTAGATATCTGCACATTAATTGATCAAGGACTTATATAAATAAATGTTTGAAGGAAATGTGCGACAACACATGTTGATAGTCACCAACACTAAACTTCCAGGTTGATGGGGTGAGGAACTGGAGCTGGCCATAGCTCTGAATTTACCTTTCCTCAGCCCTCCAATTAAAGGTGCAATTTTGGCATTTTTTTTTTTATCTTAAAACGGAAAAAAAATATTTTCTTTTCCATTGATTCTTTGACTTGGCAGTTTGCTTTGCCATAAAAAAAAAAATGCTTTATTTAAAATACTAGCCATGTATAGAGGCCTGTTTACTCTACTTAAGGAGCTCTTTTTTTTTTTTTTTAAATTGTTTCCATGCCTAATTACATAATTAAATGACAGTGTTTTAATGTCTTGACAAAAAAGACAAAATGTCAATTCTAACCTAACTTTTTGTAATATTTCTATTATGGTATTGTTGTTCCGGGAGAGGCCAGTTCCTCCTTAAAGAACACATTGTGAAGGGATTAAGGTCAAACGTGGACCTTTACTTTGAAGCTTGTCACACAATGAGCACTTATTTGCACAAGTTTATCATAGGGTTCCTTTGGGGCATCTATCCAATTACCCTGCCACAGTGGATTAATCCTAATCCTGCATATGGCTAATTAGAATAATGACGATTTATTCACAGTAAGAATAAAAGCCATTAAGACATTACAGTAAAGCGGTTGGTACGAGGTCGCATCTATAATGCGACAGTAATGTTCTAGGATCTACCAAGTGCTACGGGCGCTTCTACACACACGGACAAGAATTATTAACTTTTATTACTAAATATTTAAACATATTTATCCTGTAAATTGCGTGGGCCAACACTTTCAAGTTTTCTATATTTCTAAACACAACTACAATACTACACAACAATGCAGAAGGACGAGCACAGAGACAAGACGACAGTCAAGGAGAATTAATACTTACATTGTTTCAAGTTTTCTATATTTCTAAACACAACTACAATACTACACAACAATGCAGAAGGACGGACGAGCACAGAAGACGACAGTCAAGGAGAATTAATACTTACATTGTCCACAAATACATGCAAAAAAAAAAAAAAATCAGAATGACGCCCATGTCCCATAGAGATGCAATAAGGTTTGCAGGAAAACAAAGACGAGACATTGTTAGTGCCACAGGATACATTGACCATTTTCACAAGGGGACAGAGGACAAATGCGACTGCACTGCAGCGCTAATACACCAATTCATAAAACCAACAGGGAAGAGGTGATCGAAACAGTATAGTTCTGATGTGAACAAAGAAATTACTTGTCTCCTCTCGTCATACGAGGAGGAAGCACAGAGTGGCACCGCATCTCTGCTTCCAGTTTGTGAAAATGGTAATGTTCGTCATGTCCCAGCATGCAGTTAATACGTTCGATCCGTGACAGATGAAGTGCACGCTGGTGCGGAATACTAACCTTGCAATAGCGTTGAGCTAGTGGGTTCATTTACCACTACATCAGGGGAACAAATGAAACAGAGCAATATGTCGGAAACAGAACTGTAAGACATCACTGACAACACTTGTGAAAAGCATGGGAATTAGGCTGATGCTGATGCTGATGCTACACAGACCTCAGCACTGTAGCTGGGCAGTAATAGTGTCTACAATTGGAGTTTACAAAGACGACAATGCTAAAAGTCCAGCAAGGACAGGCAGTCTTCTTAAAGATTGTTGAAAAATTGTTGATGTAGTTGTTAACATAATAATAATAATAATAATAATAATAATAATAATAATAATAATAATAATAATAATCAGGTTATGTGATTATTTGCTTCATTATGCAATCTTACTGACATCTATGAGGTATCATATCGGTAGATTAAAGAAAGGTATATTCTTCTGAGTATTCTTACAATTAATGATCAGTAAAATGACATTTTTTATCATTGCAACTCACTACCAAAAAAACAAACAAAAACAAACAAACAAACAAACAAACAAACAAAAAAATACAGGTAAAAACCGCATGTTTAATACAGTTTAGTACCATTGATAATATCCCAGATTGAGCATGGAACGCTTTCCCCCTATCACTATCACTTCCAGTTAAAACACAGGGCCGCTGGTATCAGGTACTATCTTCTCTGGAATGAGGTTGGTGATGAACTGTCTGCATTTAGAATCACATTTCCTTGGTACAAATTGATTTTACAGACAAAAAAGGTACACTTTCTGAAACTGCAATAAATCAACAGGAATTTGTAGCTCAGTGTTGCATCTGAATCAGGTGAAAATGACAAAAAAAAACAGCACTGGTAGCACAACGGTGAAACTTTCTAAATTTTCCTTTACTTCCTGAAGGGATAATTAAGTTATATCTAATCTAATCTAATAATTTTAACAATGGTTGCAAAACAAATGAACATTGGTGCATTTCTAGTGCATATTGTCTTGACACGCTTTACACGGACTAAGAGTCTCTACCCTCAGCTGTCTGTAAAGATTAACATTCATAATTAACATTAACATAATTAACATTAAATGATTTTCATTAACACTGAAGTTTTTCTTCATCTAAGCTACTAAGTCTAGATAGCTACTCTAGTTAGGGTAACCTACCTAAGAGCAGAAACAAAATGGTTTTGGAGCTAATGGCCCCGACAGAGTTTGTTACATGTTTCATTGAAGTTTCTAGAAGAGTTTTGCAACAACATCAACGTCATTCATAAAGATTTCTCATCTGACTAAGAACAAAATTAAGTCTAATAAATCACCTGGAACCACTTGACGTCCAAGGTTCAGTATAGTTCTAAGGAGTTTCTTCCTAGAAACTCTTTATTCTGCTGACTACAAAGAGACTGGCACAGACTTACAAAAACCTCTGCAAACGGAAGCTATACATGGTGATGCTGTCTTCTACGTAAAATTGCATACAGTATTAGAACCAACATCCAATGGATATTGGACATCACAATCTAGGCTGTTGTCAATGTTTCTATCTTATATAATGTGGCTGGTAGGAGCAGAGGACGGAGATAAGGTTTTTGTGCAACATATGCTCCTATAGGATTAACATGCTTTCAGTAGACCTTCACGGATTTTGGTGCAGGACAACGGCAGAGTACATTCTGCAGAAATTACAAAAGCGTAACTCTGTAGACAAAGTGTGTCTGTCCGTGTCTGGCTGGCTGGATCGGCTGCAGCAGATTAGTCCCCCACTGAAAATGTCTGATGCACCATGAAGAGCAGAATCAGACAATAGCAACTAATAAAAAAAACAGAGCATCCCCTGTCCCTCATAGCAGGTTCTAATGATGTCTTTTCAAGTTTCAGTTTATTGGTTGAAAAATAAGAGATAACTGATGTTAAATCAGTGGTTTCCAAATTAGTTCAACCCTCTATCTGTCTGCAGACAGGATCATTGATCATCTTCATCATCCTCTGAATTTTAACAAAATATTTAATATATTTAAACCAGAAAAGATGGCGTCAACAATTGCATGAAAAAAGAAAAAAAAAAAAAGCACACAAGCACAGTGAGACACTCAAAGCAAAGTAAAGTAAAACTTTATTCATGCTCCTTGGCTACATATGAAGCCATGATGGCTTCTGTTACTGGTTCGCCAAAAGGCTTGGATTGTTGTATAAAAAAAAAGGAAGCATGCTATGAGGATATACAAAACCATAAAATAAATGTAAATATATTTGGTAAAATTATAAATGAAGCTATATAAGAAATTTTAAAAGGAAATCAAGCATGCGGTAAAGACATGTGAAGAAATATCATGTGAAATACGAAAATTTCTTTCACACGAGTCACTGCCTCATCCCAGCTGTGGGGCATTCAAAACCATTGGCCTTGCTTGCCCACTGGAATAGCTTTGTGCCCACTGCTGGGTGGTGCCCCGCCCCCCACTTAGGGAACCACTGCGTCAGACAAACAGAAAAATGTTGGTCAATGATAACAAATGTCTCTATATATGTATATGTATAGATTAAAACTATTATACATACAAGAGATTTGTACTTATATACATGAATATATTATATATATTATGTATATATATAAACCTTAAAGTACTGCCAAAGCAGTTCTTTCAGATATGCCATGTTTTCGTGTTCATTGTACAGGGTACCAGGCCATGGCATGAATTTGGCGAAAAACAATTTGATCTCTTATCTTATCTTTATCTTTATCTCACTTAATCCTGCTACAAATATATGATTTTTCTTTCTTACCCACTGTCTTTATTGCATTTTCAGAGAGTGTACCAACTTTTAAGGATATGGGAACTAAAAATTGGGTTGCGATAGTATTGCGGTCCATTAAATATGTTCTTAACGTTTATCTTCCTGTTTCTAAAACTTGACGGAACCTTTTTTATTTCAGTCCTTACTCCTCAGCAGGAAAGCAGCAGGAAATCAGTCAGATGAATCAGAATAATTTAAGTCCGCCTTTAGAACACAGAACCATGTTCTCTTTGTACATATATGACTACAGCATATAAGACTTTGCTCGAGGGGAATATTTATTCAAAAGAGGCAGCGCACTTTTTAAATGTTTGTTGTTATACTTGGTTAACACCAGTATTATGACTGTAGTGCTCTGTACTCACCATAGAGGAGGAAACTTGTGTTTGAACTGCCCAGTTTGTTGACGGCAACACAGGTGTAGTTGCCATAATCGGCCTCAGTCACGTTAAAAAACATCAGCTTGGACACAGATGGACTGTTCAGGATTTCCATCCCATCAAACCCGTTGAAGATTCTGTAGAGGAAAAAAAAATATATATATTATGTTGTGTTTTTCATGTTACTTATCCTCACAGCACTTAAGTGACTAGTCCATAACAATCAGTACCTGGTACTTTAGTGCAGTGTTGCCCAACCATTCTGTGTTAAGCCTGTGTTACCATTTAAATGTATGGTACTATCTTCACGGACCAGTCATTACATTGTGGCAGATAAACACCCCTTAATAAAATTACATTTGTGGTGTTCTGAAATATTTTCCTACCTATAAAATCTTCCTACCCATATTAACTGTGCATTGGCACAACTAGGATTTCTCAAGTGCACCCAGCCTATAACTTTCTGCTACCAGACCGGTATAAAAAGGTGGAATTTTGTATTAATGACTCTGCGTCATTTTGAGTTTATTGTTGTGGTCTTCACTGAGAAAATATTTCGTAATCAAACATAGTTGCATTATTGATAAAGGAATCCTAGCCATTCTATTGGTCAGTTCTTTTGTTGATATGGGTATGGATCAAGTGGAAGTAATAGCCAGATGGGGCCAAATGGAAACAATATTTCCCTGTAGTATGGCACCAATCACCCACAGACCGGTACCGGTCCCCGGCCCAGTGGTTGGGGACCACTGCGTTAGTGCAGACACGCACACCCCACACACTGAGAACAAAAAGCTCATGTAAAAGTCATTACCTTCTGTCGTCTTTGTACCACTCAAAGTCAGCCTCAGGCACCGCATCAGCCTCACACTCCAACACCCCCCTCTGGCCCGGAGTCACACCAACATCTCTGCCCTCTGACACAGTTGGAGCATCTACAAACAGAGGCACTGTGATCAGGGCACGGGCCGTGTCAAGGAAGTAAGGAGAGGCCTCGAAGAGATTTCCTCCTCACTCGCTCTTTCTCATTCACATATTTGATTCATGATTGTGATCTGCTCCATGACCAAGAGTTGAAAAGGAATTATGAGGTCAAAGAACGTACAATATTTATCACATGGGCTTAGAGTACATGGTGTCAGGATATAATGAAAAGAAGGAATTAATGATTTGGACACAGTTATTATTATTTTATTTTTTTTGGTTTATCCCGCAGCAAAAAAACTGCATGCCGTTGACTATATATTCTTCCCTGTTTGAAAATTACAGTCTGGATTTAATTATGGAAAAAAAAAGACTTCATATTTAATTCAGCACTATGAGCACCTGACATTTTGGTCATTAACCTTTCTTTTCTTTGACCTACCATTTATTTTCTTTTCCATCCATTTATATCTTAAAATTGAGTTCAAGTAATTTTTCTCATTTATCTGCACATTTTTAACAAGTCTATAGCCACAATAGCATAATAATAGGATAATGCTAAATAGAAATGTAATGGTAATATTATATACTCTCTCTATATATCTATCTATCTAATTATCTATCTATCTGCCTGCCTGCCTGTCTATCTATCTATCTAATTATCTACCTGTCTGTCTGTCTGTCCACATTGAATTATTGAGTGTAGTGGTCAGCAAGCCTGCCTTGCAAGCAGAGAGTCCCTCTGGGAATCGGACCCACATGCTTGATAATGTTAATGCTCTGCTTTAGGTCACTTTGGATGAAAGCATCTGCTGAATGCATACATGATGTTGATCATAGAGGGGACATTTCTGCTGCAAATAAGACATTTTTGAAATAACTATTTGACATTATTAAACATTTTAGATTAAACTTGTATGTATTCTGCACAGGACTCTTACAGTTGACGGTGATGTCCACAGTCTGAACATCTGCATCAATGTCATTGACGGCTGAGCATTCGTACGTCCCTGCCCGCTGTCTGGAGATGGATGTGATTTCCAGCACCTCCTCATCTGAAGCCAGGTCTCCTGTGAAAGATCACACACCACACACAGAGTGAGCGGAGATGGTCATTCGGAGTTAATGCAATGACTCAACAGCTGTGGATTTTGATTGATGATTTTACGCTTCGCGTCCTAAGCTAGTGACCTCTGGGAAAGTCATCTTCCTGCCGATCCTCTGCAAAAGGAATGATGAGGAAAGTGTTGACTGTGGACATCTGCCATAATGATATTAGTGTGATGGAGGGCGTCCTAGCAGTACATTTTCAGCTTTTTACCACTTTCTTTTCCTTGAAGTTTTATTTAAGGCAGAGCTGTTCTCATTGAACATCTATAGCAAGACATACTATACTTTTTAAAATCTTTTATCAAAAATGTATTTATCATCCACAACTCATCATGTGATTCTCGTCTTCAAGTATCTGACATGCAATTGAGAATATCGGAGAGTTAAAGGTAAATTCAGTTCACAGCCAGGAAAAGTAATGTATGCTTAAGTTTATAAAACACCGTAATGATGCATTTACTGCACGTATATAACAATATATCAAATTTGTCAAGATGCATGTATATTATCTTGGCAGCATGTATATATTGGCAGCATTCGCATAATAAAGTCAGAGGCTGCCATAATTAAAAAGGTTACTTTTGAGAATTTCTCTGTGAAAATATATCAGATTAATTAAGTTATAGGAAGTGAAAAATGTAACCATTAAAATGCACAGTAATGATTAAGCACCAGCAAATCTAAGAAAACTGAATTCCGTAACATTTTGCATATTTAGACTACCTTCCATGTCATATAATTCACAACAAGACACGTAGTTTTATTTTTTTTTTTTACATACTGATTCATCTCAGATTCTACTCTATATCTCGTATATTATCTTTCATTATCCCAAAGCTAACCTGTAATACAGATAAAACATTGTCCTCCACTGATGACCCATCGTACACAATTTTATTTTTAGTATCTGCTAGAACAGAGAAGGTGTATTTGTCTTTTTTATTAAATCAAATGCATTTTTAATAATTGTATATTACTTTAATGCCTAAATTCAAGATAAATTACAATCAAAATTAATGTTAATTAAGTCTCAGCTATCTTTTATCCATCTGAATAATTGATTGACAACCATTTATTATACAGTTATTTGGCTCTGACCAGAAGGAGACATATTATCTGTATATAACAATACCACATCTGTATATATAACAATACTACTGTATATAACAATACCACAGAAACACCAATCATCCAAACTCAGTCAGCGCTGCTGTGAATCTATTCCATGAAACCCGACGGTTCAAGATTCATCAGCATATGTGTCAAAATTCATCCCGTGTTGTTTCTTCAACACCTTGAAGTGACTGACGTTTTCCATAGAAAAACTGTGTTAATGTTGGTACAGTTTGAGCCCAGTCTCAATATCACTCAACTGTTGAGTTTTTCCACTTGCCTTTTTGTGCATCACTCGCAGTAACTCTGCCACCAGTGATGAGAATACGATGGCATAATGCCAGTCCTTCTGCTTTTCCTTTTATCAATATGACACACACTCGACAGGACCACTTAATACAGCACTCCACATAAAGAACAAAAGACATAATTGGCTTTAAGTATCCTCTCGAGATGCTGCGAGGTGACAATAATAAATTGCGCTCAGATTCACTCGGCTGGGCTGTGCCACGTTGCTGACATGCACCTGGGACTGTGGTTATGGAGATAAGTCCTCTATGGCACACTGATCACCTGATGAGTATCAGGAGAACTCGTGGAGATGTGCAGATTTCATTCACTTCACACCCTGTTCACGGTTTCCTCTCAGGAGGATCTGCCGTTCGCCAATAGAGACAGCAGAGTCGGTTCGGAATCCACAGTAATCCTCCGAGGAGACTTAATCAAGACAGCGCTGTCAGGATGCACAAACTCACATCAAGCTTGGGATTTATGCTCGCTTACAGCATGAGCAGTTGTGTCTGAGATTGACACACGGAATCAATGTTTCCTCATAATTAATGCAGGGAGAACACAGACCTATAACCTCTGGAACCAGTGTCAGGGATGTTAAACAATGAGGATGCTGTGAATGGAGGAAAATGTTTCTCTTAAGCACTTTTCCCAGGTTTGGTGTCAGCTCCACGCGCTTCAAGTTCAACATATGATTTAACCCTTTGCCTCCAATTAACTCAGTGGATTGCAATTATTTTCTGTTATGTTTTCAAGCCACATCATTGTAAATTGAAATACGATTGAGAACCTGAAAATATGTATATATTTATCTGTATAAACCACTACCGTGTGCTGCCACTGTGTCAATTGATGCTTGCTATCATTTAAGTCTGACCATTACCTTTCATTCCTTTGACCTCTTTAATTTACCATCCACTTATATCTTGAAATTGAGTTTTCATGGTAGTTTCTTTAATTTATCTGTACATCTCTAACAGGTCCATTATAATAACATGCTGCTATAGCTACCGTAATGTATTATTAACATTTCTGTACATTTCTGTCCACCCTGCCATATTCCAGGTGAAGCCTTGACAACTCATCGCTCCACTAAATGAGAATTTATGCATTAACTGAACTTGTTGCATGAGTCTGGCATATAATAAAGAGCTCTTACTCTCTCAAAATTAAAATGACTTTTAAATAATAACAACATTGACTAATAGGATTATTAGATCATAATAACTAATTAATCTGCATATGTAACTAATTAATCATGATTAATTGCAATAATTTTCCCACTGATGGTTTTATATTCCACACATCCATGTCGAATGTGTCTCTCATCCCCTTTCACAGTAAATCCATTCCAAGACCCACCACGTGAAGGGGGAATCCATAAACTATTGACAAGATACATATATTTATATTGTTTACACATGTATTGACCCAAACTGCCAGTCATGCAGTTTATGTGGCAGCGCTCCTCAGTATGCAAAAAAGCAAGATTGATCAAAGTATCCAAAACCAAGGAGGGAGAGAAGAGAACAGAGGGTTTTCTACTGTCCAAGATGGACCAACTGTATATGGAAGACGGTCATCATGGACAAGCACACAGTTTTGTAGAGAAAGATCATTTCTGTCAGCGCTAAGGAGAGATCGTATGGCGGTAAATTAGAATATACTTCACCGCCGTACAAAACACAAGAGAACAAACTTTACAAACTGAGGACAGACAAAGAGAACAATAGACAGACAGTAGCAGAGTCCGAGAGAGACTACGATGTATGATCAGCGAAAGACACAGTGTCTTTCCATTCATTTAATTTAAAATAAATTTAACTATCTATAATTAATAAAATAATGAAAATATTATTAAATTAACATAAAAAAATGAAAATAAAATTCAGTAATTTCCTGCAATATAATTTGATGAATCTTGAACGAGATTGGAATTTAAGAGAATGATCCGCTATTCATCAAGTGATGTACGGTGAACTGCGATAGACAAAGGGCATGAACCGACACCAAAGAAAGGTTAAGTATTAATTTAATTTAATCATTCAACTGGTTCGATTTAAAGTGATTGATAGAGTCACCTTAACTGTGATGTCAAATATTCTCCAATTGCAGCAGAATCAAAGTAACAATATTTATAAGAACGAGAAGGAAAAGCTCAGTGTTTGTCTTTCACCATCACCTGTTCCGCACAGGGTCACAGGCAGAAAATCCACTGTTCCATCATGATGATTTTCCCTTGATTATATTATTAGCAACTGCTCCAGGGTATGGCCTCAATGTCAATACTAAAGCTAATTAGTATAACTTTTTTTTTTTTTTTTTACTGCACATAATGCTTCAGTACCTTTACCATTATAACTCCAATCATTGCCATGGCCTGTTCTCAAATGAGCTCATAGTTGAAAATTGCCAGCATAATATTATTTGAGATTTCACAGACCAGCCTGATGCCATTTTGATGCCATTTTATTCACACATTATCCTACATTAGAAAATATTGTGAGGTACTGTATCATTATGAAGTACTCCGTGTGGGAAGCTATAGCTGCCATGCTGATTCTGTTCATACACTGCTGCTGGCAGGTCAATGGCCCTTTTCTCTGTTGCTGAGGTTGAAGCCAGCAAAAGCTGAGTGTATGTATAATATACCGAGGAAGTGTGTTTTTTTTTTTTGTTTTTTTTTGTGAACAATCGCAATTACAAACGTTGTCTTGGCAGAAGCCAAGAAATCGCAGCGTACTCAGTAACTGCCGCCCAGCACGACCGTGGATCTGAGTAATGCACAAAAAAAAAAACCCTCATTATAGCAGCTTTAATGGCTGCGAGTTCATAAAGAATAAGGAAATAGACAACAGCAGGGCTGCTGAAATGATACATTTTCTTTAAATTTCCACAGAACAGCTAAGGATTTCTGGAACTCCATAAGTGAAGGAGGAGGCCTTGAAGCCATTTATACGCCTTTGTAGGAGACAACCGCTGGGTTTGCAAGCAAGTCATTAGCGAACACTGTGTCCTGCACTGCCACAGAGGTAACGCACAAGGACACTGGGGATCCGCCATACAAGACGGTAGCGTAGAGAAAGTCAGTAAATCTCTGGAGAGGCATGAGAAGGAAAGTGTATCCCGGCCACGTACCTGAAATTCCATTCTCAAATTCAGGGCCAGAGAAGAAAATTAGGTAAGGAGAAAGGAAAGAAAGTGAAACATATTTGCAAGCAGGTCAAAGGGGCTGTTTCTCAGTGAAAAAAGAAAAAAGAAAAAAAAAAAAAAAGAGAGAGATGCTGGAGGGATGGAAGCTTTTAAGTTCAGGTAGCAAGGGTATGTGATGGGGAAAAAAAAGGAGCTGTTAACAGACGGACACAAACACACACACAGACTTGCACACACTCAGGGGAGTAGGTGTGGAGATGCTGCAATGATTGTCTTGAGGGAAAGGTAGTCGGAGTGAAATGTGATAAGAAGTAGTGACAGAGCTTTTGTTGCCAAGACGGTGTGAAAGAACACTTTCCATTCTAGGTGTCAAAGAATACAATAAAGGAAGCAAGTGGTTGTTGCAACGTGGGATTTAGACCTGGTTTATCATCAAAACAATTTTACTACTAATACAAACACAGTCAAGTCCAGATCTATAAACCACAGTTTATACACCATGGCCTGGGTTAAAGTTAAAGATGATACTTTTTGGGTGAAAACAGCCCAAATGCGCATTTTCAACACGGTCAAAACAGAATTTCATGATGATGCAAAAAAAAAAAAAAAAAGTTGCCAGGCTTGTCTGACATTGCCAATATCTTTTAGAATACCAGGTTGCAATTTGCAAAACATATGATGCAAAATTTAAATCTATCCTACGGCCAAATATAAGATTTTCCCATGTTATATAAATTTTTATAGTAAACGGAGAGGATTTCTTGAATCCCAATCGGGTGGTGGTCGTGGATTCTGTTGCCCCTGTGGGCAGTGGTGGCCTAGTGCTTAAGAAGCCGGACTGGGGTCTGGAAGGCTCAAGGTTCGAATCCATAAACTGTAACACAGATAACAATGGTCCACTGAGCATGGCACAATCCCCACTCACTGCTCCCGGGCGCTTAAAGCTGCCCACTGTTCTATTTGGTGATGGGTTAAATACAGAGGTCACATTTTGTTGTGTGCAATGGTGTGGACCACAATGTCACAATGACAAAGAGTTTCCTTTCCTTTTCTCTCTTTCCATTAACAGTTGTGCATACGTAGATGGATGAATTGTTGGTCTTCATTTCAACGATGTTGAAATGAAGACCAACCGAGAGAGTCAGCTTTGCTGTCCGAAGTCCATTGACGAAAGGAAGAAAAAGAAAAAAAAGAAAAAAAAAAAAAACTAAACAAAAGAGCATAAATGCAAGAGCATAAATGCAACATACAGCTTACCAATGGGGATGATGAAATGCTACCAAAAGCTATCTGGATGGAAAATGTTGTTACCATGGAGACAACGGAAACCTTTTTGTCCTATTGTTAGTAATGTTTATCGGCTCTTGGGGTTGTCCTATAAATTAACTTTAGACATTTTCTCTGTCGGCAGCCATGCAAGAGAACGTATACTGATAGTCACCCTACAATGTATCCCCCTTGGCGTTTGAGAGTTTTCACAATGTGCCAGGCTGCGTTTGATGCATCATTCTCCCTTAAGAAAAACATTAAAGGGATGAGCCAAGGCGGAAACATAGCCACACACCATTGCTTGGGGTTCTACAGATTACAATGTGGCGCCTCGACTTCTGAGAGGATTGCCGGCAAAGAGAATGTGTTGTGACAGTAGAGCTTAGATACGACCTGACAGTAGCAGGCGTACTTATGAGTCTACAAAGACATTTGAAAGCTGTAGCTGTGAATCATCTAGAGGCCTCAAGCCCTTTTCTAATATTTGGATAAAGTTTTGTAAAAAAAAAGTGCACAAGTGCTATGTATTGTTTAAAGCGTTCAAAATATATACTGTACACCAGGGGTGTCCACACCTTTTTGTCTTGTGAGCTACTTTTCAAATCACCAAGTGACCTAGATTGAAAACTCTATAAATATATTTAACAATATAAACTGGATATCTTACTCTATACATCAACGTAAAACATATATTATACTGTCTGACTCAATACCTATATTATTCTCACTTTAGCCCAGTGATTAGCATCTTGAAATATAACTAAATTTCTATATTTTATTAAGATTATTTTTATTTTTTGCTCAGTATCTACTAGGATTCCTTTGGAGATCTACTGGTAGATCCCCATCTAACTATTGGGCAGCCCTGCTTTACACAGTCACAACACAATGGTGCTGAAATGGATGTGAAAAAAATTGATGATAATAATAAGTAAAAAATGGATTGACCATTCTTGGTTCTATCAAGGTTGAAAGTAACCAGGGTTTCATACTTGATGGCTAGATATATTGGACCAGATACATTTTCTGACCATAATTTCTCCGTCATAGATCATAGATTTCTAGTCTAGTAGACTTTGTCTTCCCATCTGGTCTACCAGCCTACCCAACAAGAACCCTACAAAGAGTCCCGCATGTGTTGATGCGTCTTGTCTTTAACCAACCCAAGAAAGCACACGACTGACTCCATGCTCACTCATCTACATTGGTTGCCGTTCGATGTGTGGATCAAGAACAAATCACAGTCCCTTGATATAATAACTGCTACACACACTCAGGTGTTGTGTTCACAACAGGAACAATGGCTTTGCCTTGCCTTCTCCTAACACAAGGAGATCTTAGTCCTTCTTCACCATGGTTCCCAAGAGGTTGGGGCATTGAACCAGCTTCCACAACGGACAATCTGCTTTCAAGAAGCACTTAAAAACCTCTCTGCTATCTTGAATAGTGAAGCAAAATAATAAAATCCACTCTCAAATGATTTCTCAGAAAATGGTAATCCAGTTTAGTGTTGCTCTACATTAAGAGCATGCATTTCTGAGAAAATCCTGCCCACTGTGGTCATTAGCAGCAGCAGGCACTCTTTTCTGGGTCAAGTCTAAAAACTCAAATTTTGTTTTTCGAGTCAAAAAGACGTCAATCTGCAGTCTATTTCGACCTAAACTCCAAAGTGCCTTCATTTGTGAAAGGGGCCTGGTCAAATCTGGACCAAATTTCCATCGCTCACATCAAAATTCCATGATGTGCACGTTCACATGCCCTTGCATGTTGGCTGGCCACCTGGGTTGACAAACTTTGCAGTCAGACTGCATAGTCTGTAGAAGTAGCGTGGATCTCTTCTGATCCACCACAAACCCCCTTAAGCCATCTATCTATCAAAGGTGAGGGGGAGCTGGGTCACGGCTGTGTGAGAGCTCCTGCCTCAGCCTGAAATCATCAATCTTCACACACACGGGCACACACACACACGCACACACACACATGCACATGCAGAGAAACTCACACCCGCACTTTCTATTTATTTATTTATATATTTCACTCTTTTTTAACACCCCAGAGTGTTTGGAATAGCTGGGCCCACACTGAATGGCCCCGGGCTGGAGCAGAGTTGCTCTGCAGAAGGGAGATACTAGAACATAAGTTTGGTCTTCAGCAACTACTGGGACATTTTCTACTCTTCTGCTCTTCCCCTTCTCTGAGTCAGCCTGACAACTGTGTATTTCTACCACAGTCTCCTTATAAAGACTTCAGCAGAATACTGAACATTCAACTGACAAGGAAATGGTATTCAATGAATAGTGGCTGGAATCCAGCACACCGAAAGTAACAACTGCCAAAAAAAACGAGAGAAAAAAAAAAAAAAAAAAAGATCGAGTCTCTTTTTATTTCACACGGGGACATTTAAATGGCAAGTTCTCACCTCCATGCTAGTCTCTGCATTTTTTTTTTTTTTTTTTCACAACATAATAAAGCCAAAGCCAATAAACACTGCTGAATTGCATTTCTCTTGGCACCGGTGAAAACTATAGATAACGCAGGTAAATAAACACACACATCCAG
The DNA here is from genome assembly GCA_016785265.1 of Paraplagusia blochii. Taxonomy (NCBI): domain Eukaryota; kingdom Metazoa; phylum Chordata; class Actinopteri; order Pleuronectiformes; family Cynoglossidae; genus Paraplagusia; species Paraplagusia blochii. The sequence continues at coordinate 566 of JAFBJS010001004.1, read as the reverse complement.
TCACTGCATCTATATTGATCACGAAGTGAGGAAAAGTGAGCTGTGAATGGATTAGGTGTTCTGGAATTTTTTTTTTTTTTTTTTTTTTTTACATTAAATTTCTGAATAGTGTCGGTGCTGCAACATAAAGTCCGAGGTTTTATAGCAGTGCACCCACAGCAGCACAAATGCACAGCAGAGATCAGGCTCCGTGATCTGGACTGGCTGTATTAGAGATTAGTTTTAAGGCCTTTACTTTATTGGGCAGCACACAGCAGGGAAAACGTGAAAGATGAGAGACACAGAGAGATAAATGAAGGAGAGATATGGCATAAGGCTGAGAGAAGGAGACAGAGGGAGAAGGCAGAGATCTGCTCAGTTCTCACTTTCGTGAAACCTCTTTACAGATTCTGATCCCACTTCTGCCTAAAGCACTCTTAAAACACACCTTGGTCCAGTATTTTTACATAACGTAAAATTCAGTTTATACATGGACATATCTATGCATATTTATATTTTTTATACTATATGTAAATATAAATATACATACTATAACTTCTCAATTTTAGATGGCATATAGCGTCCAC
>JAFBJS010001003.1:5899-23334 GCA_016785265.1 Paraplagusia blochii | reverse complement strand
GTCGTGTTTGGAGTTGTCGTGTCTTCTGTCGTCTGGTCGGGTATTGTTTGGCATTATTTGGATCTGTCTTGTTGGGAGTTTATGTGAAGCGATTTGATGTTAAGAGTACCGAATACAGGGTACATGTACATGGTGAAGTGCATGTTTGTTTAGTTTTCAGGTTCTGTTGTTTTGTTATTGTTTAAATATATCTTGAACACCAAAGAAGAGTCACCCACTCTTGCAACTGAGTCCCACCATGTCTTCTTTGAAGAAACCCCTCCTCAACAGAATGATCCGACCACAAAAGGACTCAGGAGCCTGGGCAGAGCTGCCAGCCCTCGCTCATCCTATAGCTTCAACTGGAACCTCAGTTGACCCTCAACTGGATGTGTTTAAGTTTAAGTTTATTTATTTATAGAGCACATTTCATACAGGCATGTAGCTCAATGTGCATGAACAGAGAACATTTAGAACATTTACAGCATCGAAGTACAGTCTTACAGGCGTTCGAACAGTATAAAAATCCTGTTTGCAAAGACGGGGAAACAGTGGAGTCTTTCCTGACGCTCCGATCGACAACTTCGAGACTCAAGACTCTACGGAACTTGTTGTGCTACTATGTACACAGTGGGGACAGTCTTCTTCACCCAGGGTAAGTACTTGGAAATTATTCAATTTACTATAACATGCAATATTCCGATTATTTCTTTTCTTTCTACATGTTTTCTGAATGTAGAGCCATTTACAGATGATTTTACGTCTGTGGACTACGGTGAGCTTTCTATTTTATTTACTATTTTCATTTATTTATTTTCTGTAAATATTTACTAGACGATATTATTCTTTAATTCTACAGACGAAATAGATCGTTTACTACACAATCCGGCCGTTTACCGGGGACCTCTACCCGACATCACTCTGGCTGAACCCGATGTTCAGGATAAGGTGGTCGGTCATTACCGCGCAGAGGCAGTCAGAGAAGAGGACGACGAGTGCGTGATCATTTCCGCAACACACGAAGGGGAGGGGATACATTCTAAAGTTAAAATCGTGAGAAAGTAGGTAGTTGATCAGAGTGAGGACTCCTCTGATGACGAGCTCATTTGGACTAAACCCGTGGAGGAGTGGGAAACGGCTGAGCCTATACCCGAAGAAAACGCGGCTAGAGAGGAGGAGAACAAGGGTAAATAAAAAAAAAAAGATTGTTGTTTAAGTCCTTTTTTTCTTTACAATACAATGATACGGTTCAATGATTAAAACCTCACTCTCTTTTCTATTGCAGAAGGAGAAGAAAAAGAAGAAGAAGAAGTTGGTTCAACAGAGGACCAATCAGAAGTAAGAGCCAGGAGGATTCGACGGCTGAAGCTCCTCAGAAAACACCGTATACTGCACAGATTTTCAGCGGCGCATACGTTATATCTGAGAACCTACGCCGAAATAGCGCGAAGTATCCGCCTGTCTGAAAAATAATTGAAATAAAGCAACCATGTCAGACCAGCAACAAAGCTGTATTCCGCATGAATTATTAAACGCCATCAACGCATTAAATGTGAGCAGCGCACAAACGGGGACCAGGTCTGATCCTTTTGAAGCGTTGGAAAACGCTCTACGGCTTCTCCAAGACCTGGAAAACCGTCATCATGAACGGAATCAGCAACCAGACCCTCTACAACCATTGGAGACTGCTCTCCAGCAGATACGACTTGAGCAGATGCAGCAGCAGCAGGAGCAGAGGGAGCACCAGAGGGAGCCACATCACCCCCAGCCGGTGCAGCGACCAGAGCCGCAGGAGGAGGGACAACAGCAGGAGCAGAGGGACCACCAGAGGGAGCCACATCAACCACAACAGATGCAACGACCAGAACCGCAGGAGGAGGAGCAGCAGATGCAGCAGCAGGAGAACGAGATCATCGTCCGCAGACCCGATTTCAACAATGTGGAGATCAGGCAAATTTTTCATATTCCTCTAGCGGGTGAAGCTCCCGACCTCGCTCAATTTTATCTAGACATTGTTCAGAACTTTAATGCATTAGCTGACAGGATAAGGTCTGAAGCAAGACGTAACGATCTCATTCAGCTGGAGATCGTAGGAGACAATGTCAGAGACCATGTGGTTTTTCATTCTGACGATGGGGGTCAGAACATTTTGGAGGCTTTCGAGGGGTTGTTAGCCAGGCTGATTCAGTCCAACGGTGCAATCAGCCAAGGCTCGCAACTCACGATGAGCTCATTACCAAGAAACGGCGCTGTCTGTATGTAGTGGATAATGTTGATAATAATCTCTGTTTTGCCATCAGTCTGATTCATCTCACCAATCCTCAGTTTTCATATGATCAGGCCTTGGAGAGAGGCCGAGAGTTGCAGCACTCGGCAGTAACTCTCTCCCCAGACGGAGGTAACCCTCTCTGACGTTATTAAATTTGAACGCATACTCGGACGGAAAATTGTGGTATATCACCGCCCGTCCGAGGACCGGGCTCTCTTACCGGTTGTAACTGAATTTCCAAATTTTAATCCTTTGTACCTATTTCTTTTCCAAAACCACTACTATGGTGTAAAAAATCTCAAGGCCTTCTTAGGAGTACGGTTTGTATGCAATGGTTGTCACAGAGGGTATCAGAAGCGCGAAAAACATTTTTGCCTCGACCACTGTCATCTCTGCTTAGACCCTGAGTGCCCCTCCCACTACCAAAATGCCGTATTTTGTTCTGATTGTGGCAGAACCTGTCGCACACAGGCCTGTTACCTGAAGCATAAACAGCCTAGAGCACCCGCTGATCTCAGCAACTGTCAACAAATGTACAAGTGTCCTAAATGTAAAATGATTTCCCCTCGTGACAAACACAGGTGCAGCGTCCTCAGATGTAAAATCTGTTGGGCGGAGCTTCCTTCGGATTTGACGGGGAAAGATCAGCATCTGTGCTACATCAGACCTCTGAAACCCGAGACCAATTACTCTGACGCCATCGTCTTTTATGATTTTGTGCGTCTCAGCGCAATGCCGGCGGCGTTAGGGTTTGAGGACCGTGCCAAAGGCTTTTTTCCCCACAAATTTAGTTAATTGAATCATTTAAATTACACGGGTCCTTACCTGCCCCCCTCAGACTATGGTGTAGAGCACATGACACTCGTCGAAAGGGAGAAATTTGACAGATGGTACAATGGGGTCTCCTCCCACGGCTCGTTTAACTTTAAAAAAGAGGCTGTGTACTACTGTCAAAACGACGTTGACATTCTGAGGGAGGGATGTCTAAAATTTAGGGAACAGTTTATTGCTGAAACTAGAGTGGACCCTTTCAGCTGCATTACGATCGCTTCTGCTTGCATGAAAGTGTTTCTTACTAATTTTCTCCCTGAAAACACTCTAGCTATTCCCTCCCCAGACAACTACAGACGTCTGTCCAAATCTGTTTCGGACGTCTCCATCCAGTGGCTGGAGTGGGAAGCTCACTCTCGTGGTATCTGCATCCAACATGCTCTTAAGACGGGGGGAGAAAAACAAATTGGCTCTTATTTTGTGGACGGCTATGCTGAGATAGATGGTGTGAAATATGCCTGGGAGTTTCTAGGATGTTTTTTTTCACGGTTGTCCTTTATGTTTCAGGCCAAATGAGATCTGTCCTTTGACACGCGTTCCCTACGGTCACATGCACGCCTCTACCGAGGCGAGATTGCATGAGTTGAGGAACGTTTACGGCATCCGCACCATCGTGGTGAGTGAGCATGAGTGGCGTGAGATGACATATTCAAACGTCGAGGTAAAAAGTTTTTTGCAGAGTTACGTTGCTCCTGAGCCGTTAAACCCTCGCTGTGCTCTTTACGGGGGGCGAACTTCCGCCATGAGGCTGCGTTACAACGCCTCCCCTGGTGAAATTGTGAATTATGTTGATGTCACCTCCTTGTACCCATACGTTAATGCAAACTGTGCCTATTCTCTCCACCATCCTCAGATCATCCGTGAGAATTTCGATGACCCTTCTCGTTATTTTGGACTGATCAGAACCGTGGTGTATCCGCCGCGAGAGCTCTATTTGCCCGTTCTGCCTCACAAGACATCCCGGGGTAAATTAGTCTTTACTCTCTGTCGCACTTGTGCAGAAATCAATCATCAGGACGGTCCGTGCCCACATGACGAGGAGGCGAGGGCTGTCACAGGGGTCTGGGTTACGGTGGAGTTTAACAAAGCTCTAGAGCTGGGTTATAGGCTGGGTAAAATCACTGAGGTTTGGCACTTTGAGCAGAGCAGCAATGACATCTTTACAGGGTACATAAATACATTCCTGAAGGGCAAACAGGAAGCCTCTGGTTACCCTGCCCACGCCGCCGACAATGAGGAAGAGAAACGGCGATATGTCCTTGAGTATGAGAAGCATCAAGGCATAAAGCTGGATCCTTCCAAAATTGAGGTGAATCAGGCTAAGAGGCAGGTTTCTAAACTCTGTCTCAACAGCTTCTGGGGAAAGTTTGCTCAGAGAACTAACCAGGTGCAGACCGCACTCATTAGAAGGCCCGGGGAGTTTTTCAACGCCGTTTTTTCCGGTCACCATGAGCTCAGACACGTCTTTTTTACAGACTACAGTCAATAAGAGAAAATAAAAAGGGCGACGTGGCTCTCGTTCAGAGGACCTACAATGAGAACTGCGTCGTTCCCCCAGGTAGTTCAAATAACATTTTCATAGCCGCTTTCACCACCGCCTACGCCCGTTTAAAACTGTATGGGTATTTAGAGAGGCTGCAACATAATGTTCTCTATACCGATACAGACTCTCTGATTTACGTGGTGAGGGAGGGGGAGAGTCCTCTCGAACTCGGTCCTTACCTGGGGAATTTAACGGATGAGTTGGGGGGTGACACCATTCAGGAATTTGTCTCCGCAGGTCCCAAGAGCTACGCCTACCAGACCGCGATCAAGAAGAAGGTGGTGATTAAAATGAAGGGCATAACACAGACTTGTGAGTGTTGTGAGAAAGTGAATTTTGACAGTGTGAGCGGTCTGGTTGAAAGCTATCTTGGAGGCATGAAGGAGGCGGAACTTGAGACCCCTCAGCACGGAATTCAGAGAGATAAGAACGGGTTTCAGTTAAAAAACAGAACATTTCAAAAGAAATTCCGCGTGGTCTATGACAAGAGACGTCTCTTCCCTGACGGTACGACTCTGCCTTTTGGTTACTAGTCTGTCTAGCTGTGTTTATTTCTGTTTTTCTCTTCTTTGTATGTACGTATGTATGATAGTTTTTTTATTTATCTCCTTTCTTGTTGTTTTTTTTCTGTATATTTAATTTTCAGTATATTTAATTTTCTGTATATTATTGTATCAAGTTGTATTTATTTATAAAAATGGAAAAGATTGATTTTGATCACAGGTTAAAAGCGCCCTTTTCCTGCATAATTGTGGGGCCCAGCGGATGTGGGAAAACCTATTTTGTAAAGAATGTATTGGAAAATTGTAAATCGACGATGAATATTGTGCCTGAAAACATTGTTTGGATTTATACATCTTTTCAACCCATGTACGAGGAGTTGTCCAGGACGAATAAAAACATTAAATTTATCCAAGGACTGCCCGATTCATTTGAAGTGTTTGAGGACACCCTGGTGGTGCTGGACGATGTTATTTTTCAAGCTTCGGATCATCCGGAGGTGGTCAAAATTTTCACCCAATATCGTCATCACAAGAATATGTCGGTCATGATGTTGACTCAGAATCTATTTCATCAGGGGAAATGCAGTCGCACCATCAGTTTAAACTCCAATTATATGGTGCTGTTTAAAAACCCCAGAGACAAGTTACAGATTGATGTTTTAGCTCGTCTAATTTTCCCTTCTCAAAGAAAATATTTTTCGGAAAGTTTCCAAGACGCAACCGGCGAACCTCACGGGTATTTAATCCTCGATCTCACGCCCACCTGTCCAGAACCATACAGAGTGCGGAGCGGTCTGCTGCCGGGGGAGTATCCCGTTATCTACCTGCCTAAAACCAAGTGAGGGCGCCATGTCACAACGTATAAAAAGGAACGCGATGTTGTTACAGGCTCTGTACAGAGCATCGCCTCAGAAGCGTAAAGACATAATCGCTCACGGTTCGCCCGACTTTCTTCAGGCCTTGTGTGAGATTGCTTCAAATCTTTTAAAGGGTAACATCCCTCTTTCATCCTCACAGTACCAAAAATTGAAACGGCAGAAAAAAGTCATCAGACTGCTGGCTGACAAGAGAACCGGATTAAACAAAAAATGTCAAGTTTTGAGGAAGCAGACGGGCGGGTTTATTCTTCCTCTGCTGTCCGCCGCCGTACCCATCTTGGGAAACCTGTTGGGAGGAATATTTCAAAAACACTGAATGTTTAAAAAAATGTTTCTCGTTTCATCACAACAACTACAAAAACTGAATCGACCCTCGGAACCCTCTGTCAGAGACACGGCCAAAGATGATCTGGACGAGGGGATGAAAGCCATACTAGAAGACCCGAAACTGGATTCCTATGAAAAAATAAAACGGTACAAGTCTCTGCTGCGGAGATATCTCACTCTCTCTAAACAGGATCAGGAGGAAGAGCATCGAGTGACGGTCCGCAGCGTACCGGCAGATCCCTCCCCCTCCCCAACGAAGCCACATGCTCCGGAAACCCTGGGAACTCCTGAAACGGACGACATGGTCGTTGAAGTATGAAAATCTCTACCCACTCGGGATCATAAAAATGTACGCTACATTATGAAGAAAATATCAGAAGGTGCAGAGGGATGGACCAGAAGGGGGGAATTTATTTATAAGGGTGATGCGGTGGAAGGATCTCATATGATTGACTTGATTAAAAACATTACCCTCCCTTCCAAAAACATAACGCCTCTGAAAGGATGGAGGGGTTTCTTAAACACGTTGGCTGACTACAACATACCCCTATCTTTCATCCGTAATCGCCAAGCTCGCGAGCAGTATAGATATGTTAAATCGAATGGGGAATCAGAGACTTACGGGGAGAAGCCCGCCCAGTCCTGGGCGGAGGGGGAGGAGACGTCTCGAAAAAGGAAAAGGAGGCAGCGTTATGCCTGGACGGTCATGGATTAACTTTTACAGACTCACACCCACGCATATGTGTATGAATATAGCTAAAGAATAAAAAAAAAAGTCAAACACTGAAAAATCTTGATTGATGGTTTATTGACATTTATCTGCATTACATTCTTTGAACGTTTGTAAAGAGCATGCACGATGATGAAAATTCAGACAAGGTCGAGTGGGACATCTTAGACGATTATTTAAAAAATCATATACCATACGATCGTTTTCAAGCACATTGTCGCTGTAGGTAGAAAGACAGAGGTAGAAAATACAATGCTGTCCGCAGACTGTCGACAGCGTGTGCTGAAATTGATGACGGTGGTAAAATATGCCCTCGGAACGGTCTTCCAGGAACTTCAGAATGCTGGAGGGGTAGCGCTCAAAGTCCGGTGGGAAACCATAAGAGTCGAAAAAGGTGGAGGAGCCGTCTTTTTCCAGAGTCAGGGCTAGCCAGTGTTCTCCGGGCATATGAGAGGGGTGTGTTGACGATAAAGTAAGCGGGAGTTTTAAATTCATGCTTTAACAAGGGCAGCTGATCAGAAGCCCACACCCCACAAAACGCTTTCCCTAGAATAGGATGCAACAGACGTTCCAATCGTAGATTATCCATTTTATTTACTTTTTTCTAATAGTAATCCACCAACACCTGTCTTTTAGAGTCAATCTCCAAAATGGAATCGTAACAGGCATATACGATGAGTGTAGTGGTTTGAGGCAGAGGGACTCTCATCTCATCTCCAGTCTCAAATTCCCGTTGGAAACGGGAGATAGAGCGTCCGAGTCCTCGGTGGGTTCAAGATTAAACGCAAACAAGGCGTAACCCTCGTTAAAATCTCTGCGATCGATGCACAGAGGTAAATCTTTCAGATGTCTCCCTGTGGCTGAAAACATGTGATAAAACTCTCTGACTGAATTTCCGCGATCAAACTGGGGCTGAAAGGCTTTAGCCGGAACCTGACGCCCGTCCTGACAGAGCGCCAGGTACTCTACATCATTGTGTAAGAAATTAAAAGGGGACAGATCTCTCCTCCCGGTGAATGCTTCGTGATGGACCATGCCCAGAACCACATATTTAGGTATGGCCCCCAGAAAGAGATTCTCGTGATTACAGATCCTGGAATTCTCGGGGATAGAGTAGGTTTTCACAGTCACGCGAGAGAGTGGATAGAGGGTGTTTCCTTTCATCAGAGCAGCCGCGTGCCCCAGCCTGACGGCCGGGGAAACTGTGACTTTTTTGACAAACAGGGAGGCGGATGTAATCTTCAGAGTGTAATCCCCTGCTCGTGCTCCCATCAAGCAGAAGGGGTCGCTGTTACGTATCAGCTTGATTCTCAAATCCACAGAGTTTAACAAAAGTCTCTCACAGAAAAATATGTCTGCGTGAAGCGGTCCCAGCAGATCGACCTCTTTCGACTCTGCTGTGTACTGAGCTCTTTGATTCAATCCATTGTTTGGTCCGTTTCTGACAATAGAATCAATGTTACCCGCAGTGTCCTTGTAAAACAGACCGGCGCTAAACTGACTCTTTAACGTGTCTTCGGAGTAGTTGAGTAGAGTTTCGATCATGGCTCTGTAAGGGTGGGTGGCGCTGGATTGCGAAATCAGTCTATCCCCCAAAATGACGTCACACTGGCTGAAAATCGTGTTGAGAGGGTAGTTGATGAGACCTACTGCTGTGTCGGCGGGGATGTTGGATCCGTCCCTAGCCGTAATTTTCACCCTGAGGTGGAGCATGGTATCGTTCAGATCCAAATACTTTTCTCCATCTCCGGGAATAAAGAATTCAATGGGAGCGCTGTCGTTCAACGCAGATAGGGGTTGGCATTCTTGATATTTTTTATCCTCTATAGACAGCTGGGTCATAGGAGCTGAAAAAAGGTCCAGTTCGGCCAGGGTGCATTCACCCGATTTCCGGTGTATGATGGGCATTTTGTTATTTTCCTTTAAAATATATCAGAGCTTGAGAAGGACTTCTTTCTCTTTCCGCCGCCGCTCTTGACTGATTTGCCTTTCCCTCTGCGTTTTTTTTTTATTTTTCTGCTTGGAAACCCGCTGACCGGGAGGGCGTTTCCTCTTTTTACGGGACATGACCATAATCCCTCCTGAGCCCTCTTGACGATCGTTCAGTTTACCCATCACCCGACTGACAGCGTCTGACGCTATGTTGGACGCGGCTGCTTTAAGATGAGGTTTGGCCGCCTCGAATCCTGTTTTGAATAGAGGAGAAACGAAGCGAAACAGTCGAAAAGAGAGATCCTATGCCCCGACCGTACATCACAGGCGCTCCGTAAAAACCAGGCAGAGCCCCTCCCACCTGACTTTCATAATACCTTACGAGGCGGTGAGGATCCTGTAGATGGCGTTGCCCAGTCATCCTTCAAACAGGCTTAAAGTGTAGTTTGACGATGGTTTTACCGTAAACAAAGTTCACTGGTTTATCACGATCCGTTTTAATCTCGATACATATGGTTTTAATGTATTTCTTTGACACGGGTAGGTAATGCACCGTGCTGTGCCTGACACTCACCACGTCCCCGTAATTTCCTTTCACGGTCTCCACGCTTAGTAAGGGTGAGGAGCTGTCACCCACCGCCTGATACTGAACAATATCTGTGTAGAGAAACAGATTATATATGCCAGCGTTTATATCGCACGGGTAGGGGCTGGTGAAGTCCTTCAGAGTCCACCACTTGTTCTTTTTTAACCCTAGTATGTAACTCAGGCAATCGGAGGTCCTGATTTGAAAGTAACCGTCTCCTTTCACCTCGAGATGATTGGTGTTTTTGTTGACAACGGCTTCGGAGGCAGGATCGTGACGCCGCAAGTCGCTGATAAAATACTCTAGGATGTCTGACACACGCTCAAAGTAACCTCCTTTACATATGTTAAGAGTCACCGGGACATGATCTTGATCCAATAGTCTCAGTTCCACAGTGGCGCCATCTGGTGGTAAATTATACCAAGTACGTGGATAGGTAAATTCACACAGACCAACCATCCATTCTCCGGTCAGTTCAATGGGTTCTGCCAAATCCACTGTGTAACAGCTGCTGGTGTTGTTTCTGAATAAACTTTTACTGGCGTTAGAAGGGAGGGTCACGTAAAAACCCTCTGAGAGTCTGCGGTCCATGACGATCCTTTACTCGTATCGGCATGATGTGAGGAGAGGATAATTATTATATTTATTATTCTACAGATCGGTTACCTCTGAGGCTTTCACCCAGCTGTTGAACTTTTCCGGCCAATTTTTCCATCTGACAAACACTTGCTTTTTCCCACGGATCACGCGATGTTTTAGGATTTTTTCCACGTGAAAAGCTTTGTCATTACTCATTTTCACTTTTTGCAGCTCAGCTTCATAAAATGAACCTTCGATGGGCTCCCCGGCACCAAATCTAGATTTAAAAATCCGTGGAACCACAAGAAGGCCTGCTCCTAGGGAACGTAGTGTTCTAGTGGGTTGATAAGGCTTTATCAGATCCACTATGTAGGATGGTGCCAGACCATGAAGAGCTTTATAGGTAAGTAAAAGAATTTTAAATTGGATTCTAAAATGAATTGGGAGCCAATGAAGAGAGGCGAGGACCGGGGAGATGTGGTCTCTCTGCCGGGTTTTAGTAAGAACATGAGCTGTCTCTTATACACATCTAGATGTGTATAAGAGACAGGTGTAGTGGTTTGAGGCAGTGGGACTCTAAATCTCATCTCCAGTCTCAAATTCCCGTTGGAAACGGGAGACAGAGCGTCCGAGTCCTCGGTGGGTTCAAGATTAAACGCAAACAAGGCTTAACCCTCGTTAAAATCTCTGCGATCGATGCACAGAGGTAAATCTTTCAGATGTCTCCCCGTGGCTGAAAACATGTGATAAAACTCTCTGACTGAATTTCCGCGATCAAACTGGGGCTGAAAGGCTTTAGCCGGAACCTGACGCCCGTCCTGACAGAGCGCCAGGTACTCTACATCATTGTGTAAGAAATTAAAAGGGGACAGATCTCTCCTCCCGGTGAATGCTTCGTGATGGACCATGCCCAGAACCACATATTTAGGTATGGCCCCCAGAAAGAGATTCTCGTGATTACAGATCCTGGAATTCTCGGGGATAGAGTAGGTTTTCACAGTCACGCGAGAGAGTGGATAGAGGGCGTTTCCTTTCATCAGAGCAGCCGCGTGCCCCAGCCTGACGGCCGGGGAAACTGTGACTTTTTTGACAAACAGGGAGGCGGATGTAATCTTCAGAGTGTAATCTCCTGCTCGTGCTCCCATCAAGCAGAAGGGGTCGCTGTTACGTATCAGCTTGATTCTCAAATCCACAGAGTTTAACAAAAGTCTCTCACAGAAAAATATGTCTGCGTGAAGCGGTCCCAGCAGATCGACCTCTTTCGACTCTGCTGTGTACTGAGCTCTCTGATTCAATCCAATGTTTGGTCCGTTTCTGACAATAGAATCAATGTTACCCGCAGTGTCCTTGTAAAACAGACCGGCGCTAAACTGACTCTTTAACGTGTCTTCGGAGTAGTTGAGTAGAGTTTCGATCATGGCTCTGTAAGGGTGGGTGGCGCTGGATTGCGAAATCAGTCTATCCCCTAAAATGACGTCACACTGGCTGAAAATCGTGTTGAGAGGGTAGTTGATGAGACCTACTGCTGTGTCGGCTGGGATGTTGGATCCGTCCCTAGCCGTAATTTTCACCCTGAGGTGGAGCATGGTGTCGTTCAGATCCAAATACTTTTCTCCATCTCCGGGAATAAAGAATTCAATGGGGGCGCTGTCGTTCAACGCAGATAGGGGTTGGCATTCTTGATATTTTTTATCCTCTATAGACAATTGGGTCATAGGAGCTGAAAAAAGGTCCAGTTCGGCCAGGGTGCATTCACCCGATTTCCGGTGTATGATGGGCATTTTGTTATTTTCCTTTAAAATATATCAGAGCCTGAGAAGGACTTCTTTCTCTTTCCGCCGCCGCTCTTGACTGATTTGCCTTTCCCTGTGCGTTTTTTTTTATTTTTCTGCTTGGAAACCCGCTGACCGGGAGGGCGTTTCCTCTTTTTACGGGACATGACCATAATCCCTCCTGACCCCTCTTGACGATCTTTCAGTTTACCCATCACCTGACTGACAGCGTCTGACGCTATGTTGGACGCAGCCGCTTTAAGATGAGGTTTGGCCACCTCGAATCCTGTTTTGAATAGAGGAGAGACGAAGCGAAACAGTCGAGAAAAGAGAGATCCTATGCCCCGACCGTACATCACAGGCGCTCCGTAAAAACCAGGCAGAGCCCCTCCCACCTGACTTTCATAATACCTTACGAGGCGGTGAGGATCCTGTAGATGGCGATGCCCAGTCATCCTTCAAACAGGCTTAAAATGTAGTTTGACGATGGTTTTACCGTAAACAAAGTTCACTGGTTTATCACGATCCGTTTTAATCTCGATACGTATGGTTTTAATGTATTTCTTTGACACGGGTAGGTAATGCACCGTGCTGTGTCTGACACTCACCACGTCCCCGTAATTTCCTTTCACGGTCTCCACGCTTAGTAAGGGTGAGGAGCTGTCACCCACCGCCTGATACTGAACAATATCTGTGTAGAGAAACAGATTATATATGCCAGCGTTTATATCGCACGGGTAGGGGCTGGTGAAGTCCTTCAGAGTCCACCACTTGTTCTTTTTTAACCCTAGTATGTAACTCAGGCAGTCGGAGGTCCTGATTTGAAAGTAACCGTCTCCTTTCACCTCGAGATGATTGGTGTTTTTGTTGACAACGGCTTCGAAGGCTGAATCGTGACGCCCCAAGACGCTGGTTAAATACTCTAGGATGTCTGACACACGCTCAAAGTAACCTCCTTTACATATGTTAAGAGTCACCGGGTTATGATCTTGATCCACTAGTCTCAGTTCCACAGTGGCGCCATCTGGTGGTAAATTATACCAAGTACGTGGATAGGTAAATTCACACAGACCAACCACCCATTCTCCGGTCAGTTCAATGGGTTCTGCCAAATCCACTGTGTAACAGCTGCTGGTGTTGTTTCTGAATAAAGTTTTACTGGCGTTAGAAGGGAGGGTCACGTAAAAACCCTCTGAGAGTCTGCGGTCCATGACGATCCTTTACTCGTGTCGATATGATGTGAGGAGAGGATAATTATTATATTTATTATTCTACAGATCGGTCACCTCTGAGGCTTTTACCCAGCTGTTGAACTTTTCCGGCCAATTTTTCCATCTGACAAACACTTGCTTTTCCCCTCGGATCACGCGATGTTTTAGGATTTTTTCCACGTGAAAAGCTTTGTCATTACTCATTTTCACTTTTTGCAGCTCAGCTTCATAAAATGAACCTTCGATGGGTTCCCCGTCGTAATCTTCTAGTTTGTACACAGGGGGCGTACGAGGAATGCCTTGTGTCACCGTAAAAATTTCATCCGTAAAACTCTGTTCGTATTTTTTATCAAACTTTCCTCTCAGCTTGGATATTCTCACCAAATCCCCCTTCTTAAATCGCATCTTTATTTTTTGACCAGTAGGTGTCGCCCCGAACAGGTGACGAAACACACTCTCTGCGTTCTCTGAGCACACCTCCGCAGGGGTCATTTTAATACTCTTATGATAGCTGTGATTGTATCCGTCCATCAGGTCGGGCAATACATCGAGGTAACGTCTGGTATTGCGAGCCGTAAAATATCTCCACATTCTCGTTTTTAACGTGCGATTAAACCTCTCCACTACCGAAGCCTTTAAATCACTGGCTGTGGAAAAATGTGTTATACTATGCTTCTTCATCAATGTCTGGAAACTCTTGTTGAAGAATTCTTTCCCCGCATCGGTTTGTAATTTTTCAGGCACTCCGCTTTCTCGCAACACCGTCTCGAAAGCTCGGGTCACTTCAGACCCCGTCTTTTTCTTTAAGACACGCGCATAAGCTTTTTTGGAGAATACGTCTATGACGGTCAGCAGATAACGGTAACCGTCGTTCTGCGCCGACAGTGCCTGCATGTCGCACAGATCAGCCTGAAACTGTTTCAGCGGTTTAGTCACAAACACTCTGTTTCTCTTAAATTGCACTCGTGCCGGCTTGTGTAAAGTATAGGCATCCTGCTCCGCTAAAAAGTTTCTAACTTTATCTTCACTTACGCTTCGACCCCCCTCTTCTTCCACACCTTGTCGGAGCCGCTTCACACCGCCGAAACTACCAGGGTGACGCGGGTCATAATAGGCTCTTTTCATGAGGTTTTTCTCAGCCATCCTGTCTTTACAAGCATCTGAAACCGTCTGCGTTATTATCTCGCAGAAAACCGCTTTTTAAACTTTTTGAAAAAATATACACTTTTTTTTCCACTTTCCTCTTTTATTGGAAAAAATGCAGCACACATGAAAACCTAAAATATATAAAACACACTGGTTATAAATGTTTTTTTTTTCTTTTTACTAAATAAAAAAGCAGTATATAAGATTATAAGGCTGATATATAAACATAGCAGCGAAAAATGTTTCACATTTTAAAAAAGATAAAGGAATACAAGGGCAGTAACAGAATAGTACAATAGTGAACAAATCTTGAAAACATTAGTTTCCCCTGTAACAGTCTGTTAACAATCGCAGCTGTCCAATTTTCACCACATCCTGCCCCACCAGTTCCTCGTACGCCTCGCTGATGGCCCGGACATCTCGGGAACAGTGTCAAGTTGTGGATCCATCTCTCTCTCTCTCTTTTCTGCTTTGGTTGAAGGGAGCTGAATGACCGCTCTCTTTAATGCTTTTTTTTTTTTTTTTCTGTCAGCTGGTGGGTGTGGTTCGAGAGTTAGGTGGAGGGTGGGGTAAGGCTTCAAAACTTTAATGTTTTTCTCACCGCTACGTCACTCCAGCAGCGACAACATCGAAAAAGTAGTGTGATGTCCCTTCTCACCCCAAGCATCTTTTCCTTCCACTGAAAGGCTGGTAAAAGCATCATAGTACGAAATAAACCACATTCAGGGTTAAACTTTTCTAAAACAAATATATTAGGGTCATCCGATCCATTCATAGAACGCAGACTGGCCCGCATCCTCCACTGTCCCATGTCTGTTTTATCAGACGACCAGGTGACGGAAAAAATTATTTTGGTTTCAGTGAGTTTATCATCCCTAAAAACCACCCTTGTGCTCGGACCAGGACGCTGATTCTCCTTCTCAGCACCCCCCTCCTCCTCCTCCACCTTCTCCTCCTTGACAGCGGCTTCTCCGGTCTCCGCAGTCGTCTCGTGAGGGGGCACAGCTCTGGACTCTTCCCCTTCCTCAGACACCTCTATCACGGGGGATTCGTCCTCCTCCTCCTCGGTCCTGCATTTTTTCTGAGGAGTCTCATCTCCCCCAAAAAGCCGCTTACCGGTCTCATCATCGCAGGCTAGCGACAGCAATAGTTTCAGCGCAGCCCAATCCTTGGGGGATATTCTCACTATGTTGGAGGACTCCACCATAGTTTCCCCTTCTCTCGTCTGGTAGAGCCAGAGTTCACCGAGCTCATACTTGAAGACATACCCCCACGCTCCGCATCCTTCGTAGGGTAGAGGCCATTCACCGCTCAGGGTCCGGGGAGACGGCATCTGGATGCGGCTCAGGTAGAAGGCTCTCTTCTTTTTCGGAGCACCGACCGTGCTGTATTTGCGGCTGAAGAGCGCGATGGGGGTCTCGCAGAGTAACGAGGATGACCAGCCGTGGAGTAAGTTTTCTCGAAACCCTTCATCCGAAGAGTTCGGAGCCATGTCCCCATCCACGAAGATGGGTGCCTCTGAAGACGTTATCACAGCCATGACAACTTGGTAAGTGTCAGTCACGACTCTCTATTTTTATCCTCTCCAGCCCTCCTCCCTGACTGTATCGAAGTGTGTGTGTGTGTGTGGGGGCAGGGGTCCGGATGCAGAGTGGGTCTGGGTGGCGGGGGTGTTGATGTGTGTGTGTGTGTGTGTGTGTGTGATCTGATAAGAACATATGCAGGACACACAGCTGTGAAAAACTTGTGTAAAGTTTTAAACCAAGTTCTCTCTCTCAAAGTTTAGTGTTACAAAGTAGAGTTTTCTTTAAAAACTCCTTTTCACTAACAAGAGAGAAAACTTTATCCGTTTTCTATTTCTTACAAAAAAAAAATGAGAAGACACTTTAACTGTTTTCTATTTCTTACAAAAAAGGAGGAAAACTTTAACTGTTTTCTATTTCTTACAAAAAAGGAGGAAAACTTTAACTGTTTTCTATTTCTTACAAAAAGAGAAGAAACTTTAACTTTATTTATTCCTTAACCAATTGAAGAAAAACTTTATCCTCTCTTTAAACATAACTGTATTCTTCTACATTTCATTATTTCTACCTTTATACTTTAATTCTACAACACTTATTACCAAACTCTGAAAAGTTTCTTAAAGACATTTCGCCGACATTGATGACGACGCAGGTGTGTGCGCACGTGTGGGAAAGTGTCTGTGTACACATCCTGTTAAAACACATGTCGACATTTATTGCTTATAGACACCATAAAACAAAAACAAACAAATACACTTTCTCAAGACCACCTGACCCCTAATGAACTCTTAACCCCCCTCTCCCCACTCAACAAAAACAACACCTCCCTCCTCAACGACTTAAACGACTTAAACAACTTCTTTGGACGCTTTGAAATGCATAACAGCACTACCCCACAGAAAACTCCACCAACACCCCACGACCAGACCCTGTGCCTGTCGTCAGCCAGCGTGAAGAGGGCGCTTACCAGCATAAACCCACGCAAAGCTGCAGGACCAGACAACATCCCAGGTCGAGTGCTGATGGACTGTGCGGAAGAGCTAAAAGATGTCTTCACAGACATCTTTAACATCTCACTGGAACAAGCCATCGTTCCATTGTGTTTCAAAGCTGCCACCATCATCCCTGTGCCGAAAAAACCATCCCCATCCTGCTTCAACGATTACCGCCCCGTAGCACTGACACCCATCATCATGAAGTGCTTTGAACGGCTAGTCAAGTCACACATTCAAACTATCCTACCACCCACCCTAGACCCATACCAGTTTGCATACCGCTCCAACCGCTCCACAGAGGATGCAATCTGCTCTGCTCTCCACCCAGCCCTCACTCACCTGGACAAAAAAGATGCGTATGTGAGAATGCTGTTCATCGACTTCAGCTCAGCATTCAATACCATCGCACCTCAACAACTCATCAGCAAACTGGACCAGCTGGGTCTCAGCACCTCCCTCTGCAACTGGGTGCTAGACTTCCTCAGCCAGCGACCACAAGCAGTACGTGTCGGTAACAACACCTCGAGCACCATCACCCTGAGTACAGGAGCCCCCCAAGGCTGCGTACTCAGCCCTCTGCTCTTCACCCTACTGACACACGACTGCACAGCAACCCACAGCTCCAACCACC
>JAFBJS010001002.1:24569-43189 GCA_016785265.1 Paraplagusia blochii | reverse complement strand
GTACATATGTATATGCGTGTGTGTGCTTTTGTACTTATATATATACTCTAGAAGTATGTATTCTACACACTAAGATTGATAGTAATATAATATCATATAAAACAAACTTAGGTTGGTTGTAATGTTGACATAGTGAAATAGTATAACAATAAAAATGGACATCACTCATCACCAAACAGTGATAATTATTGTTTACTAATCCACTAACACTACTAACATTAATCTATCTATCTACTACAAACCTACTGAGCCACTGTTTAGGTCTTACATACTCATATTTGTATCTAATGTATATTTTTGGATTTTAATGAATAGTATTGTCTGGTATCTGTCCATCTTTCTATCCATATATTTAAATATGTTTAAATGAATTCATGAAACTGTATGCCTTATTTTTGATTATTTTTTTTATTTTCACTTGCATTTTACATTTTACAACTTTGCGATCAAGTTGTTTGGCATCACTGCTGTATGAATTCAAATTTGATGGAATTTCTGTCTCCAACATTTTCATCCACGTCTCAACACTTGAAACACAGAGTATGCTTAGCTTGTCTCAGGTTGTTTTCTTCCTTCTACTTTATAAAAATGTAGGTCAACATATTTGTGGTTTACGTCAGACGGTGACGCTTTGACCTTTTCTTTACCTTGAAGATCCTGAACTGATCTCAGATCAGTGACATACTCATGGTATTTTCTCTTCTTTTTCACACACCCAATTAGGGACTTAGAAGAGTGGTACTTCGCAGAGTCTCTCACCACGGGCCTGCAGGGCTACATCCCCTACAACTTTGTTGCTATGAGCAAAGTGGAGACTGAACCGTACGTCAAACAGGAAACATAAAAATACACCCATCTCAACACCTTCTCATTTCAGACTGACACCGTGTGCACCTGGAAAAGGAAAGGGATAAAAATTTAACACGTTGTGTGTTTGTGCTGCAGATGGTTCTTCAAGACCCTTTCTAGAAATGATGCCATGAGGTTGCTCCTGGCTCCTGGGAATGCTCAAGGCTCATTCCTGATCCGAGAGAGTGAAACTAACCCAGGTGAACCCACGTGCCGTCATCCGATTATTAGATCCTTCAAGCTTACGTCTGCAGGTTTCTTCTCACAGTGGAAACTGAGGCTGTAATACATGGGTGTAATAACCACAAGCGTGAGATCATGCTCCCTCAGGCTTCCTGGCAGTGGCTCAAAATACACTTATCCCAAAACTCTCCTTCCTGTCTCCCATCAGGCTGCGGGTATTAGATTTGGTTTTGTTTTCAACCTCAGACACAAAATAGAAATGCTGATCTTACTAAATATATCCAACATTTTTAAGAAACCATTTGATTCAGTGTGTTGTATCTCCAAGTAGAACGTTTCCGAGAGTTGTGGGGTTTATTCCCAGAGGCACTTATCCTCAATATACTCACTGTGTGGCATCCTGGAAGTTGCAACAACGTACCTAATAGCACTCCCAGTGGTAGGCTCTGGGTATTGTGAAAGCTTAATGTAAATTTCTTTATATTATTTTTTTTTAATGTAGGGCTGTCCCCCACAGGAATTTGAATGTGAAGGTATTTGACGGAAAAAACTATAAACACTGTTTGAAGTCATCTTAGGAACCACTAGTAATGGTGGTTTAAAAGCATTTAAGGGGGCTAACCTTAATATTTAGCATAATTTTATTTATATTTTCTCTTTATAACTCTTTGTCATTGTGATCACCAAAGTAAACAGTGGCCAACTGTGAGAGACTGGGGAGAAGTGAATGAAGATGGTGCCATGCTCAGAGGTCCTCGGTGTTAACTTAGCAGCTAAGCAGCATTTAAGGAACTGGACTTGGGTTTGGTTCCTTAACCACTGGAAGACCACCAGTGGAAAAAGATTAAAACCTTTTATTTTTGTTTTTAACTGACCACTTGACTTTAGTTTCTGCAGTCTTCTGCTCTTATATCAGTTTCCAGGAAACTTTTTGGATTTTTCCTTTCATTAGAGGTAAATCTTTGTGAGAAAATCCATCCAGAAACTCCTCTGCTACAGGTTCATATGCCTTATCAATAAGGGACCTGGACTACAACACAGGGGAGGGCGTCAAGCACTACAGGATCCGTAACCTGGACAACGGCGGCTTCTACATCACGGCCAAGATCTCCTTCAACTCTCTGAAGGAGCTGGTGCAGTATCACACCCGTGAGTCCACAGCCTCTTGAGGAACATGTTGAGATCTTTGAATGGTAAAGGTGATCACCGGTCTCCTCTCTTACTTCTCTGCCGTAGGCGAAGCTGATGGATTATGCACAAAGTTGGTGAAGCCCTGCCAGTCAAGGGCACCGCAGAAGCCCTGGTGGCAGGACGAATGGGAGATTCCACGAGAGTCCTTGAAACTGGAGCAGAAACTGGGAGCGGGGCAGTTTGGAGAAGTGTGGATGGGTGAGTTATGGGGGAGCTGAAAGTTACAGGAAGGACGAATGGTGTTACGTTTAAAAATGTGTTGAGATGAGAGGGCAGAAATATGACCATATGTTGGGAATCAGTTTAAAATCAATACAAATGTTTGTCAGTTCTCATTGGTTGTTGTTAATTGCACAGCAAAGAGTGAGCAGGATGCTGATCATCTGAAATAGTCAACTTTAACTTCAACATTTATTGGTTTAAAGTGCCAAACTATAACAACTGTTATCTCAAGGCTCTTTACAGAACAATCATACATGAAAATAACAATATGCAATACAAGGAGGAAATACCCCCTGCCCTTATAGACCCTCACACCGGCTGAGGAACGACTCCCAAAAAACCTAGACAGGGAAAAAAGGCGGAAACCTCAGGGTGATTGACAGTCGAGGGGATCCTCACCCAGGACGGACAGGCAAACAAAACAGAAGCAGGAAAAACACAGGTTCAGGTTAAGAGAAAGGGCACTATAAAGTCCCTTTATAGTCTATTCAGTTCATATGCCATAAGACGAAGTCCTGGGTCCAGATCTCAAACAGCGTCTCTGTAGAGTTGGGGCAGGTGGTTCTAAAGCAGAGGGGCCTGATAACAGAAAGGTTTGGCTCCAAATCTAGATTTAGAGATTCATGGAACCACGACCTGCTCCTATAGAACGAAGAGTTCTAATGGGTTGATAGGGTTCTATCAACTCCACTATATTGGAGGGTGCCAGCCCATGGGGAGATTTGTATGTATAGGTGAGCAGAAGAACTTTAAATTGAATTCTAAAGTCACTGATCATACTATGTTACACTTTTGTACAGTAAAGGGTGGCATGCATATATAATGTTGTGACTCACTTTAAAACTCAGATGTCAGGTCCCCACGTAACCTTCAGGAGGGACATTCAGGTGTTGAAATACAATGTGAGTTAGAAACTTCGTCCACAAACACAAGCGTTATATTAATAGTAAGTCAGTCTATGACGGTTTGACATTGAATCAAAGGAGATCAGATCAGATCAGATGCGTTGTTTCAACAGTGTTTCTAGTAAGAATTGTGACTTTTTCATTCTGTTGTTGAAGAGAACCATTTGAGTTGATAGGTTTCACAAATAAACTGAGTTGGTGATGGGGTTTTATAGCTCTGACAGTTGTTTTGTTTATTATCAAAATGTGAAAAAAAAAACAAAAAAACAATCATATCGTATTGTGACTTCAGTGTTGAATCATCAGTATGGTTTCAGGTGGATCACTCAACCCTGAAAGGTGTAATCAACAGGTCACTCAGTGGAATTTATGACGATATAAACATGTCTTTGCAGAGTGTTAATGGTGGGAAAGGTTTGCCAGCGAACAATGCTTTACCATTAATGGCTGTAGTGTCTGTGCAGTGTTGTGTGGTTGCAGTGGGCAGCAACAGCCCCTTATTAGTCAGTCCAAACACTGTTGTCCCTTCGGTTTTCCATTCTCAATCTGAATAGTTTGGATCTCACCCTCGAGGCTCAGCCTCTGTTTATTTACAGTATTATCTCCCATGTACAGTGAAGATCGTGTTCCTGCCTCTGTTAAACTGCGCAGTGTTATTTAATTCACACAAGCAAAATTATGTTGCTTATTTTAACTGCAGGAGATTAAACGCATCAGTGATAGTTTTAGGTGACAGGTTTCTAAAGCAGTGGAGAGGTGTCCTGTTTATGTGTCATGAGAAACAAAAGCAAGGTCCATTAGCTGGAAAGTGTATTTTTTTATCTACACACATCATTGTATAAACTAACAACGACTAGGAAATTGTATTTTATAATTTATATTTGTTGAAAAAGATAAACAAGTGTCAAATTGTTGATGAGTTCAAAATAACTGAAAAGTGAAACAAATAATTTAGTTTAAAGCAATTTGTAGCTAAAATGAACCAAACACATTTCTTAAGTAAAACAAACCAAAGACCCTGCATTTTGGTGAAATAAGTGATGGAAATTAAAAAAAAAGGAATAGAACTATATTAATCCCTGTAGGGAGTATCCTTTGGGGAATTATGCCTCTGCATTTAACCCATCACTGTAGTGAGCAGGGGGCTGCTGGGTGAGCCAACACCAGGAGAGCAGTGTGTGGGAGACCATGCTCAGGGTACCTCAGCGGTAACTTGGCGGTAGGGGGATTCGAACCAGGGGCCTTGCGAACCCAAGCCTGCTTGCTTAACCATTAGGCCACCAACTGTCCCCTAAATAGAAGAAAAACAACTACCAAAAAGATCAGCCACAATGTTTTCAGTTTGTATGTTTGTATTAAAAGCTCACATTAGCCAAAGAAGATTTTCTGTGACCATTGTGGTCTAGTAATAGTTTGATGGTCAGAATACTAGCCATGGTTTAAAATATGGGACCAAACTACCAATGAAAATAAAGAAGTCATTAAGTCAAAGTTTTATGCCCAGAGTGTTCTTGACGTCTGGATTTTTCCTTTCAGGAGTCTACAACAATGACAGGAAGGTCGCCATTAAGAACCTGAAGATGGGCACCATGTCAGTGGAAGCCTTCCTGGCTGAGGCCAACATGATGAAGAACCTGCAGCACCGCCACCTGGTGCGCCTCTTTGCTGTCGTCACCCAGGAGCCAATCTACATTGTTACAGAGTACATGGAAAACGGTGGGTCAGACATGAGTCATTTGACTAAAACCCATTTATAGGCATAGAACACAGGGGGAAATCCTCATATAGCAGAAATGATCTTCTTTTGTCTGGGTTTTTCCATGAAACCAGCTCTAATTTAAAAGTAAATTCAGCTAAAATCCCTGTGTCATCAGAGTAGGTTTTCTCTCAGGTTGAATAAATATGTCCAAACCTGACTGAAAAGATCATTTGTGTAATTTGGGAAATGATGTGAGCCTACAGTGAATACGATGCACTTTTAGTCACAGTCCTGGTGTCAGAACATGTTGATCTGTTATCTGAGCGAGTGGGTGAGAGAACAAGCTCCAACAGAAGCCTTGGTAACTTCTTAACACTATCATGAACATTTTTTCCACATCAGTGATTCACATCAGTGATTATACTGAGCCGCACCTGCACCTTTCATATCAGATACTGGCTACAGTGTGATATCAGCTGTGAATGTAGATGATTTCAGCCATCAACTGTGCTTTTATTATATGGTAAGCAATTTGTGGATTGCATCTAGATTTGTCAGAAAAAAAATTAACAAAGTGGCATTGACTTCTGTCATCACTGGCTGATCTTCAGAATCTGGACAAGAAATACTCAAAATCCACCTTGAATTAGCTTCTCATGTTCACATGTGTACATTTTGCACAACATTCCCAAATATACTAATTCATTCATCTTCATCCTCTTATCAGTTACTGGTTGTTAGGGGCAATCACGCTGCTTCATACTGTGAGCCTTCCTGTGGGTGGTAAGCCCCTTAGAAGCTATGTGGGTTGGAAAGGTGCGATGTTCAGAGCACCTCAGTGGCAACCTGGCAACTGGTGGATTAGAACCTGAAGCCTTGCGGACTCAAGTCTGCCTCCTTAACCACTAGCCCACCACTGTCACTCAGCAAAAATGTATTTATTCAAAAGTAGGAAAGTTAGACAACTGTGTGTGAATTCGTATAAATTTGCATTGAATCAAAGGAGTACATTGCATTATCCCAATGTTTCTGGTCATACCGTTGGACTACACACTCTAATACAGTAGGTGGCAGTATGTGGCTGAAAACATTAGTTGTGCTGAATTGATCATTTTGATTGGTGATTTACAGAATTGTGATGAATAAATGATCATAACATGTGTACACTACACAAGAACATTCACACTTTTTCCCATGACCTTTCAGGAGGTTCAATGGTGTTTACTCTCCAGGAGGAAGTCCCTCATGGAGATTTTAGGTCCGTAAGCCAGTGAGGGTGAATCACCGAGTTATTGTTCAGTGAGATATCTGATTAGACCTGGACCGTGTCCAGGGTCTGTGTGATGGTCATCATCAGCCTGAAGGTGTGAAAGTTCCGAGCAGTAAACAAACAACACTGAAGGGTTTTTGTAACAGTAGCTAGGAACCAGAACTCTGGCTTTTCTTACTCAACACATCGTACAGAAATGTTCACAATCAAAGAAACGAATGTAAAACATATTATAAACGTAAGCGAAGGTTATGAGTGTGTGAAGAACTTTATCAGATGCCCAGGGCAGAAGATACACTCTGATCTGGTGGTATCTGAATCTGAATCACCTGCGTATAACAGAATAACATGATAATCAACCAAAACCTTGGACATTTTTTGACCATGTCTGAAACCCCTCCATTTACTCTTACTGTGATGGAAATATATAGTGGAGCCTTTAAATATGATTTGTACAGAGTTTGACTGCTTTATTAGTTTGTTAAGGTGTTATACTTCCTGTTGTGGCGGTGTGAGACTGACACCTCAGGCAGGAAGTAACCAGGCTTGGTCATGTTTGGTTCATGTCACGGTTCTTTGGCAAACGAGATGACAAATTTTTCCTCTCATTTTTTGTGCTTTCTGAAATCTTAAACATGTCAACGCTTGTTTTAACAAATTAATTTTGACATTTGTTTTACCTTTGAAAAAATGAAAAACATTGGTTTTGGTTTCTATTTTGTTTTTTCTTTCTTATGATTGAGAAATCCATAGAGGGTCGTTGTGAGTCCAACACAACAGCAGCTTCAGAGCCAAAGTTTGAAGAGATCCTTTGTGAGCTCTCAAACCATGAGTGGCCTGTAAAACCAGCAGCGCTGCTCGTCCGTGTGGCTGCCTCTGTGTGCAGCCTCCACACAGTTGGCTCTTCTGTTGTCCCCATAAAGGACGGCTTTGAGTTCTCATCTTTTCTCTTTTGTCCCCGTCCTCGGCTATCAAAAACAACAAAGTTGAAAAATAACAGGCGTGTCTTCCAGTTTCCCTTTGTAACCTCAGAAAGAGCCGCTCCCGCCCCAGACGGCTCAGTCTGTCTCTTGAACCCTTGCCTCCTCTTTCCTGTTACCTTCATTCCTCCTGAACTATTTCCTCTGACTGCTGTGGAGAGGCCATTGTCTCCTGCTAATCATGTCCAACACAAAGTCTGCTGTCAGGGGCTGCACATCAGCGTTGACTGATGCCTGTGCACTTCCTCGCTGTGATGTGTTCACTGACTCAAGCTGCTGTTCTGGCCCAAACTCTGTCTATTTCTGTCTGTGGGTCAGTCAGTTGGGTTTATCTCTAAAGCATGATTACACTTTTGGTTCTTTTTTGGTCACTTTCATTGTCTCTTTCCCCCAGAGTAAAAAATATATATAAAACAGCATCACAAACTGACTTCACTAGGGATCTACTTCACTATGATAAACAAGAACTTTGTTTCTCTATTGTGGAAATAATGTTTAATTCACTGTCATGTCTTACAGGAAGCCTGGTGGATTACCTGAAAACACCCACAGGAGGCAATTTACCCATGAACACCCTGATAGACATGTCAGCTCAGGCAGGTTTCTCTTCTTTATTATTGTCTGTTATATATTGAATGTATCTTTTCATATTTCTTGATCACATTTTCAGTCTTTTCAACCTTACCTGTATTTACTAGTATGTATGTAGTATGTAAGGATGATTTTTATTACATGGGTCAAATACAGCTACTATCAAGTGTGAGAGGATCC
Organism: Paraplagusia blochii; assembly: GCA_016785265.1. NCBI lineage: Eukaryota > Metazoa > Chordata > Actinopteri > Pleuronectiformes > Cynoglossidae > Paraplagusia > Paraplagusia blochii. The sequence goes on along the minus strand of JAFBJS010001002.1, from coordinate 35,119 downwards.
AAAGGGATGTCATTGAAATGTGATTTTTTTTTGGCCAAAAATGCACTTCTGGAACACAGTTTTCTTAAAATATTTGTAGCCTTGCACCAGATTTGGTGCATTTCTTCCTGGTTGGTTTGTGGTTGTTCTCATAGTTTCTGACTTTTAACCAGATTCCTGGTAACATCTCTCTGAATCTATCCCTTTATCATTCTATTTAGACATTATTATCTCATTTACGTTCTTCCTAGGTAATTTTTATTTCTCCTGTATATTCCTCTAGTTCTGTAAATTAATTCTACTTATTAAAACAAATGAATTAAATTTACAGGAAAATTGTTGGCACTTGGCACAAGTTTAGAAAATAAAAAATATTTGTCCCTGACCTTATCCTGACTCTAGTCTTGTGTACAGCAGGTCAGAGAAATGAAGAGAACTGTTGTGAATTGTGCTGCTTGACATTTGTTAGGAGCAAAGAAGCAAATACATAAAGAGGACATTGTGGAGGAACCGATGAGTGATGATCACTCCTTGGTGGTCTGTTTTTTTTTTTTAATGGTACAGTGTTTAAAGAAACCACGACATACTGTGTGTGTGTGTGTGTGTGTGTGTGTGTGTGTGTGAAGATGGAAAGCAAACCACAGCATGAGATGTTCCAAAGTCTGCTCCAACCAAAGATGCTTCCGAGGGATTAGACTAATTCTCAGGCCCAGAGTCTCTGCGGTGGCAGAACAGATGCCAGTCGACACGCACTGTTGGCATTGTGGTGAAAACTGGAAGCAAGTAACGGTGGAACCATTATGTGCAAGAGCATTAAATAGAACTGATGAATGAGTCAACTTGTGCTGCTGTGTTGGAAAGTTTCTTTACCAGAGCAGCGAGGCGTCAAGCTTCAGCGGTTGGTGTCAACGTCAGAAGTTTGTGAAATACCATACAGGAACTTCTCAGGTTATTGGGGAGATCTTGAGGAGACCTCACACCTGTGTGATGGTTTTCTTTCGTTTGAAGAACTGGGAACTGAAATGTCGGTGGTGGTCTTCAGAGAAATTATTGCAGTGGTTAAACTAATTGGCATTTCATCAAGAAATAGTGTGATAAGGCTTATTACAGGTCTGGTTTAGATCGTAGGAAGTGACCTGTAGAAGAGGTAAACTCTGGTTTTGGAATTAATTGTTTGTCGGAAGAATCTTACACGTTATACTTGTGCTGTGCTGCCCCCCACAGGTGGCAGAAGGGATGGCTTTCATTGAACACAGAAACTACATCCATCGAGACCTTCGGGCTGCCAACATTCTGGTGTCCCAGGAGCTCATATGTAAAATTGCTGACTTTGGACTCGCGAGGCTCATCGAGGACAATGAGTACACCGCCAAAGAGGGTAAACAAATAAATCATGGAAATATGAACCGGAAGGAAGGATTATATTTTATATGAGGCTTTAAAAGAGACAGTTTTGTAGATTAATGGTACAAGTAAACGTTGGAGCACGGGGCAGATGGCTCCTAATTACTTTTAAAAGTATAAATCTTCATTGTACAAAAATCACAAATGAAAAAAATATATTTTCACAAACTGTTGTTTATTATAGTTGTACAGTCTAAAAAAAGTTGAATATTTTTCAATTTAACAACATTTTATTATTGATCTACTGTATTAACATTGACTACAAATATCTCCTGTGTTGACACAGGTGCAAAGTTTCCCATCAAATGGACGGCTCCAGAAGCCATTAACTACGGCACCTTCTCCATCAAATCTGATGTCTGGTCCTTTGGTATTCTCCTCACAGAGATAGTGACGTATGGACGCATACCTTATCCTGGTAAATGCTCAGCTGTGTTTTTGGATAATCTTGTTGGAGGGGTGTCAAACATGAGGTCTGGGGCCCAGACTACAACTAGGGCGTTCAATTTGGGCCACCTAAGAATTATTCATTCGTCTTCATTCTCTTATCAATTACAGCAGGCATGGGCAAACTAAGGCCCACGGTCCATACAGCATTGTGATGCAGCCCATCAAACTTGTCATGATTACATATATTGTTTGTATTGTGATTATACTTCTGCTTTTTCTTCTGCCCTCAACACCCCTTTTTCCCTATAAATGGCACATGCGTAATATGATTATATATAAAATTATATAAAAACATAATTTACCTCAATTCAACAAAGCGCTCCATATCTATGATCCTCCTCCAGCTCTGAGTCCAATTTCAGGAACAATTGTGGCCCACAACTCAAAACATTTGCCCACCCCTGCATTACTTCATTACTGGGTTACAGGGGCAGCAGTCTTCACAACTGCCACCCAAATGGCATTGCATCATAATGTACTGTGAGCCTTCCTGTGGGTGGTGAGCCCACTGGCAGATATGTAGGTCTGGACTGTGCTATGCTCAATGCGCCTCAGTGGCAACCTGGCAGCTGGTGGATTCAAACCTGAAGCCTTGTGGACCCAAGTCCACTTCCTTATCCTGTAGGCCCTCCAAAATTATATTTTATGAAATATTAATATTTTTATACATTTGTTGCATTGAAACTAAGTGGGAAATACAGAATTATTGCTTTTGTACTTATGTTATAATTGTACTGGGCCAGCCCAAATGACATCTAATTAGGTTGAATGTGGTCCTTGAACTAAAATGGGTTTTGCACCCCTGCTCAATATCTGTGTCACAAATGATTACTCTCTTGGACAGGTTTAAGTATGTTATCGTCTCTGATAGTATTCTGCTTATTATGACCTCTTGTGCAGGAATGTCCAACCCAGAGGTCATCCAGAATCTGGAGGTAGGTTACAGAATGCCAAGGCCAGACAACTGTCCAGAGGGACTTTATAACATAATGTGCATGTGTTGGAGAGAAACGCCGGAAGATCGGCCGACCTTCGAATACCTGAGGAGCGTTCTGGAGGATTTCTTCACTGCTACAGAAAGACAGTACCAGGAATGATCCTGAAAGAGCAGAGGGACACAAGGACACATAGTAAATACACACAAACTGGTCTGAAGACTGGTGCTGGGTTCTGAAGTATTGTTAAAAAGTTCACCATTTTATTAGCAAATACCATTTGTATGTTATTTCAAAATGCCTTTTCGCATACTGTACTGAGCTGATGACAGAGATGGCGTGGAGTTGTGTGAATAAAGTTGCATCAGGGTGACGTAGTCATAAATGTGGCTGCTTTGTATAAATACTGTACTGACAAATGGCTTAGGCTGTCATTTAGATTTCTGTTTCAATATTAAAATTTCTGGATATTTTACACATACTGGAGAACATGTGAATGAGGTTTTTGTTTCACTCTGCACTGATGAATTCCGCACACATTTTGTTTGGATCGTATATAGGCAAAAATCTAGCAATTCAATACAATACAACACAGGGGGCAATGATACGATATATTTCAGTGCTGCAGGCAAAAAGATATATTTCTTTTTGAAAAACAATGTATTGTAGCAGCTGTTCCATCTGAACAGCAAGTACCAACAGTGGGAGTGGGATCATTTTTGTAATCACTAATAAAGACCTATCATTGGATATAAATATCAATACATGGGTGGATAATATTGATACGGTTTCATTAAAATAAATATTACATTATTACATATATTTCCTGATATTTTCTACTCTTTACAGATTGTATTCTTTTAAGACTTTGTGTTAAATGACACGAAAATTTATAGTATATAGAGTAAGAGTAAGAGTAAGATTTAAGAAATGTCCATGAAAACCCAGCACATAATCCAACAAAAATTACCATCTTATCAAGCTATTTCCTTTTCATGTAGGTCTACAGAGGGAGTGCCCAATAAGTAGATTGGAATCTCACGGTAAATTGCAAACCGAGGGCTGGCAGATCACGAGTAATTAAAATGAAACTCAAATATATACATATATAAGCTGGATATATAAGCTAAAAAATCGTATTCTTCTTCTCCTCCTTTCAGCTTATCCCTTTTCTCAGGGGCTGCATCAGCAAGTCAACCATTTCCATCTCCCCCTATCCTCTGTATCCTTAACTCTAACTCCAACCATCTCCATGTCCTCCCTCACCACATCCATAAATCTTTTTTGTTGTCTCACATCTTTGATTTGGCCAAAGTCTTATGCCGTATGCCCTTCCTGACACAACCCTCACCATTTCTCTGGGCTTGGGACCGGCACTGAAAAACATTGGCTTTTGCTCCCTAATGGCTGGGTTATATAAGCTAAAAAAACAAAAAAACAAAACAAAAATAAATAAATTGAAAAAAGATAAAAGTTTGGTCTACCCTGGTCTACAGTTAATTTGTATATATTTTTTAACTCATATCAGATTAAGAGGAAAATGTTTTATTGTTGTTATAAAAAAACAATAGAAATAAAAAACAGAAATCAAAGTAGCTTTTGGATAAAAGCCCTGTGCAACATGTAATGTAAAATGAAGGACCATTTAGCCCGCGCCTTCTTTCTGAATTCTATCGCCCCCTATAGACAGCTTATGAAACAGTGCCTCATTTAACTGGAACTCTCCGCCTCTTGACGCCGTTGTTGTCTCTTGCGGCGTGAGTTCCGAAAGCCCGGCTAAAAACGACTAAAAATGGCGCTGACCTCTCAAGGAACAAAGAAAAAAGTTTGCTACTACTATGATGGTGAGTATTTTTGCTGCAGCTTTTCGAACATATCTGCGGTGAGGCGATATCGGCCACTCGGCTTCAACAAAAGCTGCAGCTTGTCTCCTGTTAGCCGCGCACGGTTAGCTTAGCTTAGCTCGTGCTACGGTGCTCCCCTCATCACTCGGACACAACCCGCCAACCGTCACGAAACAATAACAAATTCATAGAATTCACTCGGCTTCTTTAGATTCGCCGTTATAACGTCTTTAAATGAGTAGCACCGTGTAGTTCACACACTGAGAACTTGGAACATCTTAGTTTACCTTACCAGCTAGCGGGCTAACAATGGGGACGGAAGTTTCGCTAATTGCTACAATGACCCACAAACAAAATATTGATGTTACATTTAAATGTTTTAATTTTCCAAAGCTGCTAGCTGCGGACAAATATCGGCAGATATCAATCCATTGATACCTATCATATGGTTCGCGGGCCATATGTTGCATGATAGTGGCTTTGCATTGCACCTCTTTAATCTCCTTACCATTATTCGGTAAGATATTCGGTCGGTGTAAAGATTTCAGAAAGCATAAATATCGCAATACGTGTTTGCTAATTGTATAAATGTAAACCATGTATGTGTGTATATTTGTAGGTATGCATGTATATAGTTTCTTTTTTGTAACAACTGATTTCCATTTCTTGTTTGTGCTAATACTTGATCAATTAAGCTGATTCTGGCATGGATATAGTTAAAAAAAAGATAATAAGTAAAGCATATCAATGCTAATCCAACACCATGTTGCATTTCCTTTCTGATTTCAGGTGATGTTGGAAACTATTACTATGGTCAGGGCCATCCCATGAAGCCACACCGGATAAGAATGACCCACAACCTGCTGCTTAACTATGGCCTGTACAGAAAAATGGAGATATACGTATGTAATGTGTTCCTAAAGTCTGTTTATACGCAAATTTATAAACATATTTTCCCAACAGACTTGTCAAATAATTTCTAACATGTTAGAGTAAGGTATAATGCACACCTGGGCAAACTAAGGCCCGGGGGCCAGATGAGGCCAGTTTGTCATTTTAATCAGTCCCGCCAAAGTTGTCCAAATTATACTGTTAATTTGAGTTATTGTTATCCCTCTACCTTTTCTCTGCGAAGCCTAAAGCATTTCTCCTTCAATACTTTTACTCATTTATTTTAGTTCACTCAAATACTCAATCTCTCTGATCCTGACCTGGTCAGCAACTCAAATTTTAGTAGCACCTGTGAGTCAAAATAATTACCCAAGTCTGGTATAATGTCTTGTAACCTTTCTAACCTGTGGTTCATCAGCGTCCACACAAGGCCAGTGGGGAGGAGATGACCAAGTATCACAGTGATGATTACATCAAATTTCTGCGTTCTATTCGACCAGACAACATGTCAGAGTACAGCAAACAAATGCAGAGATGTAAGTTCACCACAGCACCATTAGTTCAAACTGCACATGTGCAACTACTCATGATTTCTTCTTCCTCTTGTAGTTAATGTTGGTGAGGACTGTCCTGTGTTTGATGGATTGTTTGAGTTCTGCCAACTCTCCGGTGGCGGTTCTGTGGGTAAGTTAAGAGTATTTTGATTGTAAAAACTAGCTTGGGTTAAAATATTGTTACTGAATACTAAGTTACTTCAGCAAACTTGTAGTTTTAGTTCTAAGTTTTCCCTGATCTATACCATTTAAATCTGCTGATATTGGCTTTTATAATAAATTTACACATGTATGGAAAACAAAAATGTTTCATTTAGTGATTTTAAATCTTAAGACTCAAATGCCTTAAGAAAACTTATTCAGTCAACTGGTTAAAAAACGGAATAAAGTCTAAAATCTCGTGATTTTTAGTGTTTTTTTTAGTATTTTTATGCCTAACAATCACATGGCATCCAGTTCGTCATTTGCATCCAGACGATAATAAAACGTAAAATACCTGCCAGACCAGATGTTTTTGAGTATTGTTCTAAATCCCCCCCTCCCATTCTTTCTCCTTTGTGGTGTAGCTGGTGCTGTGAAGTTGAACAAACAGCAGACCGACATCGCCATCAACTGGGCTGGTGGTCTTCATCACGCCAAGAAGTCAGAGGCCTCTGGTTTTTGCTACGTCAATGATATTGTTCTGGCTATTCTGGAGTTACTGAAGTAAGTGTGTGTTTGTGGAGGACGAATATAATGTTCTGTCCTCCATTCATATTCAGTCATGTGGAAATATATACTTTATGTATCACACAATTATTAGCAGGGTTGATTATACCCTGCTTGATAATCATAAATATTTTTTTCTGTTTTTTTTTCCCAGGTACCATCAGAGAGTTCTGTACATAGATATCGACATCCATCATGGAGATGGTGTTGAAGAAGCCTTCTACACCACCGACCGTGTCATGACTGTCTCCTTCCACAAGTACGGAGAGTATTTCCCTGGCACAGGAGATCTGAGGGTAAGACTTAAAAAAAGTTAAAACAGTCACACATCTGGATTATAAGGTTATTTTTAGATATTAAACAAGATAATTTATGTTTGTGCAGGACATTGGTGCAGGAAAAGGCAAATACTACGCTGTGAACTACCCACTGAGGGATGGCATTGATGACGAGTCGTATGAAGCCATTTTCAAACCTGTGAGCAAACTTTTTTTTTTTTTTGCCAAAATAAGTTGCATGCTTCACATCTGCAGTCAATATAAGTGTTAAACACCAACATTGGCTGCAGATCATGGCCAAGGTGATGGAGATGTACCAGCCTAGCGCAGTAGTGCTGCAGTGTGGAGCTGATTCTCTGTCAGGCGACCGCCTTGGCTGCTTCAACCTCACCATTAAAGGTCAGTTGAAACAATTCTTATTAAAAACAGAATGAAACAGAGTTGATATTAATGTTTTCTGTTTGTGCACAGGCCATGCTAAGTGTGTGGAGTACATGAAAAGCTTCAACCTGCCTTTGTTAATGCTGGGTGGAGGAGGCTACACCATCCGTAATGTGGCTCGCTGCTGGACGTATGAAACAGCTGTAGCCCTAGACTCCCCTATTCCTAATGGTGGGTTTTGGCAGGAAATGTTGATTTTGTAGGATTTGGTTTTACAAATAATTTTTGCCTCTGCTCTGTCAAGATGATTTTTCTCTTATACTTTCCTTTTTTTATAACTTGTGTTAAAAAACATTCAATTTTTACTATAACTCTTCTGACTTTAGTGACATTTATTCAGTATTTATTCAATCCCTTTTTATGACTCCACAGAGCTTCCATACAATGACTACTTTGAGTATTTTGGACCAGACTTCAAGCTTCACATCAGTCCTTCAAACATGACCAATCAGAACACCAACGACTACCTGGAGAAAATCAAGTAAGACCTGAGCAGCAGCATTAACCTCCATCGTTCATAACATTAATATTGAAACAGTTGGAACTGCTTTGTAATCATTGGAGAAGAAGAAATGTAAAATAAAATGAACAACAACACTAGAAATATTTCACTGGGAGTTGGAAATAATAATAATAAAAAAAGTAAATTATAATCGATACAGTAAAGATCTCAAATTTTCAGTGTAATGGCATTTTCTGAGATCCCTATTATTCTTCCACATGACAATGATCACAATGGAACCAGACGATGGCTGTGGTTATTAAGTTGTTCTCTGAAAACTAATGACTCTACCTGTGTTTTCTTCAAGGCAACGCCTGTTTGAAAACCTGCGAATGCTTCCACATGCCCCTGGAGTTCAGATGCAGGCCATCCCAGAGGACGCTGTACAGGAGGACAGTGGAGATGAGGAGGAAGAAGACCCAAACAAACGGATCTCCAGTAAATGCCCTATTATCCCGTCCATCGGTACTAAAATATTAAGTGTTTGCTGAGCTCCTGATCTGACTCTGTTTTGTTTCGATACCCAGTCCGAGCACACGACAAGAGGATAGCCTGTGAGGAGGAGTTCTCTGACTCTGAGGATGAAGGTGAGGGTGGACGCAGAGACGCGGCCAGCTTCAAGAAAGTAAAGCGAGTCAAAACCGAAGGTGAGAAGGAGGGAGAAGAGAAAGAGAAGAAAGGTGAGGAAGAAACAAAAGGTATCTATCTTTTTATTTTATTTTATTTTCATCCCTCATCTTATTTATCCATTATTTTTGATGAAGTGATTGTTATTATTGGTAAACATCCTGTGCCTGTGGCTTCTCTTTAAACAGATGTCAAAGCTGAGGAGAAGGTGCAGGAGGAGGAAAAAATGGACACATCAAAGTGAGAAAAAAACTACATACATTTGTTGTATTATTTAAGAAGAGGCCAATCAGCTGCAGTATAAAGTAGACTGTATATAAGAAGTGGATGTGACCTTGTGGGTGCACAAGGTTGTCAAATATTTGTCATTTAAACATCACTGCATCAGCTCGTAAAACGAACTTGAGCCCTAGGCAGTGAACAATATTTGTAACTTGAATAAATAATATTTAGGGATGTCCGATAATGTTGGTGGACTGTTATTATCAGCCTCATATTAGCTTGATTATCTTATAGCTGTTAAGAATTGTCATCAGTTTCCCCTTGCATAAAGATGCTAAAAATGATAAAAATGCTATTAGTCAATTCCTAGGTTTTGCAAAAATGATGTGTGGGGCCTAATAATGATTTTTGGGGAAACCGGTTTTATATCAATATAGAAGTCACTAGATGGCAGCATTGTAGCTTATCAATCTGTTAATAATCAGAGGGTTGTATGCATAATGCTGCTCTTTGTAACTCGTCTAGTTTGTGCAGATAAAGAATTAATATTACACAGCCTACATTGATATTTGAAATTAAGTGTTTGGACAATATCAGCTATCATAAAACTTACGCAAGTTACAGTTGCATCCATAAAGTCTGTTTACAAGCAGCCCTTCAAATAAACTGTACTATTCATGTGGCACTTAGTGAAAATGAGTTTGATGCGCCTTGTTTGAGAATATGAAGGTTTTTTTTTTTGTTTTCCAAATTCAGTCTTCCCTGTCATTCCTGACTTTAAAAAAAGTTTGCCATCACATTGGCTAAAAGCTGCTGAATCTTTATTTCGATCAACCTCACTCTAGGAGGTTACATCCATTTTTTCCCCTGTACAGTCTATAGTTGTTCATGTCCTCACTCTGGATCCTTTAGGCCAAAAGAGGAATCCAAGTCGCCCTGATGTTGTCAACACGCTGAAGCCAGTGCAGCTGCTCAGGCCAGAACAAAAAGTTCTTTTTTTTTGTTTTTTTTTTTTTACATATTGTCTAACGATTCTTTCAGGCTGTGACTATGGAATTCACTGAAAGTTCGTTTCTCATCTAGAAATGTATTTCTAGGAAAACCTTTTAACTTTTACTTGTAATGACCTTGAAGTCAAACTGTTTTTTTTTTTTTGTTCAATATATATTTCATGCTTTTCCTCCTGTGTTTTTTGTGGTTCTGAACTTTTTGAAGCAACACCTTGTGATGCTCTGTAAAAACTAAATGCTTGGTATGTGTATGCTTTTATATCTGATTTAATTTATTTAAATCATAGATATTTTTTCACTCTTTTCACATTGTCTGTAAAACCCCACTTTAGACCCTGTGCCTTTCGGAATATTTAGTTAAAGCATGTTTGTACGATAGATTTTTTTCTGTAATACAACTGTGTAAGGGTTTTTTTTTTTTTTTTTGCTTGCCTATCTCATCAGTGATGGTTAAGATCAGTGTCACGTATGTGTTTCAGGCGGTGAAATGTAAGACTTGAATATTAAAAGTTTGGCTCATGTCTAGGTTTTACCAAACACAGATTGTCTAAGATTCCATGCAGTACTATTAGTACTCTGAACACGAAAGCATAAAAGTACAAGGCAGAACAGGAAACTAGGTTACTTAATTTGTTGTATATATTTGTATTCAGAAACTTTCCGATGTCATCCTGGTGTTGGTCCACCACATTTTAAACACAACTA
>JAFBJS010001002.1:0-24444 GCA_016785265.1 Paraplagusia blochii | reverse complement strand
GAGGAAGGGGTTTTTTTTTTTTTTTTTGCTTGCCTATCTCATCAGTGATGGTTAAGATCAGTGTCACGTATGTGTTTCAGGCGGTGAAATGTAAGACTTGGATATTAAAAGTTTGGCTCATGTCTAGGTTTTACCAAACACAGATTGTCTAAGATTCCATGTAGTACTATTAGTACTCTGAACACGAAAGCATAAAAGTACAAGGCAGAACAGGAAACTAGGTTACTTAATTTGTTGTATATATTTGTATTCAGAAACTTTCCGATGTCATCCTGGTGTTGGTCCACCACATTTTAAACACAATTAAAGATTTACATTAAAAACATTTCACCAGGTCTGATTTTTGAATGGTAAAAAAAACACAAATGAAATTTACATGCGATGCACTACTAAGGTGAGTTTTCAGTTTAAAAAACAAATGAACATGACATGAACACACAACTTTCTTCAGGATCTCTTTGTGTAACAGAAGCTTCATAAATTAGGCTTCAGAGCCACTGACTGGTCTCCACTGCTGTGCTGCCACCGTCCAGCAGGTCATCCTGCTCGGCCAACTCTGCTTCATTGTCTGTCTCTGTCTTTGTCACTGGTATTGAGGTTTCTGGTCTTTGAATCCGCACCTGAAAGGTTAAACAGTATGTTATATAGTTAGTGATATAGGAAGCTAATGCAGCTAAAGTTCTTCATCTGCTTGTTCGTAGTCGGGTCGCACCCAAATCACAGTCTGTGGGTGATAAGCCCACTGGAAGAAAGGTGGGTTGTGGCAATTCTATGCTCAGAGCACCTCAGTGGCAACCTGGCAGCTGGTGGAAGTGAACTTGAAGCGTTGCAGACCCACTCCGCTCCCTTAACCACTAGGGGGTGTCAAACTGGATCCACAAAGGGCCGGTGTGGCTGCAGCAGACCTGACTTGTATTTTCAATCAACTGATCTGAGTCTCCAGAGCGCTGATTGGTCAACTAGTTTGCACTGGATAGGTTGTAACAAAAACTTGCAGCCACACCGGCCCTTTGTGGAATGAGTTTGACACCCCTGCTTAGGCCACCACTGTCTCACAGCTAAAGATATAATGTTAAATAAGGACAACAAAATGATTAACAGGACTTCCAAAACCTGTTACTGTAAAGGGATGTATCAACATATTTATCTCATGAAAGTTTTTGGAATTTCTTTTTGCTAGCAACATAATTTTAATCACAATTTTCTTTCTCAACAAATGAGATCCAATAGAACAGGATTTTTAAAGAAATTGACCTGGGTAACTGAAATTATAAAACAATAATTGATTGAAAAAATATAAACTTGTTATATAAACAATAATATAAACTGTAAAACACTGTAGATTTCTGTGGAATACGTGGAATACTTACCTGAGAGTCAGGTAGGCTATGCAGGGATGTGATGTTTAGGTTTAATAGACCAGAGTTCCCAACCATTTTTGCACCATGGACCAGTTAAATGTTTTGTACTATTTTCACGGAACGGTTGTTAAGTTATGGCAGATAAATACCCCTTAATAAAATTAAATTTCCGGTATTGATTATTATTATTGATGATAGAATCCTAGCCATTCTATTGTTGATATCAGTATGGATTACGTCTAAGTAATAGCCAGATGGGTCCAAAAAGAAACATTATTTTTCTGTGGCCCGGCACCAACCCCGGGTTCCCAGCCCAGTGGTTGGGGACCACTATAATTGAGGGTTACAACCAACTATTTTTCGCGCACACCACCTTCTGGCCTTTAGGTATTATAGTTCCACAAGAAACCTTTTGAAATAACTGAGCAAAATCCCTACTTTTGTCACTCCTGTTGATAAATTACAATTTCTCTTACCCTACATGTTATTTTACGTACAGAGTAAGAATTAAGGCACACCTACGAAACATTCTTCACTAACCTAGATTGAAATTAAAATCAGGTATTAACGAGATTAACAAGTCTTAATCATAACAAGTCATAATCATGTGCCTAATCTGATCTGACGAATAGGAGAAGAGTCTGGTAAGAGCGTGTCTCACCCTCCTGGCCAGTCTCGGCCTCCTTCTACATGGACAAAGGTAGAGGAACGAAGAACAGGCAGCAAAGCAGCGGAAGGAAAACACCGTCTCCACCATGGACATGCAAATCAGTGGCACCCACAGGATGATTGTGGTAGCCTAGTCATCAAAACAAAAGTACGTCAGCAGATAAACTCAGATCAGAAAATGTTTCCGAAGGAAGTTGATGTGAAAATTGCAGTGGAATAAATGCTGGTATTCAACTTACATAGATACGCGTTGGGTCGAAGGGGCATTCGTATGTGATGCTGGACGAGCCCACGTCTTTGACCGTGTGTGTACAGTGTGTCAGAAGACCTTTGCCTTTACTTATTATGGCACTGACCATAGCAACTAACAGGCTGAGAAAGGAGGCAAGAGCTAGGAGTCCAGCCACAAATCCGATCACCAACAGGACCCACTTCTGCAAAGAGGGCATTAAATATTTTTTTGGCTTTTTAGTCGTTAAAAATTTCCCCTCATCTTAGTACACTTTATTTATATCAAAATTAAGTCAAGAATCTTTTTATTTGGTTGCCGTTCATAAAGACAACCTGGTAAAGGATAAGATGACAAATATTGGTGGATGAATGGATTTTTCCAGAGTTTATTACATTTTAGGCTCCTTATATTTCTCTTATTGTACATTTTAAATATATTTTTTTACGTCTTTTCCAAGTATTTGCTGACCTAATATGTGACCCTTGCCATGCAGTGCCACTGGTCGGCCTCTGAAGTTCTTTTTCTATTTTTTTGTTTTATTTAATTTCATTCATCAAAGAAAAAAAATTATTTCTCCACAGATTAACGTTCTCCAAAAATAATGGGCAGGTTACAACAGGTACGAGGGAATGACAGATAAGTAAGGTAAATGTGGGAGGGGAAAGATGTGCCAACAGTTGGGGAGAGCTTATTTACCAGGATCCGGTTCTTCTTGTTTTTAGACAAGACAATTGCTGTTATTCCAGCAACGATTCCCTAGGAGAAACAGGAAGTGGATTTTCAGTTCAAATGACAAAGTCCTCACATTACAACCACAGGCTTTCATGGAACAGCAGTTCTGCTACTTACCAGCAAACCTGCCACGATGGCGATGACATTAGAGATGGCATAGACCATGGTCCTGGCCTGACTGTGCACATTAATGTGCCTGAGCACAGCTCCATGCACTAGTGCTCCCAACAGGAAGTTAACATGTCCAACCAGCACCAGCGCCAGGCCCATCTTCATGAGGGCCTTGTTGTCCTTGAGGCTGGCGCAGCATATTCCTAGAAGCAAGAGTTCAATAGTTGAAGATAACGTCAACATATTGATGGGAATTCTCATTTCACCTCTCATCCAAGGGTCAGTTGTCAAAAAACTGAAGTTGTTTTGGGTTTTTTCATTCATTGCTTCACCTCACGGTATAGGTTTTATCAGATTATACTGGCAGAACTGTAAATCCATTATTTCTACATGGGTTACAAGACTATGAACTTTCACCTGCTGTGGCAAAACACTGAAGTTCCAATTGTATATCAACCATTCCATTTATAGGTCTAATATAATAAGGCAATAGCAATATGCATACGATACCCTCATTTTGTGATACTGCCATCTGCTGACTTAATAAATGTTTTTCTTAAGTTTTTATTTCACATCATTTGACAAAACTCTGGCATAAACGCTGGCTGGTTTAGGAAGCACCTATAACAACACTTACTGTACATATATTTGTAAGAATAATATAAATACATCAATTAATATTATAGGACATCCCTCTTTAACTTTTTTAGAGAATATACCGGTAGCTAAGCACTTCTTAGGTGACATTTACTGAAGTTGATTACTGTGATCTCAGTGTTTATTCAAGTAAAATAATATAAATTCTTCCCAAACAAAGAATATGATGAGTTGAATTTTATTCTCGGTTCAAAGGCTCAACAAGAAAGAAACAAGATGACAGCACACACTAGAATTAGACCAGGGAATTAGGCCACTACAGCCCCAACCCCCGGTGCCTGCCTCCCCTACTGCACCTCCCCAGTGTTTCCCTGCAGCATTTAGAGAGGAGCAAAGCTAGTGCTCCTGCAGCTGACAGTCTGGACTGGAGAAGTATCACATTAAAATGGCCTTTATGTTGTGTCTTTAAAAACACAAGAAAAGTAACATTAACCTCCAGAATCTGTGTGTAAAACTACACAGAGAAAAAACTTTGGGTGTGGTGTTAAAGCCTGAAAACAGCCCCGGGCAGGTGATGTGGGGGAGGAGTGGACGCACACAGAAATACTACTACTACTATTTTCAATGAAATTTCTGGTTTTTAAGTCAACTTGAGTTTAATCCAGAGGTCAGCTAATTTTTTTCCTGCCGTGTCACAAGTGGTCCTAAAAGAGAGCCGAGCTCATACAAATATAAATATATAAATTAAATTGATTTACTAACAGTATGCAGTGGCCCTGTATCAGGAGTGGGGGAGGGAAGACGATTCTAAGAGCCCCTGATTGATAGATTGGTAATAATAATTAAGGATGTCTGAAGACGAATATCAGCAAAATTATGTAATATCTCCAAGAACCTGATAACACAATGACTGGGTTTCAACAAATATTGTAAAATCGCTTGTTGATGTTTCCTAGAGTTTGAAAGTAAAATAAAAAAAAGTGAATATAGGGCTTCCCTAGTAGTGGATTTGGGAATTATGTAGAAATATGTTTATGTTCCTGACTGTGTTATGCAGGGTTTTGTTAATATACTTGCATAAGGGCTCAGAATTCCTAGTACTATATGTAGGTTATGTCACTGGTATGTAACTCTTAAAAACCTAAAGAACGTTTGATTACAATGTTGTTAAATGTGTAGATATGAGAACATAATCACAAAAGTTCCATATCCAAGCGGTTCGCTTTGGATATGGAGTTTTGGGTCAGATTCCCTGAGGGACTGCAAACTTGTGAATTAATGCATGAAAGGTAAATGTAAAAGTTAGCTAAAAGTTGGTAGTTTACAAACATGTTACTGTCACCGGTCATTTAATTTAATCACACTTTGTTATTTATGTATGTATATACTGTGGCTTTGCTTTGAGACAACAAATGTCTGTCTCGTTGTCACCAATTTCCATCTCATTTTCTTGTGTTTGTCTCTAATGAAACAGTTTACTTGTTTTCACTGGAGTTGTGTTTGTTTAACTTAGAAATAATCTTGAATGTACATTTCAGTCAACTTGTGCACAATTTCTTTTGTAAAAATCGTTTTTAAGACAGTTGGACAGGATTAAAAACAGGCCAAAGAACCGTATTTATGAAGGTGTCTCACCTCTGGAGAAACACCACTTTGACACCACTACGAATCCTAATCTTAATCCAGTGGTTCTTAACCTGGGTTCGATGGAGCCTCTGTCGCAGAGGTCAAGACACCGCGGAGGTCAAGACACGCCGACTCACCCTGTTAAACCCTGTTAGGGTTCCGTAAATCCGCATATGAAACTGGACCGGTTCTGTAGCTCCAATAAGGTTAAGAACTACTGTCCTGACTCTTAATCCTAATCCCTTCACTATCACCTCCCCTCATTTGACGGTTTCAGCCTTCTTTTATTTCCAAGAAATATTTAGCAGTTTTCCCAGCAAGGTCCACACCAACACAAAAATCGCGCACAGGTACAGGAATATCATAATAATATAATAAATAAGAATAAGAATAAAAATTACAATAACAATGCGCCCACAGCAAAGTTAGAGACCCAGGTGAGAGACGGTCTCGACGGTTGAACAGACCACGCCTGAAAACTTCCCTCCGCGGCGTAAACCAACTGTCAACTGCCTGAAAAAAAGCACAGTTTCAACTCTTATAAACGTACCTGAGGACGCCATGGTGCTGTTTACGTCTTTTCTATGTCATATTAATGCAGTAGTCATATTAAATCCATGTCTTCCACTTATTTGTCTCTCAGTGTCTTCGTCTTTCACCTCAACAGGCGATCACACCCCGCCCAACCAGACCGGAAGACCCGCCCCTTACCTGCAAAAGCGCACTGTACCTGTGTAGACGGGATTGTTGTATCTTGGCGCCACCCCTCAGCTGTATGACTGTCAAACTGGTACAGTTTGTTTAATGTTGCATAAATAAACATATCAGACCAATGATGTCAGGCTTTAAGCATGAGTTCCATTATCAACAAGTGGTTCTGACCTATTTATTCATTCATTTTGAATTACTATCACAGTAATAGTAATCATTTTGTCCTTATGCTAAATAATAAAAAGCCTAGTTTTGGTTCTAGGCTGGTAGTTAGATAGTAGTAGTAGCAAATGGCAAGAGTCACTGAATGAATGGGCATAATATTCAAGGATTCAAACTTAATTGTCATTGCAACACATGTTAGACATATGATGAACGAAATAAGATACTCAGATCCTGGATCAAGGTGAGAGGGAGAAGAAGAGAGAAGAGGAGAGAGAGAATAAGAGAAGGAAGAGATGTAATGTGGTGACAATTGCAGAATGTTGTGAGGGGGAGTGAGTGAGGCAACAGGAGCAGAAAAAAAATAAGTTACAGTAACACAGAGGATGAATGCAGTTTACAGGTTTCCACCAGAATTCAACAGTCTACCAGCTGCAATGAAATATGAAATAATTATTTATTTACATATATTTTAATTTTGGTAGAGAGAAAAATAGATTTTTATAAAACCATGCCTATTTTCCCTATTTTGTCATTTCCAATAAAGAATTCCTGGCTCAATGAAATATTCATTTACATATACACTATGGACATATTTCAGTTTGTTTTTCATGTCATCCATCCATCTTCACCAGCTAATTCAGTACTGGGTCGCGGCTGCAGCAGTCTCTACAACTGCCACCCAAATCACATTGCACTACACTGTACTTTCCTGCAGGTGGTGATCTCACTGAAAGCCAACTGTCCTAACAGGGATTCGAACTGAACTCGAAGTGAAGGCATAATTCATTCCATATTTTTTCCAAGATCAATTGAAATAGCTGAGACCTAAGCTGCCCTTCACATTCCAGCCATATGGTGTCAGTCAACCAAGCACTGGTAGAAACTGCGTATTGGTTACATCTAAAAATATATACCTGAAAGTCTTAAATTCACAGTATTTGAATATATTCTTTGATGCTGTATTTGTGCTCTATTTGACTCATTAACCACAAGTGGTCAACGTAAAATAGCTTTAAATCTATTTTTCACCCTAGAATTCTACACCCTCCAGGTTCTAACCTTCTGAATGTCACAGGACAAAACCTGTCCTTGTTCTCTCACGCCATCTGCTGGACTGGAGGGATTTGAGCCTCACCTGACATCAGTGTGTCATCACGCCAATCAGCCACACCTGTGGCTCCTGCTTCTTATTAAAGTCTCACTCGTGGCCACAGACTCATTAGTGTGGTTTGGACGTCTTTTGTGCGTGATGGGGGCAGTGGAGTTTTTACTCTTTGTGCTTGTTGCACATTTTGTTTGTGTTTACTCAGTGGCAGATGTCCACAATGGCGTGCCATTCAGCACGTTTCCAGGATTTCCCCCCAATTTTGAACCTTTTCCATTTGACCATAACCTTGCATTCCCTCCATATGATGACACAATCTTCAGCTCCTGGAAAACCTGGGCTCCTGACTTTCACCCGTTTCCAGACTGGCCTCCCATAACAACTGCTCCACGGATACAATTGTTCTGTAATGAGTCCCACCTGTTGGTACAGGTTGAGAAGACAGTTGGTGGTGTCACGCTGACTCCAGAGGAGGTGCAGCTTGGTGATGACTGCTACAGCAACGGGGAGCAAGCTAATCAGTTTGTTTTCATCTACAGCATTGATGAATGTGGAACTTCTCATGCAGTGAGTTAACAATCATTCACCGTTACTTTTATTTTATTTTTTTCTCTAAACGTACTCTTTTCTTCCTCACAGTTGCAGAATGGTTTATTCAGGTTCACCAACTCTCTACACTTAAATCTAAAAAAGCTTCTGCCCTCATCAGTGCAGATCCCTTCAACTGTCCATATTTCCTGTATGCCAAGGAGGTGAGTTCTCCTTTTCACTCTTCAATAATGTTATAATTTCACAATTTAACGTCATAGATTTTAATGCGTGTTGTTTCAGGACCTACTTCAGGGTTGCAGCTCCAGACGATGGCAGGATCTTTTACATCAGTGCGATGAATCGTAAGTAGTCATGTGACAGTACGTTTAACTGACAATATCATTTTGTTTCAAATTTACTGAAACAAATGCGATCAGAACAACACAATTTTTTTTTTTTTGGCACGAGTGTGTGGCCCACCTGGCCTGTCAAGGCTGTGTGTTGTCCCTAGGTGCATCCATCTGAATCCATTTAAAACATCAGTCTTAACTAATAATACAGTAGTTACATAAATCCAGTACCTGCTGTCCTCGATATACCTAATCTGACATAAGTTCCTGTTCCCTAGCATCTTGGACAAATGTGGCTGAATCAAGGGTCTATAAAAGAGGCTCGGTCATCAATGTCCAGGTTTCTGCCAGATCTAGACCAAACCAGCAGCTTTCAATCCAGAAGTGCTTCGTGTCCTCCTACCCAAACCCCCAGGCCAAACCTCGGCATGCAGTCATCATGAATAGAGGGTGAGCTGCATGTCATGGATCATTATTCATCCAACGTTTGTCATCTTAGAGGTTCTTCTTTCCAGGTGCACAGTCCCTCTGGGTTCCATTTATCCAGCTGTACAGTTTCTGCCGTCCAGCACAGCTGACGTGGTCAACTTTGTTCTGAACACCACTTATTTAATTTCTCCGGTGAGATTATTTCTTTCATTTCAAAATGTTTTCCTTCCAGATGATTTCTTGTGACATTTTTATTCCCTGTTGAAGTTGTACATCCACTGTGGTGCCATAGTCACAGACCAGAGTGCAGATCCTGGTCTAAAATCCTGTAACTACAATCTGATCCAGTCCAGGTAAACCTACAAATGTATGGACTGATTTGGTTTCTTCCTGTTCCTTTGCCGATAACTTGCGCTTCCTGTTTCAGATGGGAAGAGTTGGGTGGAGATGTGAAGATCTGTGAGTGCTGTAGTACAAGGTGTAAAGGTCCCTCCGTCAGACATCTGATTGAAGGTCAGTGCTGTGGGATCACAGGAACCAAAACCATCTTTGATTGAAGACTTTGATTATAAGGGTAGCTCCATGTAAGAGACCAGAGCTCTGAAGAGGGGTGGTTTGTGGGGGTGATGCTGTTATTGCTTCCATAACCACCGAGCCAACACTTCTCCAATGCTTTTTTTTTTTGTCTTTTTTTTTTTTCTTTGGTTTAAACTTTTTCTTTATTTTGTGATTTTTACTTTAAAACATTTTTCATTAGTAATCTTGTCAACCATTGCAACAATCTGCACTACACCAAGTTTCAAAGAAACTGATATGGTTCAATAACAGGCAGGCAAAATATCTAATGAATTTATATTATCATTATCCTTCTGCAATTATGCCTCTCTGTTGATGTCAATGGGTATTTGAAATGCAGTAATTCAACACTGTACTACCTCACAAATTTTGTCATTTCAGGCCACAAGGCTACAGTCAGTACCGGCCCTTTTGTCATTGTTGACAAAGACACAGAATTGATGTCAGAACCTGACTTTTCTGGACCACCACCACCACCTACTTCTGTTACCAGCTCCATGTTGCCAGATGCTTCTGAATTTATGGAAAATAAAGCTCCAGGTGGTCCAGGGTCTAGACCAGTCAGCATTCCACCCCAAACTGTGGTAGTGGGGAGGCAGGAACCAGTGGGGAAATTTACCGTCTGGCTGCCTGGGCAGGTGGTTACCAGTCACCAGGTGAACGGCGTTAACTCTGAGGTTCAAGACAGGCAGACTGCTGATGTCGAGCAAGAGGCGTCAAATGAACTGCCACGTCGCCAAGTGTCTCATCTGAGTGCAGTTAGTAACCACATTGATGCACAAAACAGATTCAACACAATGAATCCTTTATTGGACCTGAATCTTATGATGCCTGATGGATGGCCAATTCCACCACAGCCTAACGATGGACCTCTAAGAACACGATTTGGAAGATCTACAATGTTTGGCTTGGATGTTCCTGAGGTCCACCTCCTACCAGCTGACGTGGCAATCATGGATTCAAATCTTAATATTGATCCGATCAGGGACACTTCAGCAAAATGGTCCGAAGAAGAAATTAGTGTTGAACCAGTCATTCGTTCCAAACTGCAGTATTCCAGAGATCCAGATGGCACCCAGGTTCTGAGTTATGAGGAGGACATGGTGAAACACCAGGAGGACAGAAGTACAACTAAAGGATGTGGGAAGAAGAGGGATGTGACAAGACCAAAACTTCAAGGCAGACTGAAATTATCTTTCCTTGATCTGCTGCGGTAAGCTGGTTTTAAAATCAATTTCTGCTTCTGAATTCAAACTGATCCTTAAATCTGGAAAAGTCTTACTGCCCCACATTAGAATGTTATATCTGTAAACTTGTTTCTACAGTGAACGCCTGATACCACATTACCTGGGTTTTGCTAAAGGATGTGATCCAAAAGATAAAAATAAAAAACCCTTCCTTTGGAGTCACTAGATGGCAGCATTTCAGCTTATTTAATTACTTACAGTGTTTTTTACAGATGGCTAAATAATAAATCCAGGCTGAAATTTAGTGTTTGGGCAATGGCTGCACATTGGTTACAAGTGTGAGAGACAGTCCCACTTAGAACATCAACAGGGACACATAGATCTGGAGTTTAACCAGCAACCTTTTCTCATCAGCAATAAAACTTTGTCTGAAATTAGATTAAATGCGAACACCTGCAAACTAGTACAACACGTATTCTATGTGTGTTTCCATTGCTGGGATTGGTTTTGTGATTTAATGATGGTAAATTGCATCATTGTGAAAATTTGTAAATGCTGTCAATTTCTTCTCATTCATAGGAGGATGGACAAAGCAGAGTGACAAGTGACTTCAGTTTTACATTATTTTTGTATAAATAAATTAGCAGGAAGCAATAAACATTTTCCTGAATGTCTTTTTATAATTATTCAAACTGATATTGGCCCCAATTTACAGTTAAAACGTGTTCTACAGCAGGGTTGCCCAACCTTTTTTGCGCCACATACCAGATAAATGTCTGGAACTTTTTTCATGTCCAGTCATTAAGTTGTGGCATATGAATGGCCCTTAAGTGTTCTGAAATATTTTCCTACCTATAAAGTCTTTGACCCAAATTACCTGCACATACATAAAAACTGCCTATAATTATCTGCTACCAGACCGGTATAAAAAGTAAAACTTTTGTATGAATGACTCTCAATATGAGTTTATTGTCTTCACTTAGAAAATATTTCCTAATCAAATAGAGTTCCTGCCATTCTATTTAGTTCTTTTGTTGTGGGTATGAGTCACATAAGTAATAGCTAGATGGGGCCAAAAGGAACCATTATTTCTCTCTGGCCTGGCACTGATTCACCAGTGGACGGGTACTGGCCCCTGGCCCAGTGGTTGGGGACCACTGTTCTACAGCACATTTTACCCTTTTAAAAAACATTTTAAAGTTCTGGTTCTTGGGGGGGGGGGGCGACTCCTTGTTGTGAGCCACATCACTGCACACAACTAAATGTTACCACTGTATTTAACCCAGTGTTTAATTATTTTCTGTTACGCCCCCAGCAGAAAGAAAATAATTCGCACCCCCACTACCCACTCTTCGCAGCAACTATAAATAATAGCATTTGTCTATAAAATAGTTCTAGGTACACCTCTGCATAACATTGTATCCTTGTTACCATAAAGAAAACAAATAGATATAATGCAACGTACAAGGATGTGCAATTACACTTAGTTACACACTTAATTGTAATAAGGCAAAAAAAAAAAACAAAACATGTTCCCTAGGGTCACACGCATTGCACCCTCCGACTTCCCAGGGGGTCCCGCCCCACACTTTGAGAAGCACTGATTTATCCCATCACCAAAGTGAACAGTGGGCAGCTTTAAGCACCCGGGGAGCAGTGAGTGGGGACGGTGCTAGGCTCAGTGGACCTTAGTGGAAACCTGGGACATGATGGATTCAAACCTGGCTCTGGTTTAGTGTTATTGGTCAGTTCCCGGTGTTATGGTTGACAATCACTGATTTAAAGTGCTGTTTTGAGTGTGAGCTCCAGAGTGGAGGAGCTCGGTGTGTTTCATTGTAAACCCTCTGCATGTCGCTGTGGGGAGCTGAGCTCTGTACTCCTGACAGTCCAGAGGTCTCTCTCCCTTTTACACCACATGCTGGCTGTGTGTTTTCCTCACTCTCTCCCTCTCTCTCCCCCCCGCCCGCCCCGCGCTCTGACCCTGGCGGCGCCGTCTCTCCGTATAAAGTGGCCACGCTTACCCCAGGCAGCCTCTTTCACCGGTCACAAAACAACCGTGAGTGTCCCAACTCACTGTTCTTAAAAACCTTAAAATAAAAAATATAAAAAATACAAAATCTTTAAAAACCTTCATAAAAAACAAGAACAGCAATATTTAACAAAAAGAAAACTCATTTAAAAAAAACGCAAAATATCAATAAAAACAACTAGAAACAGGAAGCCTCGGGCTCAACCTGAAGGAATTTCCAAGAAGGATTTTTTTTTTAAACACGTAATATTTTTCTTTTTATTCAAATTTTGACATTTTTGTCAAACGACTGCATTTACAACACAGCGGTCACTACCGAAGAAGTGAAGCTCTACGGTTCTCTTTATTTTGGAGAGTCTTCTACGGCTACGTTTCTCTTGAGAAGTCCGAGATATGAACACGGCGAGCGGCAGTTATCCCATGGCTTCTCTGTACGTGGGGGACCTGCACCCGGACATCACGGAGGCTATGCTGTACGAGAAGTTCAGCCCGGCCGGGCCGGTGCTGTCCATCCGCGTGTGCCGGGACATGATCACCCGCCGGTCCCTGGGATACGCTTACGTGAACTTCTCCCAGCCTGCTGACGGTAAGAGCCGCAGCCCGGTCCTCACACCACTGACAATGTCACCGTTGATTTTCAATGTCAACCCTGACCAGGCGGACGTCAACGCCGCCATCACCAGGTTAATAACTGTTGATGGGCTGGAGACCGGACAGAGCCGGGCCATGACCCACATAAACCGATGTCCCAGTTCCCGTCGACTCTTCAAAATGTGTCACTGCTATTGTTAAAGAACGCGACCCAAATGTTGGAATGGACCAGAGAAGGAATGAAACCAGAGTGTTTGTACATGTTGACGATGTTTAGACCACGGTGCTAGATAATAGATGTAACAGATAGGAGTAAATTACGTTTTCTAAACATACTAAGACATTGGTTCCCTAAGCGGGATATAAATCATATAAAGATTAATTATGTTTTTTATAAATTAACATTTTATGACTAACAAACCCTGGGAATGTCAGAGCTGAGCCAGCTGTCAGTTTCCATCATCCAGCTGTGGCGACGGTTTAGCAAGTTAGCTCAAGTTTCTAGTCTTGCAGAAGTTCAACAACATTAACTACAACATTTACTACGCTGGTAGTAGTACACAGTACATACTATCATTAATAACACATAAGGCTAAATGATTTTTGAACTGTGTTGAACCAAACAGTTTATTTACATGTTGAAATTTCCAGAATGTTCTAAATAAGCAAAATGGATACCGTTGTTAAACTGAAGCTTTTTAACAGCTTGTTTACTCACTAACTTGATATAAACTTTTCTCCAATTGATGATATTTAAGTTTAACTGTTCAAGTTCAGAACCAGGAATATTCATCAATTGTCCATACGGCATTTAGCTAAAGGTGTTTGGTTTGTTGGTGGAAACAAAACATTCAGACCTCTTGTTCTTTTTTAGACCCAAAATGACATGTTTCACAATTTACTGCCTTGTATGAACTGAGTGACTCATCATCCAGGCAAAAACATGTGATTAGTATATTACAGTTTACTCAAGTAGATCTCGTCACCATAGAAATGTGCATCACTGAAAGACCTCCTGAACAATCAAACGCCCAAAAACATGGCCGTGCTCATCATTTCATTCTGATTTAAGGGACAGTAGTCATTACAGATGTCATCCTGTCAATACGTTCAGCACTGGACAGCTTGTCTGACGCAAAGAACTTGAATTATGGGTATTTTCACGGTAATCTTGCTCCTCCTAGGGAGAGTTTAGACATTTTTGTTGTCAAACAGTGTCCAAAGTTAAGATGAACTAAGACAACATTGTTCCAACTAAAGAACAACTTGCAAAGATGAACTCAAAACCCTCAAATCACTTTGTCACTGGTGAGATGTTTTACCACTTGAATCTGCCATAATCCAGACATAAAGCTGTCTGATGTAAGACCTTTATTTAATAGTATAAACTAAGATCTAAGAGTAAAAAAAAGTTATCTCAAGTGGCTTCAAAACAGGTGTGAAACTCCACTGTAGTGTTGTAGTGCTCCACTGCTTCTCTTATCACTGTTTAACACCTGTGACCCTCTATATCAATGCTTAACCAAGAGATGGAGTAACGGTGGCTTTTCAACGTGCTGACTTCCAGGAAGGTGGTATTGCCAATCGAAGGAAAGAGGGAGGGAGAAGAGCTTCCAGTTTAGAAAGCGCCATTTGTTCTTAGAGGTGTAGACGCGTCGGGGGCGGGGGAGTAGTGGGCTAGCAACTGTTGAGCGTCCAAACACGTGTCCCTGGGTCAACAGTTAGCTGTTATTGATACAGTAATACTGATAGTCCTCCGTACAGATCACCAGTCTTTTCCACAAAATAAGTTTCTGTTTTATTATATTAATAACAATAACACAACTCTACGCAATCTCTACTGTAGATGTAGTTATTGAAGTATGGTGGATAAAATAACTTTGATTTACACAAGGGCAGAAACACTAGCAAAGGCATTAGTTCAAGTAAGAAATTGTCTGCTGTGGTGCTTTTAACAAGGATTAAATAACCTCAAATTAAGAAAGAAAAATATTTAATTCAACATCTTAGGGACAAGTCTTTGTGTTGTGTGTGATCCCATGTTGTTCTAAGAATTCTGGAATGGAGCCATCCTTATGTGTCTGCACCACATCCACAGTAGAAAAAAATCTCTACTCACACTTCCAGCCAGCACATACCAGTCAGGACCCTCTCTAAATATAGAGCTACTTTCTGGGCAGCCCCAATATCTGCCTGTGTATAAAGATGAGAGGTTTAACCACATGACCAAAAATCCAGAATTTATCACATCTAATGGTCCATTGGATATTGGTCTTTATTTTGTTGTTGATTTATTTAAATTTAGAGCTATTGTCAAATGTTTTGCAAATTATTTTCATCAGGGATTTCCCTCTCTGGTCCTTCCACAGAGTCCACATTTCTGACAGTGACCCACACTTTATCTGAGCACAACGCTTTAGAACTACAATTGCAGGCTAAACTGCTGATGCCAGCAGACGCAAGGCAGAGCTGTTTTGTTTACCAGACACTTTCAGCTGGAAAGCTTAGCCTGTGTGTGAGTGTGTGTTGTGCAGCTACCAGTCTGGAATCACAGTGCAGAAAAATACACATGTGAAGTGATACTGATGTACCAGTTGGACTCTTTCAATTAGATTATTAAATAATCTGTATTTTTTCTGTTGATGGTCCAGCAACATGTGTTGAGTCAGAGCATGGCGCCATGTGCTTGCTGACCGCAGCTGCTACACACACTCGTCCCAGCTGTCAGAAACAGCCCACATGGTCTACTGCAATATCTCAACCAAGTTACACGTGTTTGGGCTCTGTTAATGAATTAGCAACAGGAACCCTCACCTAAGCAAAACACACTTGTTTAATTTGGTTGTATACTGGATAGTTGAGAGGTAACAAGGCATAGAAGCAAAATCAGTATAATTATATTAATTTCAATTGACAATAAAATATGAATTGCTCAGTAAGGCACAAAGAATAGTTTAGATTGTCTCAAAATGTTGGTTCATAGACCAATTTAAGTTGTTGATGGGATTTTATAAAGTTCTGACAAATAAAGGATTTGGTCCATATTTCTTCTGCGATCATAAAACTGAACCGTCATATTGTTCAGTGAGTTCAGTCTCATTAGTTCTCTTCTGGATACAGAATCTATAGAGTTATTGCAAAGGTTTTATTAGAAAGTAGAGAAATTAAAAAACGAGGTGCATACAAATCACATCCTGATTATTTCACTGTTGTGTAAACACTTCCCTCTAACATCTCTTTTACTTTGACCTTCCCAGCCGAGAGAGCCTTAGACACCATGAACTTTGATGTGGTGAAAGGAAAACCAATCAGGATAATGTGGTCCCAAAGAGACCCCTCCCTCAGGAAATCTGGTGTTGGGAACGTGTTCATCAAGAACCTTGACAAGTCCATTGACAACAAAGCCCTGTACGACACCTTCTCTGCCTTTGGCAACATCCTCTCATGCAAGGTAGAGTTTGACAATACTGTACTGATGCATTGGGACTAAGAATTAGTCTTTTTTCCTTGAATGTTTGTGAGAAAGTGATGTAGCATGTTCTGGTAATCATCTTTTTGCTTGTACGCTTGTACGTATGGAAAGTCATAGTTATATATCCAGTTTCTCTTATCACACTCCAGGTGGTTTGTGATGAAAATGGCTCCAAGGGCTACGCCTTCGTCCATTTCGAGACTCAGGATGCTGCTGACCGTGCCATTGAGAAGATGAATGGCATGCTTCTCAATGACCGCAAGGTGTGAGTGTCTGATCACTTAGGGGAACACACTCTGATTCGTGTGTGTGGATGTGTGTGTGCGAGAGAGCTTGAATGGACAACGGAGAACTAAAAGTCGCTCCATTTGGACAGTTTGTAAGAAAAGATAGGTAGTGAGTTTTTCCAAAATCAAACACTGTAAGCTCTGGTGTTAGCCAGATTGTTTGTTGCTAACTTTAGCTGCAGCATTAGCTGCTAAGTAGCTGCATCTTTTGCACTATTGTATAAATCGCACATGCTGGTGTATTTGGGAATTCCTAGTTCCTGTCATCTGCTTTTAGTGTTATAATAATACTGTAAACTTTAAATGAAAACATTAGATACTTTTTAACTAGCTAACAGCTCCTATTTCTGTAACCTTAGTAAGGGAGTTAAAAGCTGAGTTAAATAGCTAGGTGGCGCTGAGACTTGACCGTGGCTCTAATTATACAAATTAACTGGATATGATCCAGTGTGGCTGAGATTGATATGCTGTACATTGTGATATGTTTTGTGCAATGTGTATAAATATGTTGTTTGTTGTTTAGCAATGATGTTGCTTGACTGACTTGTCATGTCTCTTGTTTTGTGAGTTTATGTGTGAGTAATCTGACTAACAAGTTCAAACCTCACTGTCTTGGGTTGGAATATAACAAAACCGTCTAAAAAGTCTGTCAAACTTTTTTAGCTGCTTTCTATATCAGATTTTGTATTGCTGGTCATGTATTCACCTGTCGGTCACCCGTCTTGGAGTGTTGGTGTGTTTGTGTGTATGACCACGCTTGTGTGTTTTAGTGATGGAATCGAATGCAGGAATGCAATACTGGATGGCAGAGAAGGGGAGAGGTCATCAGAGCAAGGTATATCAGATCATGTGGTCCACCTCAGCTTTCCTTTGTACTGTGAGACTCTCTTCCTCCATCCCTCTCCATCCACCTCTAACCTTTGTGGGCCAGGATTAATGATGGTTGACATTGTGTCGTCTAGCATGTCAGCATATCTGCCTGCGTCTGGTGTTATTAACAGCAGCACAGTTCTATATTTTGATACTGTTTACTCAAGGAATAATTGTACCACATAGTAGGAGTAGCTGTGAAAGTGTCTTGTGAACGTTGGCTCTGTTTTTGTGAACGAGTGTATTCTCCTTTGGCTGTTATGTTAGCGTGCTAAGGTCTATGCATAGAGCTTTCTTCACATGGTAAATGAATTTGCAGTATTTAATTATGGGTTGAATTGTAAACTTTGTTTAACTGTTCTACACGAGAGTTTGTCCCTATTGTCGCTCTGTTTATAGGTTTGTGGGTCGTTTCAAATCTCGCAAAGAACGGGAGGCTGAGCTGGGCGCCAAGGCCAAAGAGTTTACCAATGTCTACATCAAGAACTTTGGCGATGATATGGACGATGAAAAGCTGAAGGAGCTCTTTGATAAATATGGTAAATTAAAATAATGTGTCAATTTGTTGTACCAACTAGGGCTGTCCTATAATGACAGTGTATGGATATAATCAAACCAATATGAATGTAAATATGTTATGTGTATCTCTAAGAATCCCTTTCTGTAAACGGCCTAAAAAAGTGATTCTCAACTGATGGGTCCCAGGCCTTTGCTGAGGCAATACAATAATATATAAAAAAACAATGTTCTGTAATAATTGTATTGCCAGAAGAAGTAGGTGAAAAGTTACTGAAGTGATACTAAATTTTATAGTATATAAGGTTATCATTAAGGGGTCATGGTTGGTCCAGACCAGTCGAGAACCTCAAATATAGAATAGCATTATATTTATAAGAACAGTATTTAGTTGGGTTAGTTTCAAAGCTAACATGTTAGAGCAGAGAGGGGTACAGCAATAATGATGAAGTGTACATACTGCTTCAACTACGACTTCTTCCACAGCTTCCTCTGAAAGCATTTGTGCAACTGAATGCCCTTTTGCGGGGGAAGAGCATGATAATAGGGAGCTGTTGTCACTGTTTCTTCTTCTATAAAATGCAAATGCTCGCTACGAAAACCTGCAAAACCAAGATATCGTCAAAAAGTTTATATGTGACAACCCTGGCTCCAATTTATACTTGGTTTTTTTTGCATCCTAATATCTCTGCATTATATGTGTTAAGGTAAAACCCTGAGTGTTAAAGTGATGACAGACCCCACTGGCAAATCCAGAGGCTTTGGATTTGTCAGTTATGAGAAACACGAGGATGCTAACAAGGTAAGATGCTACCAGTAGCAGCCAATTTTTCAAGTCAGATAAATCTCCCTGTAGTAATTATTACATTATCCATAGGCTGTCGAGGACATGAATGGAATGGAACTCAATGGCAAAAACGTGTTTGTTGGGCGTGCACAGAAGAAGATGGAGCGACAGGCAGAGCTGAAAAGGAAGTTTGAGCTACTAAAACAAGAAAGAATCAGCCGTTACCAGGTCAGCAGAAACTAGTTACTAACACTATATAAAAAATATATTTTGTAATGTGATGACTGAAAGGGATGAAGCAATTCAATTTATCATAATTTATTAGAGGACAATAATTTTAGGACAAACTGACACCAAATCCAATGACCTTAGTCAGTCAGATCCTTAACCATAATTTTGTAAAATTCCATCACCGACTGAAATGAAGTGAACATCATCAACCCAACTGACAATACCAGAAAAAAGTCAAATTTTCTTCCAGAAACACAGCACGTCATCATTGCAATCAATCTCCTCTGATATAAAGTCAGACTGGTCTGGTCTTGACCGAAACAAAAAAGACGATAAGAAATATGAACTCTTTAAAACACTGCTGATGTCTATGGAACAAGTTCTTTCCATGTTCTGGTTCAACACCCGAATGTCACTTAGGCTACATGGAGACCCAATATCTTGGGTAAATGAAGTTTTAACACCAATGATTATAAGTGTATACTGCCCCCTTCTGCCTAAAGTAGATAGTATCACGGTATGACCAGTGACTTTTTGAAAAAACATAACCTACTCTTACTTTTGTATTAATTGATTGTCTTTCCACTTAATGTTGCATTGTTACATTTCTAATGACTTATTCATCTTCTTGCTGTTGCAGGGTGTAAATCTTTACATTAAGAACCTGGACGATACAATTGATGATGAGAAACTACGTAAGGAGTTTTCTCCATTTGGATCAATAACAAGTGCTAAGGTAAAGAAGTAACAGCTGGTGCCTTAATGTAGATTGAAGTGGATCAGATTCTTATCCTTGTGAAATGCTGTGTGTTTCAGGTGATGCTGGAAGAAGGTCGCTCCAAAGGCTTTGGCTTTGTCTGCTTCTCATCCCCCGAGGAAGCCACTAAAGCAGTGACCGAGATGAACGGACGCATCGTTGGCTCCAAGCCTCTGTATGTTGCACTCGCCCAACGCAAAGAGGAGCGCAAGGCACACCTCACCAATCAGTACATGCAGAGGATTGCTGGAATGAGGGCGATGCCAGCCAATGCCATCATCAATCAGTTCCAGCCTACAAGTGGCTACTTCATGCCAGCTGTTCCACAAGTGCGTCTGACACCTTTTTATGGTTGAATGTGATGTTTTATGTTCCTCTTGGAGAATGCTGATACTGTAGCTATAATTTAAATGCACACACAGTAAAATATAATAGTATCAACACAGAAAACAACATTGTTTGCCCTGACTTACCAATTTCCTTTTCAAATATTCATGCTGTTGGTTCACTTATTTTTCTTTTATTTCTTCTGTTACAATCTAGATCCTTCCGTTACAATGTTAGTAACTTGATTTTAAGATGGAACAGCATTGAGTATTTACTATGATGATTGTTTGACTATACTTGTTTCAAAGAAAAAATCAATATATTGTTGTTTGTATTGTCTGCTGTAATATAGTGGTTCATCACAACATATCTTATTGTTTAGACCAGGGGTGCCCAACGTAGATCTCCAAATTAGTGCTGGTAGATACTGAGCAATAACATAAAGAAATAATAGTAATTAAAACTAGAGATATAATTCTATTTCAAGATGGTAATCACTGGTCTAAAGTAGGAATAATATTGGTATTGAGTAAGACAGTACAACATATGTTAATGTAGAGAGTAAGATATCCAGTTTATAAAGGTTAATGTATTTAGAGTTTTCAATCTAGGTAGTTCACTTCAGGATGAAGTGATCTACCTAGATTGAAAACTACAAAGTAAAGTAGCTCACAAGACAAAAAAGTGTGGACACCCCTGGTTTAGACTGTATCATAATATTCTCTGTATTGACAGATTCCTGCGAGGAAACACTCTTAATGTAAATGCGTGTGTATTGATCTACTAGAGATTAGGCTGATGTTTTTTTTTTTTTGTTTACCAGGCACAGAATAGAACAACATACTATGCACCAAACCAACTGGCCCAAATGCGACCCAACCCTCGGTGGCAACAGCAAGGGGGCAGAGGACAAGGTGAGTGTACTGTGTAGTACTGTGGATTCGGGTACTGTCTGATCAATACTTTTGCTCTCCACTGATAAAGGAAATAATCGAACTTCTCATTAAACACAGTGATGTCACAGATGATGACTTGTGCTTCTTCATTTCCTAGGTGGTTTCCAGGGAATGCCCGGGTCACTGCGTCAACCCGGACCACGTGCCAACCTGAGACACATGAGTCCCAGCAGCAGTACACAGGGCCCTCGAGGTGCGTTCAGTGGCCACAGTTTTTCTGAATGTTACACTAAATATGCACTAAATATTAATTTAATTGCCAGCTTCTGGCCAGACCATGGCCCCTCGTCCATCGATGGGTGTCCCAGGCCCCAGGACCATGCCTCCGTACAAATATGCCACAAGTGTTCGAAACCCAAATCCTCAGGTGGTACAGCCTATTGCCATGCAGCAGGTATGACCAAAGGCGAACATGTACCAAAGTGATGTTCAAACAATAATCGCTATCGCTGTCTAACGCTTAGCAACATTAAATGTTTTCAGGCTCAGCCAGCTGTGCACGTTCAGGGCCAGGAGCCTCTCACTGCCTCCATGCTGGCTGCAGCGCCTCCACAAGAGCAGAAACAGATGCTAGGTAGGAGAAATGTTTGACTATTAGTGCAGAGATTGTGTGTGACCCAAATTGTTTTTATTTGTTTAATTTGTGTTTATTTTGTTTAATTGTTTTTTTTAAACCAGATTACAATGCATTAATACATTCATATTCAGTAGATAATGTGGAGGGCCAAAACCTATTGACATGTGGAAATTGTTTGATCTATGTTAGTGAAATATAATATTAAAAACAAAAGTTATACTTGGCTTTTGGATACTTTTCTCATTACTTGACACTTTTTTGTCCAACCAGGGGAGCGTCTATTCCCACTGATCCAGGCCATGCATGCCAGCTTGGCAGGAAAAATCACTGGCATGCTGTTGGAGATTGACAACTCTGAACTACTCCACATGCTGGAGTCTCATGAATCTCTTCGTTCAAAGGTGTGTTTTTTGTCTTTGTCTCTGTGAAATTTGCACTGTGATCTTGTTCACATAATGTCTGTTCTTACAGGTGGAGGAGGCAGTCGCTGTGTTGCAGGCCCATCAGGCAAAGAAGGATGCAACCCAAAAAGTTGGCAGCATGGCCTCCACTGCTGCTGCTGCCACATCCTGAAGACTGGTTGCATTTTCGGTGTGGGATATTTTAAAATAATGTGATGTTCAATTACAGCGGCCCAATATTAGCATTATATAATAATGAAAAAAATATAATGCAATGACTAGGTTCTTCTGAATGATCTATACCCTATAAGCAGCTTTGGGGAAAAACAGATGTATATAAAAGTGAAAGTCACTAGATGGCAGCATTGTAGCTTATTTTATTTATAATTTGCATACAATTCTTACAGAATTGTTCATACATTTCATTCATACATTTGTTTGTACAGATAAATAAACATTACCAAGTTAAAAATAAATAAGCAACACTATATTAAACCATCAAACTAGTGAGCAGACAGTGGTTACCTTTCTTAGCCACGAGGCCACTATTGCCGCATCATATTGGTGTCAGATATTAACAAAACATAAGTAGTTTGAACAGTATTAGCATATTGGATATCAGCAAATAGTTAATATTGGACCTCAATAGTTATATCTGAGTCTTCTATCTTTTCTGATGCTAATTAAAATAACTTTGTTGTTACAGGTTGACAATCAGACGGGGGAAGAACACTACTGAGCCTCAGCGCCACCACCATCAATTAAAAACTATTAAAAAAAATGTAATTTATAAATATACTTGAAATTTTTAAGAAGCGTTACAGTTTATAGTTTTCTAAATGTGTGATACTTTAAACTGCAAACCTAAAGCAATCATATGAATGTGTCTTGAATGAAGACCATTGTTTAGTGATAAAAAAGATTTTTTTTTCAAATGTTAAAATGAATTTCTTCTTTTTTGCTGACATTTGGTGAGGAATTTGGAATGAAGGACTCCTCCTATTAAGAGTTCCTAGGTGTGTGGTATTTCCAATAAAGAGTGATGAACCAAGGTCAGATTGATCCATGTTGTTTATTGACCCACGATTGTAGCAAGCCTTTATAGCATTTTTTTTTATATAGTGAGTGTGTAGCCTTTCCTTGTCATGGTAATTGACGTTCTGGAAACTTTTGAACTATTTTACTTTGCAGACTATTTTGGGGTAAGACAGAACGGTGTTTTTTGACTATTAAAGGGGCAAATAGTAGTAAATAGCAATTAGTTATTTAATAAATACATAGAAATGCTTTTTTTAGTGGATGGCATTCTAGATTATTATTATTCGGATTATTTTTTTAGTGTTGTAGGTAGATTTATCCCTGGAAAAGTTACATTTTATTTTATGAAAAAAAAATGTTTCAAAAATAGAGACGACACAACTATACTAACATCACAATATTATTCGAATAAAAGATTTTTTTTAAGTTTATCGTGAAGCTATGAATTTCGGGGTCTTTTGTCCGTCGTAGAAATTGTGAAAGTTCTCTACTGTCCTTTAACTCCTTCAACACACTCCCAACCAAGAGAGTTTCTACTAAAATAATGAATACAACTGCTAATGAGAAAACAAAACAAAACCATACTGACATCGACCACCACGTCTTCCAAAGATATACAGTAGCTACGTATATAGCGTAAAAAAGCGTTTCCAACAGGAGGCGCTGCAAATAATGGTTACAGTTTAGGCGGATGTTTCGTCACGACATCATTCAACAGCTTCCGGGGTAAAAGTTGTGAAGTCAAAACCAATATGGCGGCAAATAAACGAGTTCTTTATGTCGGTAAGTTTGTTTTAATTCATTTTATAAACGTGTCCGCAATTGATTTATGTGAAAACGAGAAGTTCTAAAATCGTTCATATGGTTAAAAGTGAAATTCGTTGACGTGAATTCAAAAAGCATAGACAAATAGAAGCAACCGGCGCAATGTGTATAAACGTTTTTGTCACAGTTAATGTCGCAATGAGAAATCAAAACTTGAAAAATAATTTTAAAAAACCAAGTCGAGTTGATACAGATAAAAGGTTATAGAGTTGACTGCATATACTACAGTAGCCAATAAGGCTGTTTTTTTTAGTTTGCCATTCACATAGTTCTATCGTTGCACATAGATTCTATGACGTTATGTTTTATAAAATTGTTGTTGTGGTGGTGGTGGTGGTGGTGGTGGTGGTGGTGGTGGTGGTGGTGGTGGTGGTGTTGGTGGTGGTGTTGTTGAATAA
>JAFBJS010001001.1:179876-193303 GCA_016785265.1 Paraplagusia blochii | reverse complement strand
GAGGAGCCAATAATGTAGAGCCACAAGCTATGGTGCACTAAGAATGGCTAGCCCCTGGGGCACTCCAGCGTGCTGCCCACTGTTCACTTTGGTATTGGGTTAAAATGCAGATGTAGAATTCCGTAGTGTGGATGGTGGGCTGTGTCACAATGACAAGTAGTCACTTACCTATTCTTTGAAATGCCTGAACTGTCTTAACTGACTCCTCTCATGGTTAGAGTTGCAATGGTTCTACTCCAAAACTCCTCGCAAGTGAAAGGACTTATCAAGGAAGACGACCGTAAGGACGTGCCCTGCTACCCTTTGGAGAAAGCTCTTTCCTGCCATTTGTATCAAAAAGCAAGCTCTTTCGGTAATGAACCAGAGCTTATGACAAAAGATCAATGCCCCCCCCCCCATAAAAATCTCTTGTAACCCTAACCAACCTGAGGGTCATGATCCAATCTCTGGGATACAGTGGTGCAGCTGATCAAAGGAATACAAATGGGATACAGGGTGATATCATTTAGATGTGACATAGGTACAAAAGTGTATGATTGATTGCTACTCTAGCCAGAATAAATGGAAAATTGCGATTGTGTTTTTCCCTTTTTCCCAGATGGTCCAGAGCTGGAATGTCCAAGTACTTATGTTGCGCTAGAGTCCTCTTCCAACAACATGCCGTGCAATATTTCTGGCTACCCAGTGCCTGCCGTCACTTGGTACAAAGAATACGACGATGTGGAACTTCCAGAGATACTATCCAGGAGAGATTCAGGGCAATACACAATATATGCCGTAAACGATATAGCCTCTGTTAATGTGACTATGGAATTGATTGTGATATGTAGGTATATTTATTTAAATAGAACTGGAAAAATCAGTTATGTTTCTTTGATTGTTATTGATAAATCCGTTGTCCATAGATCCACCAACACCTATAGAAGAACTAGAAGATACTGAGGTGGAGGTTGGTTCAACTGCCTGGTTGAAATGCTCATCCATGGGATACCCACGTCCAACATATTCCTGGATTTACTATAAGACTGCCAATATTGTGGAAGAAAATGAAGACGGAGTTTCCCGTCTACTCATCTACAATACTTCCGCTGTTAACATGGGTCTCTACACATGTGTCGCCAAAAATCAAAGAGCATCTGTCAACAAAACAGTCCGTGTCAGTGTGAAAGGTAAGCTGATGTGTTTATCTACTTGCATGTATCACTTTGGAGCTTTAAGGTTTATATTTTGCTGTGGACCTACAATGAAAAAGGCAATTAAACAAAGAAAATTTATTGTTTACGTAAAAATTGTGAAAATTATTTTTCATCATGTCAGTAATACCTGGGTTACTGGCACTGCTGTACAAAGCTTCACAGCTAATCACATTAGACTGTGTATTTATTTACTCTCTCTATTTGAACAACCACCAAAAAAGTGATCAATGCTTGTTTCCAATTCAATACCAGTATCAGTGCCAGTAGCGAGAGACAAGCAAAACTTTTATCAACAACAAAATTAATTGCATCTGTTTTTGAAACTGACAGATTAGTTAAAGGCCAGTGTACACTGTGCCATTTTGCCACAATTTTTTAAACGTGCAAACCGCAATCAGGCCCAATTTTTTTTTAGCTTAACTCATTACGTGTGTGACTCGTGTGCACACAGAAATCCTTTGAACCAAATCAATCTGATTAAACTAGACTTTAATCAGATTGGCAATAAGTCCCTTCATAAGCCAAAGAATTGGCATCTTTTTGCAGAGGGTGGGTGCAATAGTTCACTTTGCAGCTCCCAAACATTTGTCGATATATGAGCTTTTGTCCTTTCTTCGGAATCAACAAGCTCCCTGTTGCACACTTTCATTTTGCATCATTTACCGCTGGTTCTTCTTCTCCATCACCATCACCTTGTTTCTTCAGAGAAGATTGCATACTGGCTAATGATGGCTGTTGGTTGCTGTTGATTGCCTGTAGCCGCTGATGCAGCTGGACTGGCACTGTACATATTTGTTGGCTAAGAAGTAATTTTTACTCATGTTTTATGTCTTGTTATTTTCTTTTTTGGCTCTGCTCTTGTGTTTATGACCCTTTTGCTAATTTTTGCTCTACTTCAAATAGAGTAAAGTTAGTACAATAGTATGACAACCTGAAGGCTGTCTGGTGACGAGGCCCAGGGCTGTAGCCCCTTTATCCCATTCATTCAATTACATTACAATACATTTGGCAAATGCTTTTATCCAAAGACGTTGAAAATACTACTACTAGCGAGGAGCATTAATGCCACAATTGGAAAAAAAAAACCTTACAGTGTATGGCTGGCTTGACTGAGTGTGTCCAACACAATGAAAATAAATGCCATTTTATCTAGTCATAGTTTATTAAAGGACTGAAAATTTGAATCAGTGACTCAGTGAATCACGGTCCACTAAAATAACTTTAATATAGTATATTTATGTCAAATTCCGTTTAAATGATAAATAAGTGATATAGTTTACCTAAAGTTGAAATCAACGTAAAGGCTTCCAGCTATATTACATGTTTTCAGTCAGTTATTCCTCAGTGTGACGAAAGAGTAGTGGGAGTAGCGGCATAAGTTTAGCTTTTAGCTTAGCTTATGATGACTACAGCTCAGTGTCATGCAGCTGGTGTGAAGGAGGAGGAGACTAAGTGTAATATAACGGAAAACTCTGACAGCCGTTCGGGATAAGAAGTAACACTGGATTTAAAAGTTTAAAACTATTATACTATTTATTAACTCTGGACTTTGGTTCCGATGACGGAGTTGAACGCTGTTCGTCTGCTCTCGGCGGTTCTAACGTTTGAGGTGCTGTCACTTTGGAGCGGGGCTCAGTCGAGTAAGTTTGTCTTGACTTTCTTTTAAAATGGTTGTATTATGTTTATACACCCAGTTGTTTTATGTTTCGTGTTCACTGCACACCACGTTTAACAGACCTACAGTAACTTAACTATGGTGATAAAAATAAGTTCGGTAGAGACTGGAAAATCTGATCTAGTGACTCACTTCACAGTATTAACAAAACTATTTTTACCTTTTTCTAGTTCGTCGGGGTGATTTTTGTGATATTCTTTTAAATTCTGGTTGACATTAATCAGTATCTCACCCAACACCAGTTAACGTTGTCTTGATAATACTGTATAATCTATGTATAAAGTATAATATATATAACCTAATGCTATATATACCATCTACTATGTTATGACTCGTATGTTACTGTTTATATGGTTGTTTTATCACAAATTAATCAAGGTTATTGGTTGACCTGTCACTGCCTTCATTCCACAATAACACTATTTAAACCCAGTAACTCTGACTGCAGTACTGTACAAAAGAAAGTCACATAAGAAGTCACATAAGCCTGAAAAAATATATCAGATCATGTAATGTTCTTTTTCAGTAAAGTTATAGAAATGTCTAGTTGGGTTGTGTTGATGCGCAACACAGCAAGGTTTCTTTTTGGTTCGTTTTTATGTTTAAGGCCACGGCTACCCATTGGCACAATCATCATGCAAACTTATTATAAGGCAAGCTGCTTGATACTGAAAAGTAGTAATCCCCCTCTGTGAATTACTGAAAGTAATGTTGAGTTTGTGGCTTTAATAATGCTGGTCTGAAGGTCCCTGCTGGTCTGAACTTACAGGAACCTGTGAAAGACAGGAAAGGAGGAAAAAAAATAAATTCCAAAGTGCCCATGTAGTGCAGTTTCCTTTGGGAGGGATATATCCTTCCTGAAATATTTTTTGTTCCCACACAGAGAAGTGATTTTTTTCTACACCAAGGCCGAACAGACAAACACTGAGAAAAAGTTATTATATCAATATTAACTAGTGGATTGATCAATTTTTATGCAGGATAAAAATGTGATAAAACATTTTAGACAAAATAATTGTATTTATTTTTATTTATATTATATTTATACTATATAACAACTTTTTATTGGAATAGATTCACAAAGACAAATATTTTTTCCTTTTCAACCCCTTTCTCCCAACCAAATCCAGACTACAACAGGAACAAAAATTAAGTCATGAAGTAAATAAAGCAACTAAAACATACCACCATAGGATTCAAATAAAAGTTGTAATGGAAAAAACGAAAAACTATTTAATTAAAAGTTCTGTTCAGAAGAGTTAACCTAGACTAAGAAGCAAAAAAAATAGATGTTAGATCTTAAGGGCTGAACCATCACATCCAGGCAAAAATACTATGTTTTAATATAGATTAAAAGCCGGTCTCTAAAAGGTCTCTATGTGTTGAATGAACCCTTATGAGAAATCCTTAGCTTTTCCAGTTTGATTGTTAGTTGTTAATAATTCTTTAACCCATTTATTGCGAGAAGAAGAATAAGCCAATCTAGCCAATAAGGTAGCATTAGCGAGTACAGTCTGAATGGTTTTAGAGATGGAAGGCACACAGAATCCAACCAATGCCTAGAGCAGGTATGGGCAAACCTTTTGACTCGCTGGCCACAATTGTTCCTAAAATTGGATGCTGGGGCCGAGTCCAGAGCTGAAAGATGAATCGTTCATTTGAACTAAGATAAATGGCATGTCAAAGCCATCTATAAAACCCCAAATCCTACACTTCTAACACCCTTTAAAATGCCATCTACTGGGGAAATGCGTTATTGTATGGAAAAGGCAGAAGTTTAACAATGATATCAATAAATTGTTTAATTTGGACAAGGTTGGTGGGCCACATCAAAAAGTACAACGGGCCGCACCTGGCCCCTGGGCCTTAGTTTGCCCTTGTCTGACATAGAAT
Organism: Paraplagusia blochii; assembly: GCA_016785265.1. Lineage (NCBI taxonomy): Eukaryota > Metazoa > Chordata > Actinopteri > Pleuronectiformes > Cynoglossidae > Paraplagusia > Paraplagusia blochii. The sequence continues at coordinate 188,539 of JAFBJS010001001.1, read as the reverse complement.
CAGGGGAGATAGAGATGTTAAAAGCCCACCTGAGAACCAAGAAAATTTGGTCAGTTGGAGCTCTCTTGAACATATTACAGGTGTTTGATACATTAGGGTAAATGCTAGACCAGTGCTTCCCAATCTTTTTCTGTTGCGCCCCCCCCAGCAAGAAGAAAACAATTCGCACCCCAAACCCCCCTTATAAAATAGTTCTAGGTACACCTCTGCATAACATCGTATCCTTGTTAACATAAAGAAACAAAAAAAGAACTATAGTCCAATTTACAATGATGTGATTTGGACATTACAATGATTACACTTTATTGTAGTATGGCGAGAAAAAAAGCATGTTCCCCAGGGTCGCACGCGCCCCCTCAGCATTGCACCGCACCCCCCCCCAGGGGGGCCCGCCCCACGCTTTGAAAACCACTGTCCTAGACAATCTCTAATTATTTAAGTGAATTTTATGTACCCTACACCAGAATTCCCCACCACGGACCGGTTAAATGTCTGCTACATTTTCACGTACTGGTCATTAAATTGCGGCTGATAAATACCACTTAATAAAATTTCCGGTATTCTGAAATATTTTCCTACCTATAAAATTTTCCTACCCAGATTAACTGTGCATGCAAACAAGTATTTCTCAAGTGCACACAGCCTACAAGTATCTGCTACCAAACTGGTAGCAAGGTTAGTATGTTGTATCAATGACTCATCATCTTCAATCTATCTGCGTCATTTGAGTTTATTGTTACATTATAGTAACATTATTGATGATGGAATTCTACCCATACTATTGTTCAGTTCTTTTGTTGATATGGGTATGGTTCAAGTAAAAGCCAGATGGGGCCAAAAGGAAACACTATTTCTCTGTGGCCTGGCACCAATTCACCCACTGACCGGTACCAGTCTCCGGCCCAGTGGTTTGGGTCTACTACCCGACACTGTCAGAGAATACGTCTAGCACAGATTGACAGATTGAAGAGTGGCAAATTTTTTTTTGATAATTTAGAATTTGGCTTAAAGCCACCTCTCCTATAGCAACTTCTGGTCTACTTTTTCCCCCATCTAATTGATGAAACTGCATGAAGACTTTTATATATATGAATTTAATATATATAAATTAAGGACGTTTTACCCTTTGTGATATAGCTTAAAGAATTCCCCCACACGCATAACCTTAGATTTTTAGCATAATGAGCCGTATGGCAGCCTATTCTATAATCTGTTATGCATTTATGCATTTTAACCAGTTTGTGTATGTTATTTTAATTCTGAGGTTCATTAGTATTCAAAATGTGCTCAATATGTATTACTGTGCAGACTTAATGAGATGTTAGCAACAAATAATCCAACTCCATTCTTGTTTCATAGGTGTCACAACAGAATGTCCCATTGAAATCACCAGAGACAGGATGATAACACCGTACAATAGCAACGCAGCAGTCACCTGTAGACCGAAACCCTCTGCTGAATTAAATCTCAAAGAAATTTACTGGGAAGATAAGAATGGCATCAGATGGAGGGACGATACGTGGCATTACAATGGAGATTGGGACCCTCAACCTGTTTGCATTGCCATATTTTGGGGATTGGGAGAATGTAGAAAACCTCTTAGTCTCATCGTTTACAGTAAGTACCTTAGCTGTTTCACCTTCTTAAAGTCAAATGTGTATATGTACTATATATATATATATATATATTTTTTGTGTCCAGTTTCAGTTGGTGTCTTCATCACCACACCAGAAAAGCTAAAACATCTTTGATTCGGAACATCTTGAAACCCAATCTGTATCTGGAGTGAAGACGACTGAAAAAAAAAAAATGACTTCATGGACTTCTTCTTTGGTCACCCATGTTTGTAGAAATAAATGTGATTTAAGTGTGCAAGCTGTCTCTTATACACATCTAGATGTGTATAAGAGACAGATACAGAACTGAATGAATCACTAAGGTTAGTGACAAAATGTATCAATATATCATATAATACCTTCATTTATTTGTACTTTATCTTAAAGCTTAATATAGGGATTGCTGAAAGTCAAATGTGTATATGTACTATATATATATATATATATATATTTTTTTTTTTTTTCTTTTTATATACTGTATGCATACATACTGTATATAACGATAAAGAATATGCACTCAATTAAAGTACTTGCCCAGAATTTAGGATTTCTGGGCTAGAATTATGTAAAACCAAGGTTTTGTAGGTTTTGACTGCCTTTATGTCTACCTACACTCCCTAAAGCATTACCGTAATAAGTATCAAAGCACTTCACCCTGTACAACTGCACTTCTTTTAAATTGACGTTTGATTCAGATTTGTATTCTAAATGTAGAAAAACCAGACAGTGTATCCATCGAAACCTTACATAACACAAACTCGCTGAAAGAGGGAGAAGAGCTCCAGCTCCAGTGCAACATACACAGTGTTGCTCCTGCACAGAACGTTTATGTTCGCTGGTATCATGGAAACACCACACTGGAACCGTTAAACCAAGGTGGAGTATCAAGTATGATGTTTGCACTTTATTGATTTTGTTGTATTTTTATTATATTTTTTATTGTATTTTTTATTTTTATTGTATTTATCTATCTATGCTTAGAACTCTTGTTATATGCTGTTGTGCTGTTAGAATGTATAGAAAATTACATAACCTTGAAACTTAGTTCTTTTTGGTAGTTGAGACAGTTGGAATAATTATATATTTTCTGTCTTTTTTTGTAGAGCCACAGTCATTCTTGGTGGCCGGCTGTCTGCCAGGGAACAGCACAAATTGCACCACTGGTGAATTCAAAAGTGCACTCAGTGTGTCCACAACTATTACAATCAAATTGGATAGGATGCACAACGAAGCAATGTTCAGATGTGAGGCTCACCTGGACCTGGGAGCTGATGGACCAGAGCTTACGCCAGATGTGTCTGACCCTCTTAACTTCACTGTCCACTGTAAGATCACATTTCCACTTTATTGAAAAACCAAAACACGCTAACTGAAGGGCTAGGGTTTGTCAAACAAAGCATGATGGGCTCCACATGTTGACCTTCATTGTACAACTTTTTGAGAAAGAAAATCCTTGATTTTTTGTGTTACCGGTAACTAATACTACAGATCTGTTCTTGTAAATTAGAACAATGTGACAGCAGACCAGTATTTATCATCAAATTGTAGCAGATAAACTCAACCTTGCTGTCAATTGATTATTACATCAGTGTGTTCCTGCCTTCCTGCTTCGATAAAGAATGGTAAAAAAAAAAAAACAAGGATTCCCAATGTCCATGCGGTGAAACAAAGTGAAGAAAAAAGTTCTTCAGTTCTTCAATAACTTATTTGATTGAAAAATATCCTGTCATATTCCTTTAAGTCTTCTTTAAATCTTTTTAATTAAATGATCCTTCAACAGTAGCGTGGTATTACTGGTCTACAGTAACTGCTGGTACTGTTGACATGTCCTTGATACAAAAATGGTTTTGGACTGCTGCAATACTGTAACAGCTGCAACGCCTAAAGTTCATCCTGACAAACATTTATCATTTTGAATAGCACGTTTGCAATTAATTGAAATATCAACATGTCAGTGTTGCTTTATTTTGATTAATCAACCTATATGAAAAATTATTTTTATTCAAAAGTGTACTGTGCAAAGATGTCAATCAATCAATTTTTATTTATATAGCCCACATTTACAAAACAAGTTTGTCACATAGGTTTTTTTCTCTGTACCTTGAACCTTTTTATAGGTCAGTAGTTTTTTTTGTTTTTTTTTGTGTGTGTAAGACTTCCTTCATTGCCTCCCAATTAATCTGTGTCCCCAGATAAGCCAGTTATTGACACCGCAAAGCTTCCAGACAAAGTCCCAGTATTTAGGGGTTATCCAGAGGAGCTGGTCTGTGAGGCCCAGGGTCATCCACCTCCCAAAATCCAGTGGCTCTACAGTCCTGACGTTGTTCCTCATGTGTTGGGCAAAAAGCTAATTGTGTCTGAAGCAGGTTCCTACACCTGTATCGCATCCAACGAAGTTGCCTCCACATACCATGTGGTGGATGTCATTTTAAAAGGTAACTATATAAAATACTGCACACAACACAATTTGTTATAATAAGCATTCTCTGTAACAATACAGAAATGGTACAGAAAACGTGAACATATCGCAGTCCATAAAACATATCACTTGATTAATCAGTGTATACGGTGCTGTAGATGCACTTTCTTTTGAGCCCCACAGCAGTGGTACTGGTCCCCGGTTCGAATCCCCCTACTGCCAAGTTACTGCTGAGGTGCATTGAGCATGGTATCGTCCCTACACACTGCTCCCCGGGCGCTCAATAGCTGCCCACTGCTCACTTTGATGATGGGTTGAATGCAGAGGTCAAATTTCGCTGTGGTGTGAATCACAATGACAAAAAAAGGATCTTTTAATTAATTTAATCACAGGAACTTGACAATTCTCAACCTCTTCTTATGTTTCAATGTTCTCTGGCTTACATAAAACTAATGCGGAATCCAAGCGCACACACACACACAATACTTTCATTTAATGCATATGTTTTTTACCTCTTAAATTTTTACTCAGTAATTGGTTCTTCTTAAATAAGGGTGGTAATATACCTAAATAGAAATGTACCTGAATAAATGTAAAGTTAATTTTTTCCAAAAGTACTTAGAAATTAAAAATTACTTACACGAACTTAATGTAATAATAAACTTTCCACTCCTGCAACTACTATCACTGATACCTATCCAGATTAAATGTAATAACTGTACAGTGAACTTGTGGACAGTATTATTTAAGTGCCACAGCTCTAAGCATCAAATGACAATTGTGTGTGAGTTCCACCCAAACCAAACAGGGAAATGAATACTGTCTGATATATTTTCTTATTAACAAAAGGTTCTTTCAATCCACCGGGAGAAAAAAAGGCTTCAAATTGCCCTGTTATCAAATAGACAATGTGTCAATTATCAGTTAGGTAGTATTAGATTGTATTTATCTCGTACCGTAAACACAGTCAACTGAACATAAAATATTTGTTTGTACAAATACCAATAAGGTTTCGCATAGGCTTTGTAGCAACAGTTCCACATTCAGTTCCATTTTAACACACAATTGTTGTTATAATATTCTCAATAAATAATTAACTTGTTGGGGGCTCATCTATTTATTGCATTGTTTAAAATGTGACAAGACATTACTGCATCAAAAACTAAAACTGTTTGTATTGAACAGAGCAAATCTGTAATACCATTTCTACACTTAACTGGGATTGACTCCTGTATTAGTTAATCTGCAGTGATCAAAACCCCCATTGGGTCCCTTAACTAATGGGATTAGTTAAGGGACTAGTGTAAGAAGCTTTCCAATTTCCAAGAGCAAAATTAGGTTTGCTGCACAGCATACCATATTGATTGCCAGTTTGTAGTTAAATTAACTCCCTATGTGGTGTTCTTTTTTATTAATTATATTTATTTTATATAATAATATCAACAACTGTAAATTAGGAATTGCGTCAACATTTCATACAATTGTGTAATTTTGTGTAATGTGTACATAATTGTGATTCCCTGCTTTTGTTCCAGAGGACTACCTGCCCCTCATTGCTGGATTTGTGGCGGTCACAGTCATCGTTATCTCCGTTATATTTGTTTTCATTTACTCAATCTACTACAAGAACACCAAGATGCGCCGCTACAGCTTAAAAAACCCTAAACTCAGCACTCACAATGGTAACGTAGCTCACAATGGCTGGGACCTACAATTTCCAATGACTAAACTGTCTTAGCAATGCACAAGACAATTCTGCTTGACCACTCCGAAAAAGCTGCATCTCTCTGCCACAACCATCCTGAATCTTATAGATTAACAGGAGCTTCTGGAATATATTTTATCTTTATGTTATTTTTTTATTGGTAGCCTTTATATTGAACATGTACCAATGAGCAAAAGAGATGTACAGTTGTATTTTACTACTGGATTATGTCATCACTGGAAAAACAAATCAATTGGTTTCCAATTGGTCTGTCCGATTTTTTTATAAAATGGAATTGATGTTTTTTGTGATTTTTTTTGTTATATTTTGTACTTTTTGATCTGCAACACTATTTGTGACTGTTACCAGATGTTAATTCAGAGGCTGAGCAGTAACCATGAATTCAATGTTCCGGTTCAGATAGTCTGCATCAGATTCCTACAATACACGTTTGTAGCGCACATTAGTCAGGATTGTGACCTCACTTCAATTTAAAGTATTTAGATTTACTTTTTAAGCAAACATTGTATGTTCTTTAAGCCTCATCCACGCCATATCATTGTAGGGTCTTTTTGTAGGAAAATTATTTAAACCAATTACAAATCTCAAAAAAACAAAATGGCGGGACCAAACAGAGGTTTTTCAGAAGTATGAAGTTTATTAAGTATCAAACAATGATTTTTACTACATTACCCTAAAAGGTTACTGGTAATTATGGGCAAAAAACCTTAATTACTGGATTTTTAAACATTTCTCTTTGTTGAGGCAGGATTGTACGTTCATTAAGATACTATTGAGGGCAGGAATGGGCAAACTGTCACTGGGGCTGCAGGTTTTTGTTCCAAACAAGCAGTAACACACCTGATATGTTGGGTTTAATCAACTAATCTGACCACTAATCTGATCAGTCAGTTGAATGGTTAAACTATATGCTCTTAGTTGGAACAAAAACCAACAGCCCCAATCTTTTTCTTAAGTATAGATAAGAAACAAAAACCAAAACAATAAAAGCTGTGTTTCTTTAGTTGAACACAAAGCTGATATGTAAACAGGAATTAGAGAAAGATGTTAGGGAGTTTAGGCGCTCAGACTCTCTCAGCCTTCTGCTGCCATCTAGTGTTGAAGTAATAACATGCTCCCTCATAACTGTTTCATAGAAAAATTATTTGCAGAAACCACATTTACAGATACTTAAATGTTTTTTTTTTACTGATAACACCTTAATAAATAAAGGGTCAGAAACCTCTGAAATATTTTGTCATCTCAGAAGAGTTACTTCTCTTAGCCATAAAAATGGCATAATAACTCTTTAGAACTGGGCTACTTTCCAATGCTACGCTAAAATGTCAAACACCATGTACATGTTTTAAAAATATTTGAATCAAAATCAAGGTTGAGAGCCCTACTTAAGAATGTATCTTTATCGGCTGTGGCTTATCACTCTGTGGTTTTAACAGTCAAACTAAAAGGAAGAGCATTGCTGTTGAACTCTGCACCTGTCATCACTCTGCGGTGCGATAGTGTGTTAAACACGTCGGTTTTTTTTGTGTGTGTGTATGTGTTACATTTATTTAGAGCATTGTCTCATCACTATTCTATGGAAATCACTCTGAACTTCTTTCTGTCTCTTTGAACCTGACTCGTTGTCCCTATCTGTGTCTGGCCCAAGCCGTGATTCTATAAGAAGCAATGCCTTGTTCCACGCTTTTTGTAACAAAGAATATGAGCCTCAGAGCTGCATCACGTGTATATCCAGGATTATTTTTCATGTAAATGCAATATCTTATATTTATTTGATATATTTTTAAAATTCAAAATTCAATGAATTAATCTCAGAAAGTACTCAGAAACTGCTGAAAGAGGTGTTACCTACAGGACTACACTAGACATTGTAGTTCAAACTGGGTTGTAGTTCAAATTATAATTGTGAATAATGATGTAAATATTTGTTACAGCTGTAAAACAGTATTTTATTATTAAAATTGGTGTTTGAGAGACGAAGTTCTTTGTTCGTAATTCCTCCACATGTGCATAAAAAGGATACACTAACAATGTGTTTTTGTTAATGTTAAAAAATGTTACACGTACTGGCATGTATTAGTCAATGTGTTGTATTGGTTGCAGTAAATGAGTAAAGTCATGGATCAAATTTCTCTGCATACACTTCACAATTTATTATTTAAAAATAGCCTTAACAGTTATATAATGCAACAATCTGTGGCTCATCTGGGCTGGGTCTCTATATAAGATCAACAGGTTCTCAACCAAAAACTGTGCCATTGGGTCAAATTTTATAATCTATAGATCTAACATAACTTAATGTCCTCATCTGCATACTCTTCATGCAAATGATTTTCAGTTGACCTAAAGAAAGATTACGTTGTCTTTGAGTGAGAACCTTGTCTTGCTGTAGTCAATAAATTAGCATAAACCTAGTTACTGCTGTGTTATGATGCTCGGCCCTACAATTACCTGCATACAGCTTATTAGTATTCTATAAGTCAAATATCAAGTCAATATATAAAAATGATACAACCGACAAAATGCTTGATGAGTGGAGGAAAAGTGCCCTTGTGCCAATTTACAAGGATGATGTGAAGAGTTGTAGCAATTACAGAGGGATAAAGTTGATGAGCCATACCATGAAGATTTGGGAAAGGGTAGTTGAGGCTCGGTTGAGGAAAAAGGTAGAGATTTGCGAACAACAGTATGGTTTTATGCCGAGAAAGAGAACCAAAGATGCAATATTTGCCTTGAGGATGTTGATGGAGAAGTACAGAGAGGGTCAGAAGGAGCTTCATTGTGTTTTTGTGGCTTTAGAAAAGGCCTATGACCGGGTTCCAAGGGAGGAACTGTGGTTTTGTATGAGGAAGTCAGGAGTGGCTGAGAAGTATGTTAGATTGGTGCAGGATATGTATGAGAA
>JAFBJS010001001.1:166331-179822 GCA_016785265.1 Paraplagusia blochii | reverse complement strand
AGCCCCTTTTTGTTTGCTCTGGTGATGGACAGATTGACAGATTAGGTCAGACAGGAGTCTCCATGGATAATGATGTTTGCAGATGATATTGTGATCTGCAGTGAGAGCAGGCAAGAGCTAGAAGAGAACCTAGAGAGGTGGAGGTTTGCACTGGAGAGAAGAGGAATGAAGGTCAGTCGTAGCAAGACCAAGTACATGTGTGTGAATGAAAAGGGGAACAATGGAATGGTGAGATTACAAGGAGCAGAGTTGAAGAAGGTGGAGGAGTTCAGATACTTGGGTTCAATTGTTCAGAGCAGTGGAGACTGTGGAAGAGAGGTGAAGAATAGAATACAGGCAGGATGGAACAACTGGAGAAAGGTCTCTGGAGTGATCTGTGATAGAAGGGTGTGAAGGGAAAGGTTTACAGGACAGTTGTGAGACCAGCCATGATGTATGGACTAGAGACACTAGGAATAGGTAGAAGACAAGAGGGAGAGCTGGAGGTGGCAGAGTTAAAGATGCTGAGATTCTCTTTGGGGGTGACAAGGATGGACAGGATCAGGAACGAGGTGATCAGGGGGACAACACAAACAGGAAGGCTGTCTCTTATACACATCTAGGGAGGTGAAGAGGGAAGTGGCCAAGTCCAAACAAAAGGCATACGAGGAGTTGTACAAGAGGTTAGACACGAAAGAAGGAGAAAAAGAGTTATACAGATTGGCAAGGCAGAGAAACCAATCTGGGAAGGATGTGCAGCAGGTGAGATTAATTAAGGACAGAGATGGAAATGTTCCAGGTAAGAGACGAAGAGGAAGGCCAAAGAGGAGATTTATGGATGCAGTGAGGGAGGACATGGAGGTGGTTGGAGTTGGAGTTGAGGATGTGCAGGACAGGGTGAAATGGAAATTGTTGACTCGCTGTGGCAACCCCTGAAAAATGGGATAAGCCGAAAGGAAAAGAAGAAAGAAGATACAACACACCTTAATGTCCTGTCTTACTTTGTTTGATTGTCGTGTTCTTTTCCTTCTTTGGTTAACAGAGAGAAACTGATTAAAAGAATCATGTTTTGTACATATATTTACAGATATATAATAAACGTTGAAATGTTATGGCCACCTCATTCGCCTTTAAACTCACTCTTGTTCTTTGGGAAAAACTAAGACAAAAAACACAATATAAATAGTCACCGTCTACTTTCACGAACAGTACGATAAATGTGACGTAATGTAATCCTAGCTGGGCGGTATAGGGACGGTAACGGTTAAGAGCATGCGTTTTAGAATACCTATAACTCACTGAAAAGCCTACAAAGGTAGAGCTCTGTAATATATACCGTAAATAATTATTTCTTAAAGATATGTTACCGTAAAAACTTAACATTATATTACAAACAACATTTTCTCCCCCATTATGAATAAAACATGGTACATTCCCGCCGGTGATCTCACAACTCCAGAAAAATACGATTATTTCCGAGCAGGACACAAATGCATCATTAGAGTTTCTTGGTTCCCTCAGGGATTTTCTATGATTTTCAATCCAGGTGAAACTGAAAGTGTACGGAAAAACTTGTATGAACTCCGTGTGAGCTGCAAGTAATATACTCCGACTGGAATTGGTTTAAAATAATGCATTTTGAAAATAGTTTTTCGATATTCAGTCGTTTAAGAGTGGCTCGTCGCGTCAAATACCAAAAACCAATAATGTGGCTGTTTGCTCTCGGCTTCCTTGTAGCGGTTCCAGGTACCTTTTGTGCTTTTTATTCTTTTATGTTTAACATTTGTTGAATTATACATTGAAAACTGTCGAAGGTCCTGAACATATCGACACCCATTGTGCCTATGATTTTGGTTTAAATGCAGTTGTCGCTTGCGTGAGAAAAACGCCCCTTTACTTATTTATTTTATCAGCAAAGTTCTCAAATATTATCCTTGTACCGTTGCAGATATTCCCGTTTTTGGATTCATTAGGAAGACACCGAATGTTTTTCATAGTTTTGTTGCATTAAATCAAACATATTGAACAATCACTTATTTCAGTCGCGAAATGTGTAGCGTACTGCTTGGTGCTGTGTCTACAAATTATGAGGTTTACAAAACGGTATACTCTTGGTGCTAATTCTCAGTTAAATCTGAATACGGGTAAAAATGTCTATCAATAAAAATGAAAGTACGCACGTTCAAAACGCACGTTAAACGTTAGTTTTCTAAATACTCCGGAATGAATAGTCCAGCTGCTTCAGTGTTTCTCTTCCTGGTGTTTGCTAACACAGTTAAACATTGTTCTTGGTTAATACAATTATTTTCTAATAATTATCTTTGTACGTAAAGTGATTAGAAAACAAACCCTTTCAAAAAGGTACTCATTCCCACATTCTTTTATTTTCTAAATCAAACGGTGTTTCCTGTAAAGACACAGGAGAAAGAGTCTAAAAGTCCCATTGCTGATCTTGTGAAATAACACCATTTGACTCTCTGTATTTGTAGGTAAAGATTCTACCATAAAAACAGAATGAAACAAACAGCTGTGTTTTATGTAATCCTTGCCATCTAGAGTGGATGGTTTATTTTAAGATAGTATAATATACTGGTCAAATTACAGAAATAACAAGTTGTAATAAAATGTTTAAAAATACAAAGTAGAACCCCAAAAGTAGCGTGGCATCATCACCCATTATTTCAGGTCTCACTTTCCATAGTCCCCTTCTCCCATTTTTCTAGCCAGTTTTATTCGTCGTCCAATACTTCCACTATATATTCTTAGCACAATAACAAAGTAATTTCACACTGTCACTGCACATCCTATCCCTGTTATGTCTGAAGATTCTCCAGGTCATGATATCCTAAAGGATAAGGTGTGAGCAACTTGACTTCCCAGAGTTTCAACGCCAAGAAAAGTGATTTAACTTAACTTTTTGGCTATCCCTGACGGGACTGTAGTGTGTTAAGCAAGCACAGTTCAGTATTTCTGTTTGTTAAGTATTATTTACTGTGAAGTACAGGTCTACTAAGTTTCCAAAGGGACCCACTGGGTTTCGCTTTGAGAACTTGATGGTTGTCTCTGTTTTTGGTGAGGAGTTGGACTGCTTTTGCTTAACAACTCTTTGTCACCATTCTAGGTACATCTGTATGTGCCGATTGTCCCTTGGAGCTCAGACCTTCCAGAGTTGTTGTGGGGTACGGCGACTCATTCTCCGCCAACTGCAGCTCAACTGCCAACAAGACATTGGGGATGGGTTGGGAAACACCGATAGGTGGAGTCCCTTTTACAAAACAGGTTTCACTCCTAACAATAAACGTAGACCTCGTAAATGTCTGGGATGTTAGTCCAATGTGCTACATCTCTCACAACAATGGAGAGCAATGTTTTGAACCCCTGCCAGTCACAGTTTACAGTAAGTGCTTGAATTTGATGTCATCAAAAAAGAACATGTTTATACCTGAATTTGTACATTTCAGCTTTATGTAATTAAATGTACTTTGTCTTTGTTTATTTCAGAACTGCCAGATTTTGTGTCAATGTCAGATATACACGAGGGACGCCCACTTATTGAGGGGAGAAAATATCCATTAGAGTGCCACGTTTTTAATGCTGCTCCAGCCAAAGACCTTGTTGTCTACTGGCACAAAGGACATGATATATTTTTTACTGAGACATTTTCTGATCCCATATTGTCGCCTCTCAACAAGACTTCTAAGGTCAATTTGATCCCTAACAAAGATGACAATGGAGCTCCGGTCTGGTGTGAAGCCAAGCTAAATGTGATGCCAGCTGGAGCAAGTCTTCCTTCAGCACTATCAAGGTTGCAACAAGTGTCGGTCCTCTGTAAGTGGTTAGTCCATTCTTGAGAAAACAAATCATAGCAGGTCACATACAGTTTGCTCATTCTCTCATTCTAATTCTTAGACCCACCAACCTTCGAGGAGCCCCAAAACGAAACACTAGAAGAATCTGAAAGAAATGTATATTTAAATTGCACAGCAATGGGAAACCCAGCACCAGTGTATAATTGGCAGATCCCACAGCCTGTTGAAGCTTTGGAGAGTCAGAAAACTAAGAATAAACTCACCCTGGACCGGATTCTTCAGTTTCCTGGTACCTATACCTGCACAGCCTCCAACAGCGAAGGGGCCACAACTAAATATTTCACCATCGTCGCTGCTCCAAGTAAGAAAATGGAAATAATTTGAGTTTTCCACCAAGTAGTGAGGTCGTTCCACATGTAAACGCAACCAAACTAGACAGACTAACATGAAAACAAATCATTGTTGTATAAAAATCCAATTAAACAGTTGGTCTCACAGATGTAGGAAAAACAAAGTAAATCACTGTGCTCACTAGCTAAAAGGAATGGTCACTGCAGTAGCTGTTGAATGTAGAATGCTGGGTGAAATAATTTAAACAAAATTTCAGAGAAAATTTGTCATATTTGATTTCTGCTTCTCTACAGTAGCATCAACTAATAGCTGATTCTAAGGATTGACATCCATCTGTATTATACATTTTAGGACATTGTTGAGACAAAAAAAATAGATTGTTTCATTTAACATGATATCATATGTCATATAAGGTTGGTCAAAAATGATTTTTTTTCTTAACTAAAACATGAATAACACAAGAGGTTGAGTTAAGATCTGCACAACATAACTGTTCCCATGTTTATTCCAGATAGGCCATATAGTGAACCCTATTATTTCACCTTTTTTTTCCGAACGACACCCTCTTAAGTTTGACATAGTTTAACAAAAACATTTTTATGCAAAACCAGCTTCTTCAGGATGTAATAAGATTTTGTTTAAAAAAGTGGAATGTTTTGACAGGCAGTGTGAATATTACTGTGCTACTTGGTGGAAACACAAATGAAAAAAGTGACACTTTTGTCTTAATCTCTGCCTAAATAATCATTACATAATGCTTTCATTACTGTTATTTCCCATTAGGAAGTGGCTCTGGAACTACAGCCGGGATATTAATTTGTGTTTTCTTTTTATTCATTTTCATCTTGGCTTGCTTGGTTTATCGTCAACAGAAAAAGGCAGGGTTCATACGGTCATAAAATAATTCTGGAAAAGTCCTGGAAAATCTCTTGTTAAAAAAAGTGTATGGACCCTGGAAAAGCTGCTCTTGTCTGAAATGTTAGGATCTCAGGATAGACACAGGAAGACAGCAATAAAATCTTCTAAAAAATCTTCGTCTCCCACAGGGAATCGAACAACCTTTGCGGCCATAGTTGGATCTTTTTCATTCCTGGGCGTGGTCCTCCTTATTGCTGGTCTGTTTTTTGTGACACCTGATGGGACATTTTCACTCAGCAAAGACACCTACCTCAGAGGACGACCCATATGAGGTTGAACTATTTTATTGTTGGTGTTTTTTTTTATTATTATTATTATTTTTTGCATGGCTTCCATTTTATTTTTGTTTCATGTCAATCAGGGACACCCAGCCTTTTCTGGACCATGGTTCAAATTCATTATAGTCTAGTTTTGTAGACAACAGAAGAAAAAAAAAAAGAAGAAAAATAAGGTACAGCTAACTATAATACTCAAGCAGTGAATGACTAGATGTTTGGCTTGGAAGCTCAGCTGTTCAAAATGCAAAAGGTGCTTTAAGAGGAATCGCTGGGGAGTAGAGGTTTTTTTTAGGTTAGAGGCTTTTTGTCTCTATTTCACATCAAAATTACATCTGAGTACTTTTTTTATTTGCAAAGCGTACTCTCATAGGCCAGGTCCAGTGAGGGCTGTTTGTGGTCAAAATAACAAAATGCTATTAGTGGAATCATCATCACCCTGCTTGTGGGACACATTGTCTCCTAACACCAGCATGTTGGATGTTGTTTAATTGTTATTCTCCCAAGTCAGTTAGTTCAAGCAGAGCTCCAACCCTTTCATCACCTGTGTTTTTGAGTAAGTATCATCCCAGCAACAAAACAGTCTGTGAGAAATTATCAACTGAGATGTTTTTTATTGAAACTTTGACGGTCCATCCCCCAACTCATCAGTCTCCTGCGTGAGACCACAAATACTGTACAAAGATATGAGACTGCTGCTCTGACCTTTGAAACACAAACAGGTTTACAGTGTAGACTGGTCTTGACTTTAGGTGTGTCTGATTCAAGACACATTCAAAGTGTTTGTTAATCTTAATGGTTCAGTTAAAGTGAGAGTTATAACTGGTAATGTCAACAAATCATCAATTTTCCCATAGCTCTCTCTTTTAGCTTTGTGTGCAACTCCGAGGCAGCGATTATGAACTGGGAGCCTGTGTGCCTGTCAAAGTCATCGAACTTTGTAGTAGTCAACAAACTACTTAAACCTCAGTTTTCCCATGGTATGATATTTTGCGGACCCCACCTTAATGTGAAAGTTGAATTTATAATAATATTTTATATTATTATATGTTATCCACATTAAATGGTAAATCCTATATTTCTCTAAATCCTGGTCTACAACCCCCTTCTGGTTCAGTGTTGTATCACACAGAATATATGGGATACTGATTTTTCTTTTTTTCTTTTTTTTACAATTTTCTTTTTCTTTTATATTGAACACAGAAAGCTGATGTGGTCCTTTGGTGAAATGATAGTGTGGGTGGAGGCCCTCAACTTATTTTAGTTTGAGACCCCCACACTAGAATGACCACAGCGGTCATTTTAAATGTTTATAAAAAAGAAAAATTGGTATTGTGAAGTACTGCAGTATTCAAAGTCAGTTTAAGTAAACTGCTCATTGAGAACAAGCTCATTTAAGATTTTGATGTATGAGCTTTTTGGTGTGTGAACCTGGAGAACCTGTCAATCTATTAGCTCTAGTTTAGATATTCTTATATGTTGAATTGTATTCTTTGTTAAAAATCATAGTTAAAAGTAATTAGTAAAAAATTAGTCCAGTTTTCTTTTACAATCTTTTAATATTTTAAACAACACCATTTTAATTGTAGGCAGCCACACCTGAGGTTGTCACCCCTAGTTTGAAAAACACTACCATTGAACTAGCTGACAAAACGTTAGGACAAGATTAAACCCAGGGAGGACCAGGAGAGGACAGAATGACTGTAGAATGAAATGTGGAGCAGCTCTGCTGATATGAACAGACACTTGGTTTATATTTATGTCTACAATTTTTAAAAAGAGACTCTCTCTCAAAGGAGACAATCATTTAACATAAACTTACATATACAAAAGAAAGCCATTTCCCAAATTAGCAAACACTTCTGCTTTTGCTCTCGTACACAGTCACTCTCTCCTCAGAAGTGTTTAGTTTTCATTTACAGTCTATGTACAAAAAAGGCAGCCAAGAGAAAGACGACCTCTCACTGGCACTCTGTGCTTTACTGGTCTGCCAATAGGAACCATGTACAGACTTGCTGGACTATGTTAGGTCAGGATCAAACTTTCATTATAAGGCTGTGAATTTGATCTTTTAGCTTTTTAGTGTTTTTGAGAAAAACCCTCCACTGTACCTAAGCATTGATCTGTTGCTGCCTCTATGCTTACACTTCACTAATTTGTGTATAACTGCCACTGAAGTCTTGTTTGGGAGGTAGCCCGCCTGTATTATAAACATGTCTATAAAACAGTGGTTCTCATCTGGTCTGTCTTCAGCACCCGTCATCACCCCTTAAGAATTCTTAAGCCTGGACATGAGAAAATTTCAACTTTTCATGTTTTTTGAATAATATATTCAAAAACACTTCAGCAACTGAACACTCAAAATTATTCAAGAACTCCTGGCAATTAAAATGAGTAAAAAAAAAAATATATAAATATTATTATTATCAATGGCCTGCCACAAACTTGAAAATATGTCTGCAACCCACTTTTTGTGGTGGTAGATTTCTGTTGTGACCCACCAGTTGACGATCACTGCTTTACATAAATCGAACAAAAAAAACTAAGAATATTGTCAACAACAATTACTATGATTTATTTTTAGAACCGTTTACATGTGAATGTGGGAGTGGCTGATGATGTTTGGTTTGGTCCAGAGTCAGTTCTCTATATGTGAATATATACCGTATAGAACAGACCTGGGCAAACTAAGACCCGGGGGCCAGATGCGGCTCGTTTGGCGTTTTAATCTGGCCCGTCAAACTTGTCCAAATTATACTGTAAATTTATATGAACGTTATCCTTCTTCTTTTCCCTTTTCTCTGCAAAGCCAGGATTCCCCCAATAGACGGTTTCAAAGAGGCTTAATGCGTTTCACCTTCATTCAATACATTACTCATCATTTATCTTTGTTCACGTAAATACTCAAACTTTATGATCCTGAACTGGCCCGCGACTCAGATTTTAGTACCACTTGTGGCCCGTGAGTCAAAATAATTGCCCAGGCCTGAAATAGAACATATATACACAGCAAAAAAACTGAATTTTTCCCCTAAATCTAAGTATATTATGGAGGTACCAAAACTCCAAAAGGCCTCAATACCTCAGTAAGAGAAAATAGATTAACATCACTTTACTGTTGCAAATGAATTAATGCGATTATGCAGATGTGACCATGATTCCAGGACAGGTACTTCTACAAACAAATGAATGTTTTCTTCTACTCAGGTGTGTGTTTTTTTTAATGCTCGATGATACTTTTGGTTTGAAATGCTTTTTGATTGTATTATTCCCTTGTTTTTTGTGATATTCCCTTTTATTTTTCTACATTATAGCCCTGCTCTGCTGATTTGTCAGTGTATGCACTGAAGAGACTGTGACCACGACAACCTTTTCATGAACTGTGTCACTGATTTCATACAGTACTTTACTTGAAGCGTGCCAAATAAAAACTTCACTGCATTTTTCAGAATGTAAGACACTATCAATATATTCGGCCATGTTGGACCATGATGAACTAACGAACATTAAATATGGTAAATGGGTTGCAAAGTGTTATCAACCGTCTGTCTAGTTAGACTACAGTGTTTCTTTGGTTAACAAAAAATGAACCATCACTATATATTTGCCACTTCTTGCTTTTAGATGGGAAGACATTCTGAGAAACCCAATGCGACCAACCTTATCAACTGGCCAGGCAACAAAGTCTAACTGCGACGTAAAAGCGTATCCAACAAAGGCATCTAGACATATTCAAAACATTTGTTGAATATGTCCATTTATTTATATATATATGTATGTGTGTATATATATACTATACTATATATATATATACTATACTATATAATATATAGTATATATAGAGTATTGTTGCCAATATTTTCTTTCTAACCAACTGGGAAATGTCAATTATATGGTGAAAACATTAAAATAGCGTTTCTGTCCAGAACCAACAAAAAAAAATTCTTGTTCAAAGCCCTGATTTTCGCACAATCGATCATGAGGTTATAACTGCTTGTCATAACCTTGTGTACACTACACAATGAGAGTCGTGTGACTGAGCCAAAAATCAGGCTGGATCGCCATGTTGTCACACACCTCAAAAGCTGTGGCAAAAACGCAGTCTACAACCAGCTTAAGTCACACCTGAATATATTTTTCAATCCTGCAAAGGCCAAAAAAGTGGGACTTATAGACTGTAAAATATCAGAATTTCTTTCCCAATCCAAAACAAAGCATGTGTTTTTTCCCTGTGGGTGTTAGATTACGGAATGGCCATTCAACGCCCACCCCTGTTTCTACCATATTCTTCATGCCGATATATCCTACCAGAGTTCTTTCATCTTAACCAGCCTTCAGAAAATAACAGGAACTGCTGCCATAACAACCTGGCACTGGTTGTCACTTCACTTAAGTTGCACAGACATGTTTCTACACATTTGAAATTCCCAGCTGTGCCCTTTCCTTATCACATCAATTCCAACCGCCAGTGACTTGTGTAGCATTTGTAGCTCTGTCCGCTCCTGCAGCAGCTGCTGCTGCTCTGCAAGGCTTCCATACCCTGTCTGTTTCCAAGGAGTCAAGCATGCAACAGGGTCAACAAGATTTTTAAAAAAGGGCTTTCACTCAGATTACTATCTCTGGTTTGATTTGAAGAATGACACGCCTAAAACTGGCATGAAGAGAGAATGACATCAGACATCAAGCATGAACTCAGACTGATTGAAGCTAATCTGATCTATGTGTAGTTTAAGAATGTAGGGGGGCCCCGGTTCCCTTGTGAAAGTGACCTTTAAAAGAGTATATGGGAGATTTTTTCAGATCCATCAAGAGATTACCGTGCCTTCTTAACCACCTAGGAGTTTTTAACTCAAACAATATTTGGACACCATTTAAAAACCATAGCATAGTTTCCTCTATGAAGCCGGGCAGCATTCACAGGAATTATTTATGCTAAAACACCTTGCCTACAGTCAGGATCTGTCCCAGATTGACACTATCATGTAGTACTGGTCCCTTTTTTTTCAAAACGTTGATGCAGCGTGTCCACCCTTGATTTCGCACGCATAGTTGTCCTTGTGCGTCATAGTCTTTGGCTTCAAATCAACAACACATGTCTACTAGCTGCTTTTGTTGCTTACTACCGCATTAGTGCTGTTAATTATTGTGGGAGCATACAATGTACCTGCTACCAGTCCTTGTGTTGCGATATGGAAATTACACGTTTAAACGATTTTAAAGAGCCAAAATGATATAAAAAAATATTATATACAGAGTTTAAAAATTCAAATGTTTTTTTTTTTGTTTCTTTTTCGTTAAAATTATTGGCGTCCAGTAAATTAAAATAACTGTTGTATGTTGCAATGGTAAAGAACTACCGCTAGAAGGCAGCACCTGTAAATCTTCGCTCTGTTGAATACCAGCTCTCCTATTCAGGATTGATTATACTGCTACGTGAAAGGGATGCTTTTATCGCTTAATTTATTTTTCACATTTTATAACATCATTGTACATATTTTGCGAAACATTTCGCTTATTTTCAACTAAGCTTCACGGCCCGGTCGTAGTTTACGCCATATTTACCTTTAAATAAACAACCAAGCTACAATGACAATGAATTGCCGCAGGAGGGCAGCGTAAACTCCATTGAATACCAGCCCTTCTATTTATTGCGACGCTGTGGAAATAAGACGATTGAGGACTAAACAATTAGATTTGAGAACTCGACATTATGCAAAAATATATCCTAAGAGAGCTGCTTTTTGGGAGTTTTCCTGAAACTACTGTGAACATATGTGAAGACACGAGGCCTACGTATGAAGTTGTAACTGTTGAGAGACAGCAAATTTCTATAACTTTTGTATACATTGTCGAGATAATGCGTTAGCACGGATGCTACTACTGTGTTCCTTTTAGCATTTTAGCACGGTTCTAAAGTCAGAGAAGCACAAACCAATGGCCTGTGTTTTCGAGGAGGCCTGCCACCTGTTAGAGTTCCCCCCTCCTCAACAAAGTCAGCTGGGACGAACGGGGCCCTTTTGTTCAAACACAGCTCCCCGCCGAGTTGCTAAGCTCAAGTCCAAGTTGGAATTTTCTTTCAGCTCCCCTCATATTGGAAAAGTCGGGGAAGAAAATAAGCCATGGGAAATCACTTTCAGTCACTGATTCTGGCTTTCTGCATGCTCACCACAGGTAAGATGTTTCGGTGTTTGTACCTACCATCCCTGGTTGGTGTTGAGGAGGTTGTTTGTTTTCTGCATATTTTACATTTAACAGAACGGAGTCTTGCTGTGATGGAGACAAAGGCAAACAATGGTCACAATACAAGCATCAGTACAACATGTTCCTGTCAGTGAAGTTGTCTTTGAGATGTTTTTAAACCATGACATTTCTATGTTCTACTGAGAATCACCTAGCAGTCAAGATGATTTCCTGTGCAACGCAAAGTTTGTTAAAAAGTGCAATTTGTTATATATTATCAGCAAATAGGGGAAACAATGTGTTAAACTTGATTGCCAGTGCAACAGAAGTGTTATTTAATGTTAGCCTCGTCTTTGCCATCATAAAGATGTACATCCTGTTTCAGTTCTTGCTGAAGTTTTTTTTTTTTTCCTTTCACATCCCCTTTTGAAGCTGCTTTAAAGTATAAAATCGTAAAGGTCACGGTTCTACTTTTATTTTCATGATCCCCTACATATGTGTTTTACAGAACTGGTTGATCTTGATTTAGCTTATTAAAATTTCTTTGTGATATTAGAGTAATGTCAGGATGGATACAAAAAAAGTTCCTAGAGTTTGTTTATATATCTGCACACATACACACACACACACACACGTATATAACATTGGGGACTATACAGTGGGGCTTCAGGATACCAATTGAGTCCGTTCCACAGTGGCTTCTTTCTCGATTGCATTTCCCCCATAAATTAACCGTATTTTCCCATTGCTGCAGAAATACTGTTAATTGATTCAATAAAAATAACTCTATCTAAACATCTATAACATAAATATATACGAATTTATAGGTAATATAAAATAGTAATAGTTAAAACATTTTATTTAATAGTTTTAAAACTAACCAGACAGCATCATATGTGCACAGCACAAAATGTATGAAAGTTTTATTTTAATGTATTCATTATTTTGTTGTTTTTAAACAACTGAACACTAGAATCGTTGCTATTGCTAATCATAAACTGAAAAATTGTTCAGGATGCATTCCTTAATAAAGATTACCGGATTGATTTTGTCTTACAAATAACTAAATAAAACAGAGATGTGTTATTACTGCCAACAGCCACAGTGTTTCCACTGCTAGGGCAGATGCACTGCTACTGAAGAATGAATAAGGGTGTGACTCCTCCTCTTAAAGTGCTCCATTTGATTCATCTGTGCAGGTGCTGATAGAGCTCCAAGGTTTGAGCAAACGTCTAATTTCTCCTCAAGTGTGACACTATGGTCAATAATAGTTGAAATACACACACCAAACTCACACTGAAGATCAAATGAGATACATCTATGAGATAGATGTCACTAAAGCAATTGAATTGGAACATTTGCTGCCTGTAATCCACAATGACAAACATGTAATTTCCTAAATGTGAAAATTCTAGTGACATTCTAGTGTAAGACTTTGTCAGTCATCTCAAAGGAACCTGTAAACATACGTCAGATTCTACAATTTAATTCTGCTAAGTACTGTATGTCAAGAGTTGTGGCAGCAGATGAGATGTTTGCTCATTGAATATCAGGAATGCAGCACTGGCCTGACCTTTCTAAGCGGGTGGTCATTCACAGAAGATCAGGCTGAGGCGACACTGCACTGTGGTCGGAACTGTAACACTGAATGCCTGGCTGTACCCCACGAATGTTGGGGAGATGCTTCCTAATAAGCAATTTGATGCATGCACTGTAAATGTAAAAGGTGAACACTAAATATTATAGTATCTTTTGGTCTTTGGTCTTTGAAAATGTGAAGATTAACCATATATGTATATATAATAGAAGTATAACAATAATACACTGCTGGGCCAAAAAAAAGGGTCATACGCTCTAATATTTCATTGGATCGCCTTTAGCTTTGATTACAGCACACATTCTCTGTGGCATTGTTTCGATAAGCTTCTGCAATGTCACAAGATTTATTTCCACTTAGTGTTGCATTCATTTTTCCCCCA
>JAFBJS010001001.1:96751-165305 GCA_016785265.1 Paraplagusia blochii | reverse complement strand
GGGTGTTTGCTGTGCTCTGTGCCATAAAACACCAGTGCAATCAGATCTCTGCAACTGCTGATGATCTTAGTGGTGTAAACACTGCGCACAACCTAGACAGACAGGAAGGTTTGGAGAAAAAGCTAGAGAAGACAGATTGAGATGGTTTGGACATGTTCATAGGTGGGAAAGGGGATACATTGGTTTAAGAATTATCTTTGGGATGGAGCTACCAGGAGACAAAGAAGACATTTATGGATGCAGTGAGGGAGGGAGGACATGGAGTAGAGTAGAAGATACAGAAAATGGGGGAGAGAAAACATCGATTTCCTGTGGGAACCCCTGAATAAGGGACCACCTGGAGGAAAAGAAGAGGGAGCCTTTTGCTCTTCATCATGGCTTCTAGGTTTAAGTCATATTCTTCTGGTGTTTTTATGTCCTATATCAGCCTTAGAGTGACAGCCACAGGAACAGAGCCACAACATCAATCAAGGATCCCTTGTGTTTAGATATTAGAACAAAGTTTACAAAAAAAGCTAACACCTTTCAGGCTAGGGCCAGGCTGAGAAATGGAGAGACAGCCTGACCTAAACCAAGTCAGGCTGTTTGGTCATTGAAGCAAAATGTTACTGTCAGATCTTTTAACAACTTGCTGTACAATGGTGTGACAAGACAAATTTATAAATGATAAAATATCTTTGTGTTTTTAACGCAGAGACTCCGGACAGCGTCTCCATCAGGACTTTGAACCACACCGGACCAATGGTGGCAGGCAGGGAGTACCAGCTGCTCTGTGAGGTTCAGAACGTGGCTCCAGTTCAGTACCTGACACTGAGGTGGTACAGAGGAGATGTGGAGGTTTACAACCACTCCTTTTCTGACCTCACGTCGTCCTCGCCTGTTCAAGTGTCCTCAATTCTTCATATCACACCGACCAAAACAGAGAACAACGCGCAGTACAGATGCGTGGCAGAGCTGGAACTTGGACCAGAAGGGCCGCAACCACCTCCCACCGTGGCCTCCGAGCCTCTCAATGCCTCTGTCTACTGTGAGTCCAGGCACTTTTCCATAACACTAAGAATGTCTCTCCTAGCACAATAGAAGTCCAAAAGTAGCGCCACTAATCTTAGCAACCAGAATATGGGCCATATCACTGCTGAAACCTCTAACTTTTGGCTTTATACTGTACTGAACCTTGGAACCCAACATCTTGAGAACTAAGTATTTAGTAATTATTTCCACTGAAGTGGAAATAGTTCTGACTAATTTGGTGGGATTAATCCGATAAATGGGCAGCAGTAAGTGGCCTAGTGGTTAAGGAAACAGACTTTGCCCCACAAGGCTTCAAGATCAGGTATCACTGAGGTACCAATCCCCTGAGGTACCAATCCACATAACTTCCAGTGAGCTCACAACCCGCAGGAAGGCTGACAGTATAAAGCAGTGTTATTTGGGGGGCAGTTGTGGAGACTGCTGCCCCTGAGAGCAGGTAACAGATAAGAGTATCAAGATGAATGAATATAATTAATTATTTTAAAATATGGGCAAAGTTAGGGAAGACCTGTTCAAATATTTTGGCACAGTATTGGTCCAGTGTAGATCAACATTTCAGGATTTAATATTGTAAAAACATCTAGTCCTTTAGATCCAATACCACAGCCCACATTTTCAGATAACATTGTGCACCAAACTCTGAAGAAGGAACACCGTACCTTCAGCAACAGCAAGCTTGAGGAAAAAGGATATAAGAAGACAAAAATAGAAGATGAGTACAGTTATCTAAGTAAATGTTAGCAGTTATACCTGATATAACTGGTAGGAATCAATCAATCAATTTTTATTTATATAGCCCACATTTACAAATCAGATTTGTCACATAGAGCTTTACAGGGTTGGTAACATCCTCTGTCCTTAGACCCTCAGCCAGGGTAAGGAAAAACTACAGAGGGGAAAAAAAACCTTTTAACAGGGGAAAAAAGCAGTAGAAACTTTAGGGAGAACCACAGGAGAGGGATCAACTCCCTGGAAAGACAGACAGTGCAATGGATGTCTTAGTCCTGATCGTCAAAGTCATCCTAGTTTTGACATCGGCCCATTCACCAGCAGCAACAGCAATAGGAAAATATAACATGGTACAGGCACATCACATTATTCAAGAGTCACTGACATGAGTTATTTTGTAACTGTTAAAAACCTTTATTTTGGTAGGAGGTACTCCCGAAACTTTACGTCTGATCTCTTAAATAATTTCCTCTCTAGATCCCCCCTCGTTCCTTAACCCTGAAACGGAGTACCTGGAAGTACCAACAACAGGTGCTGAGATCTCTCTAAACTGCGAAGCTACTGGAAATCCTGCTCCTGTGTATAGCTGGCAGACACCACTCCCTCTGGAGGGGAAGATGGACGAAGCGCTTCTTAGTTTTTCATCACTGCTTCCAGGAACCTACACCTGTACTGCCTCCAACATACTAGAGAAGAAGAACAAGCAGTTTATTCTCAAGAAGAAGAATTAAGGTTTGAACACATTTAAGGCATTTTCTTATATGGTTGACAAACTCAACATTTATCTTTGACCTGTTTCCCCTCAGGTGTTGGTACCTGACAGAAGAGGCTGTTTTTGAAAAGAACTTAACACATATTTATGATAATCACCCAGAGTTAGATCTCAAGAAGATCAAGACTAGAATATAATGTGTTCGATAATGTAGTCATTATTCTAACCAGTGTAAATTGTTGTTTCTTTTTTAATTCTTAGGAGAGTTATCTATTACAGCCTGACTCACCGATGTAATATATATATTTGGATGAACACATTTTCCTGTAACAAGTTTGTGAGTTATTCAAGCTTAACATAGAACAACTTTTTTTGTTGATGTAAAGTTAATAGTACACCTTTAATATATCCCCGTTGCAGATCAGTTAAGCATGATTGTAAATATCAACATTTTCTTGATGCCTTAAATAAATAAAATCAATTATTCATATCATTTTTTTAAGATTTGTATAATCCACGTGTCTGCTGTATTTACACATCTGGTTAAACATTCACTAATATTAATGTATTTTTTTAATTGACAGCTGCTGCTGTATTTATTAGGCCAAAGCCAACCTCTTAACTTAGCGCACCCAGGTCTGTTTATCTCCAAATAACTAGTCCAGTATTTATAATGCCCTGGTCAACTAGTTAATATGTAATCTGTTTTTGCCAAATTAAACCTAAATATATAATTTTACCTCTCATGCACTTAGCTCAGTTTACAAAATATTATTTGCCATGTTACTATGACTACTTTCAACTAACAGTATTTGACAGTCTTTTTTTAATTAAGTAATAGCTACAATTCCATAACTAAACACTGATGGGGCAGTGGTGGCCTACCGGTTAAGGAACTGGACTGGGGTGTGGAGAGTTCCAAGTTTGAATCCACCAACTGCCAGGTTACGACTGAGGTCCACTGAGTAAGGCACCATCCTCACTCACTGCTCAAAGCTGCCCACTGTTCACTATGTTTATCACAATGTCAAGTGTTCCTTCCGCATTGGCTCTGCAGAGTTTCAGAATCGAGTCTATCAGCTGTTACCACTGAGCAGAGCACTTTCCCTATCACTAAAATGCAGGAAACATTTCGTTGTGTTCAGTGGTGTGTTTTACAATGGTGACGGGAGTGTCTTCTCCCCTCCATTTAAGGGGAGAAGACACATAATTTTAATATTTTGTGACTATGTCACTTGCAAATACATGATTTTACATGTACTAATGTTATTTAACCACTAGATGTCCCTGTTGCAAACTAATAATGACGTTAGGGTGTCGTCATATCACGTGACATCTGTGAGAGCGTTTACTTGAGGCTAGCGTTAGCCGGATGACCTCTTAAGAGAGTACGGGTATGTTTACCCTTTTTTACCACCGACATTTAATCTAACAACAACGTTGAAAGGCCATGCTGGGGTTTAACTTTTTATAGCAACAAACCGACAATTGAAAAGAGTTGTTTTATTCGCTTTTTTTCCCAGAAATGCCCCCCAAAGACCCTTGTCAGAAGCAGGCATGTGAGA
The DNA here is from genome assembly GCA_016785265.1 of Paraplagusia blochii. Classification (NCBI taxonomy): domain Eukaryota; kingdom Metazoa; phylum Chordata; class Actinopteri; order Pleuronectiformes; family Cynoglossidae; genus Paraplagusia; species Paraplagusia blochii. Next base: position 161,267 of record JAFBJS010001001.1, on the reverse strand, counting down.
TTCAGAAGTGTTTACAAGGTATATAAACAAACCCTTTGGCGTTTATGTTTGAATCCAATGTTACAAAACCGTCAACCTACTGTCCAATTGCAGCCAACCGTTACTTGGAGAGTATGTGCCAGGAAGTAATCCAAGAGATGCGACGGTGCTGCGAGACGCAAGCCGAAAAATCTCTTTGCTGTTCCGGCTTTAGGGACTCCGAACCTGCGCAGGAAAAGAAGGGAAAAACATAACAGTGTTTGCTGAGGTTTTATGATCGTACACTTTAAAGACTACCTAAATGGAATCATCGATACTATACGTTGCAAAACAAAAAGTAGAAAATGTCTTATTGCAAGAAAGCTTTCCAATAGATGCTTTCTGAAGGAAAACTATTGTTTGCAAGTAAAACAAGAATCATTTTCTATTTTGAGTATGTGCTAGGATTTTGAATAATGGTTACTTATTGATTCGACATGAATGGACACTAGGTGTGACAGATTGTCATCTAGAAATGTGTAGAAACCATAAAACTCTGGAGGTGAGGTGTTTGTTGGATAATAGTTTCTCAGAAATCCAGCTGTTAGTGTTAGATGATCACTAATGTCATAGTATTTAGATTTAGCCAGGTTTTTGGGGGGGGATCACTGGAATGAACTCCTTGATGCAGTGGCTAAGGAAGCAGACACAGATCCGCAGGGTTTCGAGTGCACCACTACCTACCACCAAGATGCTCTGACCATGGCATCATCCCCACTCACAGCTCCCCGGGTCTTCAAAGCTGCCGACAGTTCACTTGGTGATGGGTTAAATGCAGATGTCACGTTTTGTTGTGTGCAGTGGAGTGAATTAGAATGACCAGGAGTTAGCTTTCCTTCCGTTAATGCTATGTCATTGGAACAAAAGTTGATTTCTTTATAAATACAAAAAAAATTAAAAGATGTATTTATATTAAATGACGTATCAGTGTGAATGCATGTATGATGTGTGTATTTTTCCATGAGCCATTTTCTTTGTACTTAAATAAACATTGTTGTTTCCAATTCATTTGTGATAAAGGAAACAATTTTTCTGAACCTACCAGCCTAGATAGAAAAAACTTGTTCAAAGAAACATTTTGTTTGTAAAATAATAAACTCAGTAAACAATATAACTTGTTACTTGTTGAGGCACACAGAAAAAGCAAATAAAGCACAGATATGAGGAAGCTGCTTTTGTTTACAAAGGGGAAAGAAAGTCAACCAGATTTTACACTATTAAGCTTATCAGTTTTAGAGTCTGTCCCTTATTGGATATCCAATAAAAAGTCTTATGCATTTAATGTATAGCTATATGTGCAATGCCTAATAAGAATATATTGCTTGCTGCCAATTTTAAAAAAGATGAAATTATTTTTGATGTACATGTATAAATACATACAGTAGATTACCAGTCTATTTCCACACCAAATTAGGTTTTTGACTTTACTGCAATGACCTGTGAGGTTGTCTCCCTGGTCTACATTCTGCCTTGATAGTTCTGATAGGATGAAAACAATATTAATGATAGTTACTTCAAGAAGCACTGGACAGCAAAATGTCAAGAACAATTTACTCCAGAGTGTGCTGGAGAAGTGAAGAATATTAAATAAAAATAAGTTAAAATACGTCTAGACAGTGGTAGGGATTCTTGTCACATCAATGTTATCTTCCTAAATCCCACAGCATGTATGTGAGTTCATATTGGTGATGTTCAGTTAAGTTTAATATTAATTAACAATTTATAACTTCTTGGTAAAACAGTTAGAACACCAGGCCAAAGTACCAGTAGTCGAATACCGGTATGTACCGTAGCTTGAAAATGTCTAAAATAGAGGTACCTCACATATCACCCGAAATAAAATAAAATAATAAGAAGAAAATTGACTGTGCCACAGAACGACTTATGCTGAGAATACAGTTGGTTGTTCATTTGGCAAAAATATGTAATTCTACTTCATAAAAAATGGTGCGTACAGAAACGATATTTCGACCAGGCTTGACTGGGCAGGATCTTAAAGAAGTCGTCGTTTGTGCAATTTTCCCTTAACCGAAATATATAAGTTAAGGCGTCGAGTCTTGAAGACGATAAAACGTTTGTTTGTGGTGACGCATGGCGATGACGTACACCGGAAGTGCCCTGCTAGAATTCTTCCGAGAAACTGTTAGCGCTCTCCTTCCTAAACACTAGCTAGCGTTTCCTCCTCTCGCGTGGACCTATTACGCTCTGAACACGAACAGGAATTTCCAGAAAGTTCTACCCCTGTAACGGCTTAGCTTTTTTAAACCAAGTTATTTTGTTTTGCCAACGGACTTAGCCGAGTACCGCTGTTAACGCTAACACTGATTGTGTAGTTGGCATCATGTCCAGAATAGACTACAGTGTGTGGGACCACATCGAGGTGTCGGACGATGAAGATGACACCCACCCCAACATCGACACACCCAGTCTCTTCAGGTGGAGACATCAGGTAAAATAAATGGTTGAGACAGAGGTCCTTCGCTGGGTCTAGTGTATGTACATTAGCATCTTAGCTGAGTGGTACTCGCCTTCCATACTGCTACTTAGTGCTACCTAACTGTATTGTCCCTCCCTACACTGTAGATTGTTTGCAGTATAACTCACAATAATCACGATTATGCCTTAGTGCTATATATATGTATATACGTATATGTACATTTAAAGGTAATATATGTATGTATATACATTTTTCCCAAAGACATTTGCAGTTTTGCATTGATTTAAACTTGAGTAATACTAATGGGAATTTATGTAGTAATTATAGGAATAATGTCTATGGATTGGATGTGAAGTCCATAGGCAGTTATGCTTATTGCTGTTCATAAATAATAAATATATCTCTTAACACTTTAATGGAACATAGCACATTAACCAGGATATTGTAAACCAAGCTAACCCTGAAAATGAAAAAATATGTTGGGTACTGTCCAATCACATTGGTACTGTACCATAATGCACCTTTAATGCATTTGTTGAAATTGCTTGCTGCAACAAACATTGTCAGTAGATGTTGATTTAAATCCTAATGTCTACACATCTTTTGACTTGAGGCACGAATGGAGCGAATGGAAGACTTCCAGAAAAAAGGCGATGACATAAATAAGGGGCTAAGCGATTGTCGGCGTAAGCTAGCAGAAGTTCAAAAGAAAGTACAGGAGATGAAACTTACGACAACAGAAGAGACTAAAGCAGAGCTGAGCAAGGTTCAGACCGAGGAGAAGAGGCTCAAGAAGGAGGAGCGAGAGTGGGAAAGGAAGAGAGATGATCATGTTCATGAAGAGAAAAAGATGCCATGGAACGTGGACACGCTCAGTAAGGAGGGCTTCAGCAAGGTGGGGTCCAGACACTGTTGTTTCTTTTCCTGAAAGTTCCCTAATGCTATACATAGAAAAATACCAAAACCTGTTTTTCACTAGATTTGTAAAATAATTCCATGTGCTTGTTGATGTCATACTTTTCTTGTATGCCAAATAAAAAAAGTTATACTCAATTTCATATTTTTTCCACTGCAGAGCATTGTGAATGTCAAACCGGAAGCTCATGAGGAGACTGAAGAAGAGAAAGAGGAGAAGCATAAAACCTTTGTAGAGAAATATGAAAAGCAAATCAAACACTTTGGTAAGATATATTTTTGCAGTCAGTTCTTGTATTGTGCCTTACAGCAGCAGTATATTCAGTAGGTCCTCAGGTTACAGTGTCCTCAACGCATTTTTTGGTTGTGTTGCTCCGTCTTAAATATAAAGTGTTTTATCAATCCTATGTGTAGGCTGGTGAGGAGCTGGAACTAGATGGTGAAGGTAGTGAAAGGCTATGTCTTCACAGAGCACTTTGTGTGGAAGATGTCTATGGTGATAGTGTGAGTGATTTAAGTACTTATGTACATAATGAAAGATCCAACTGTGGTGAAACAGAACTGTGACGGGAGTTGAGAATTCCCATGGTCACAGCTACAGGGACAGTGTAAATTGCACACGCATAGACAAGCAAAACTGTTTTCTGCCAGTCTGTGTACAAGGATTATTTACTTTAGAGACGTACAATTTTAAAACCAAGCAGCAGTAATTTTTCTTATAGACTGTCTCTGTTTATAATACGTCAAACATGGAATATGGCAAAACAGCTTTTATACTATAGTTGTATCTAAAAAAAGATAAATAAATCAAATTAACTAAAACAATTTTAATGTCATAACTTGTTGATGTGACAGACAACAATGAGATACTGAATGTGAGAAACAAACAAAAAAGCCTTCCTGGCTGTTGAGTCACTGGATTTGCACATTATTGCAAATTGTTAAACAAAGAAAGGTATTTGTCTTAATAGTGACATCTCTACTTCCAGTGATGAATTTATATTTCTGTGTCTCTCAATGGTTGGAGCAGACAAACAAAGGAAAATAATATTCAATAATAACTGTCTTCTCCCCAGGAATGCTGCGACGTTGGGATGACAGCCAAAAGTACTTGTCGGATAACGCTCATCTAGTTTGTGAAGAAACTGCAAATTATCTCGTCATTATGTGCATTGATCTTGAAGTGGAGGAGGTAAATGATGATACTAACTTTTTGCTTAAATTACATAAGCCTATGTTGTTGGGACACTGTTGTTTCCAATGCCTAGGGAAAACCGATACCGATAGATGCAGCTGTTTACCTTTTAAACAACACAAAATGTCAGTGAAGCCCACACATGACAGTACATTTGGCAAAATATGAATGCAATTGAATTGCATTTGTGTTATCCTGGGTTTATTCTTGGAGGAAAAAAAACAATAAGAATTTTTTTATTGCATAAATATGCCTATTAATTGGGTGGGTAATATCGGTTGGCTAATATTATAAGACATCTGTTATCGCTGTAATTTAGGTGGAGAACCTGTACCATACCTCGTTATATTTAGACACGTTTTTCTAGTATTCAGTCTTGCAGTTTACATTGTCAAAAATATTATTCTCTATGAACTGCAAATTTATACTGGTGTTAGTTGTTTCATAAGCAATGTGGAAAAACCCTTCGTTTTGCTCACTACAGTTAAATGCAGAGGTAAAATTTCCCTTAAAAACTTGGGATGAACAACATCATCTCTAGCAGATGATATCCCTTTTTTTGAGAAGCCAGAGAAAGAAATTTGAATGGTGTTGTGAATGCAGCTGCTAAGGTCCAGGAAATAAAAGCACTAAGGAAAAGGATACATCTGTGGCAAAATCTTTGAAAGGATAAAAATATGTATTTTAGCATTAAACCTAATAAGACAAGACTAAAAACATAAAGACTATTTTGCCTGTCTTTTTTTTTTTTTTTTTTTAGAAACATGCGTTGATGGATCAAGTGGCTCATCAGACTATTGTCATGCAATTCATTCTGGAGTTAGCTAAGAGCCTCAAGGTGGATCCTCGCGGGTGTTTCCGTCAATTTTTTGCTAAAATTAAGGTGAGTAAGTTGATTTGTACCCTTTCGAGCAATTTAAAGCCCTTAAAAGACTGCAGTGCTTTTATCCACTAATGTTGTCCATACACTTAATTTTCAAAACCCATTATAACAGATACCAATGTATCCAGTGGTTGGAATTAAAGGCAGAGCTCAGATTTCATTGTGTGTTGTGGGGCCAGAAATAACAATAAATCACTTCTAAACTACTTTTCAACTAAGTTGCTTTGTGCCAAACTTTTGCATCTATCTGCTTCTGCAAATATAAGCTCATTGTTCTTGTTCTTATGGTTCCATATAGACAGCAGATCAACAGTACCAGGATGCCTTCAACGATGAGCTGGATTCATTTAAAGAGCGTGTTCGCGGCAGGGCAAAGATCCGCATTGAAAAAGCTATGAAAGAGTACGAGGAGGAAGAAAGACAGAAACGCATTGGACCAGGAGGACTCGACCCTGTGGAAGTTTATGAGTCTCTGCCAGCAGTATGTGCTTTTTTTTTAGCCTTTGAACACTAACATCTTTGTTGGTATGACTTGATTAAAATACCTGTTGTGGTGCAATGTTCATTTGCAGGAGATGCAGAAATGCTTTGATGAAAAGGACATTCAGATGTTGCAGGATGTGATCAGCAAAATGGACCCAACCGTAAGTTGAAAAATAATAAAGACAAGTTACAGTGTTCATATCACTGATGAAAAATATTTAAAAATTAAAATTACAGATCATATCTCAGCATAATATACACCAAATTCAATTTATTGCTGCTGGCTGGTATGCTTGTTAATGGAGATAAAGTACAAATTGTCAATCAGTATAAATATCTTGGGCTAATATTAGATTCACAGCTCTCCTTTAAAGACTATATTGACATATTGTGTAAAAAAAGAAAAAAAAATCAAGTTAAATCTTGCAAATGTTCATGCAATTCGAAATGAGATGCCAGATGAAGCTTATTTATCTAAAAACACGTGGTTAAATTCTTATTTAACCATGTGTTTATAAAATTGCATTTTCCCCTTTTTTAATAAACTAAACTAAAACTAAAAAAGGATGGCCACTGTATAGTGTTGTTGAAAGCGGAGTTGCAAATTTTTATTCAAGATTAAAAAAAACTAATTGAACTGGACCGAATTGGATCAAACTGGATCGATCATTTAAATTTTTTTATGAATCGTTCCTGAATCGGATCACAGCCTGTAAATCGAGATATGAATCGGATCGTAATTATGTCACCTGATCAAGGCAATACTGAAACACTATCCTTATTCGTTCCTTGGGTGGAAAAATTTCATTGATGACTTGAATGAACAGTAAAAACAAACTTCAACTATTGTGTAATGCAGTGTTTAGCATCTATTATTTAATGTAATGTAACAAGTTTACCTCTATTATTCTGTATTTTTATCACACCATGTTTAATACACACCCTTACATTTTGGGACTTGTAGGATTACCTTTCTGAACCCACCAAATCCACAATGTCACTGAATTCTGATACAGTGCAGTTGGATTTGTTGCTGTATTTCCTTACCTGACTATGACCAGTAGATAGATAGAAGGAACTTTATTATTTCCTTGCAAGTATCCTTCGGGAAATTATGGTAATCTGTCATCAGATAGACTTTAGATATGTTTTTGGTTAGTAGATTTTTTTTGTTGTTCTGAATGTGCTTGTTTGTAACCTTTTCAAGGAAGCAAAGGCTCACATGAAGAGATGCATCGACTCAGGACTGTGGGTCCCCAACTCCAAGACAGACGACGGTGATGAAAAAGATGAAGAAGGCACCTACGAGGAGGTGAAAGGGGATCAGGAAGAACCCAAGAAAGAGTAACCATAGCTGATTATAGCAACTTTGTCACCTGCTCAACTGTGCTTTATTCCATTGTACTACAATTTAGTTATTGATCTGGAAGGCTTGTCAATGGATGAAGAATAAATACATTTTCTGAATGTTTTCATCACGATTAGGGCTGCACATTACAGAAAATGCAGAACTGCGTGAACTCAGTAAACCTTTGCTTGGAAAGATAATTCTCTGCTTGTGGTTAGAGATTCTGTGTGTTCTGACTTCACTCAAGTTTTAAATCATTTATACATAATATGAAACCCCCATATGTTTCTGTGTGTTGCCTTTTTTTTCCCTCAAGTATATTTTTTTTTTGTTCGTTTTTGGGTTGTCTTATGTTTTTAGATTTCTAGCTGTTTAGGTTTAATTTTGACTCTTAAGTGTTTTGCAATAAAGCCCAATAAAGTAAACCACAAAACTGTCATGAAATCACCAGAAAACAGACTACCAAAGTTTTTTTTTTTCTTACTTAGGATATATGTAATTTTAAGTTTACTTAGTTTAATGAATGTTTCATTCAACATATTGAGTTTATATATTTTTCGCAATGGATTTCATACTTGTATTAGTGCATCTGATGGGCCTGGACATGATGTGAAGGGCCTTATCCTGGTAGATAGCCCCAGGCCCCAGAAAATGCAGCCCTGGTGAAAACTACAGGGGGTACATCTTCGAACGTTTCGGCCTTTTTTTATTTCTGTCAACGTCAATTAAGTGTCTTGTTTTGTCATTTTTAACAGCTTAGGAATACACGTTTATGAAAATGTTATTATGGTTTCAAATGTTCATTTTCACGTTACGTAAAAAATTAAATGGCAGAAATCCACTCTATTGTAGCTTCGGAGTTGGAGTAAACGATGATAGTTCGCTTTCTGTTCTTTACGTGAATTACGTGAATATTTTGGTATGAGACGCGTACTCGATGGTATGCGTCTTCCGTAAAAGTAGCATCTGCGTTGAAAAAAAAAACAGATCTTTTGGGTTGATTCTTTACTCGGAATTTAACATAACATTCAGTCCATGTAAGTGTGGTCGGTGTTTTGTTTCTGATATGGCGAGTCGGTAGACGTCATGTTGTAAAACGTTGGACCTTTTCTAAACTGAATCACGTCGCCTCCTGAGACTCTTATTTTGAAATCGAAAGCCCTGTCCGTGCTGTAGGCGTGGGCTGTGTGATTTACGGAAGCAGCAATAGCAGTGACAGTGGTCAAACTGTCGCCCGCACGAAATTCGCACGAATCTCAAGAAAGGCGGGGACGTCGAAGTGAAATCTTCTGAATGGGGAGGATAATGAAGACGGCCTGGGTTTAACTGAAGTATTTACGTAAACCTCACAGGTACTGTGGTCTTGTGTAGTTCTATTTCACCACACACGTCCCTTGATAAACGCACTTCCTTGTTTAGTGAGAGATATGCGGAAACAAGTTTAGGGTTTCTTGTTGGCGTCATAGCCGTCTCTGTTTACGTCTGTTCTATACATTCGTATACACTAGTTGTTACGATGTAATATATGACGAGGTAAATAGTGACACCGTAAACAGCACTTGGAGTAGGTGCAGTCATCTGAAGGCCTGCTGTGCAATACAATAAACATCACAATACCGTGCTTGTGTGTAATTAATACTTGTATAATAAAACCTAAATAAGATATACCCACGTTTATGTATATTAATGTATACATTATACAAACGTAACATATTTGGTTGCTTTAATCTCGAGTACATAAATATTATAACATTTCACAGAAATCAGGAGCAAAAACAACCCCTAAACATTTTTTTTACTGTGTTGTCATAAATGTCATGGAAATATACAGTCTCGGAAGAAATTATTAGACTATTCTGCTGTTCTTGTCAATTTTTTGTTCATGTCTGGTTTCATTAAAGCTATATTTGTTTGGACAAATCTAATGATAAAAATGTTTTTCATGTTTTTCTTGATCGTAACCAATATCACTTAAGTTTTGATATATATAAATTCATTGTTTAATTTTAATTATTTATTTACTTATGATATTTTCTCCTGTGATTAACGCAATATTTCGAGTTATGTGTTATACCATGTTTATGCAGGGTAAGGCCTAAGGTGAACCCTATTATTGCTTCATCCTGCTCCGATGTCTCCAATCTTCACAACCTTGAGTTTGTAAAAAAGATCCAGACATGTTAAGCTAACATAGTAACATCTTGGTCATTCTTAATGGTAAAGCATTTTATGCAGAACTTAAGGGTACAATAAGATTTTTGTTTGTGAACTGTCGCACGGTTAAACACGTGATTGTTCTAGACCGGAGGTGTCAAACTCAAATGATACTGTACAGTATAAAATGTGTTTTTTTTTAATGAAAATCAAATCTTATTTATGTGTAGCTTTTCACAGGCCTAAAACAAAATATCAGTAATAGTACAAATTTTGACACTATATATTGATTATTTACTAGTAGGGCATCTCTACTAGACATTTTATTGGATCTTGTGGCCCTTTTATATATATATATATATATTAATACTGCAGGCCAAACCTGGCCCCTGGGTCAGAGTTTGACATGTGTGCTCTAGACCAGTTCAGTAGCTGATTTATAACAACAGTATAAAAAGCATGGCTTATCATTATTATTATAATTATAAATATTATCCCAGATAGGTAGTATTTTATAGTGGAACAAATGGATTCTAAACAATGCTTTATACATAATACAGAATTATAGCAGCTTAGACAAAAATATTTATGGAAATATGTAATAAAAAAACTTTACAGTTTGCAATTTAGACGTGAGAATTCATGGTTTGTCAGGTTACCATAAACACACAAGGGTTTTTTTATATATATCATTAAATGTGTGATGTGAATCTAATGTCCTTCAGGGAAACCACATACTTAATGGCACCTCCTGTGGCAGCCTGCGTGGGCTGCAAACTATTGTTATTTTTGTACAGTTGAATGAGTAAAGGACTTTTTATAAAAATAAGATGGCAGGGCCCATATATATGTTGATGGGACCGATAGAAGCGACAAAACAATTTACATTATATCCTTTCTTTTGCAACTTGATTGTGTTGAAACATGGAATTTTGACTAACTAATGCTACTTACATACAAATATACAGGGGAATTTGCACCATGCCCCACACTGTTGTGTCAGGAAGGGCCAGAATAAGGAACTGCTGAATCATTGTATTGATTCTGAGACTGTCCAGTGGAGAAACGTCCATGAAAAAAAAGCAGAGGGAGAAAAAAACTTGTTTATTATTGACTTAAATGTCTTAAAAATGCTTTAACATAAAGGGTCTTTTTAGGTTGTTACGGTTCTTGAGATTTTTGTTTTTCATTTCAAATGTCTATGTGTGTTTGTGTGCATCAGTGACTTGGTTCCCCCCCAACAATGTTTAAAAAGTGGAGGTCCAGGCGCTCCAGTGCCATAGATCTCCAAGGCCACACTGAAGCTCCAAATGGTGTAGGCATCCATGTCCTTCTGCTCTGGACTAATGATGGGGAGCGATACTTGTCCCACACTCATGGAGATATCACAGCAGAGGAGCTATGCATCTTAGCCGCCGAGGCTGTTGGTGAGCAAGCACACCAATGTGGGACAACTCCAGTACATCCTGTTGCTGTACTGTTAATTTCACCAATGAAGGAAATACAATGCATCTTCCATGACCACATCTCATTAACTTAATTATTTGAATTTAATTTTTAATGGCGTTTGTTTCAAAGCTATACCTTTTAATATACATACACTGAGGACAATAAGTATTTGATCACCCTTTGATTTCGCAAGTTCTCCCACTAAGAAATCCTGCAGGGGCCAAAAATTTGCAAGTGCATTTCCACTGTGAGAGACAGAATCTTCAAAAAAATCCAGAAATCACATTGTATGATTTTTTAAAACAAATTATTTGTATATTACTGTGTCAAATAAGTGTTTCATCACTTGAGTCAAACAATTTGTTAACTTAAGCCTTTTAAAAACAATTACAGAGGTCATGTTAAAGTAGGGTTTCCGTGAAGACATGGTTGGATCCATACGGAGCACTGGGAGACTCTTCTTCAATGTTCAAAGATTTATTAACAGAAAAAAAACAACAAAAACTCACATTAACTAAACCTAGAATTCTTTAACATGCACTTAACCTGGTACATGAACACTTCACTATAAACTACTTAAATGGTTTAGCTACTTATACAGGGGCAGTGGCCTAGTGGTTAAGGAAGCGGACTATGCTCTGCAAGGTACCCGGCCAAGCCCTGTGCATGGTATCGTCCCCACACACTGCTCACTTTGATGATGGGTTAAATGCAGAGGCCAAATTTCGTTGTGCACTGTGGTGTGAATCACAACGTCACAATGACAAAAAAAGAAATTTTCTTCTTTCTTTCTTACTTAAGCCCAAACCAAACCTGACACTAAAACTCCAAACAATTCCAGGCATAACATTACTAAACATGGCTAAACATGACAGCTCCAAACACTACCTGACAAGACACCAGGTGACACAAGTGGGACTAGTGATTGTGATGACACCGATTAACCAACACCAGACAACAGCAGGGAAAGGGAAAGACAGACCTCACTGATCAAACGGTTACTGTAGTTCTTGCCCAGGTTTGCAGGCACTGCAGCAGGGATTTTGGCTCACTCCTCCATACAGATCTTCTCTAGATCTGTCAGTTTTTGGGGCTGTCGCTAAGCAACACAGAGTTTGAGCTCCCTCCAAAGATTTTCTATTGAATTTAGGTCTGGAGACTGGCTAGGCCACTCCAGAACCTTGATATGCTTCTTGCGGAGCCATTCCTGGGTTTTCCTGGATGTGTGCTTTGTGTCGTTGTTTTGTTGGAAGACCCAGCCATGACCCATCTTCAACGCTCTGACTGAGGGAAGGAGGTTTTTGCCCAGTATCTCACAATACACGGGCCCGTTTATCCCCTCCATAATACAGTGCAGTCATCCTGCCCAGGGGGTGTTTTTCCCTGTGCAGAAAAACCCCCTGAGCCTGATGCTTCCACCCTCAGATTTCACTGTAGCTATGGTATTCTTGGGATGATACTCCTCTTTCTTCCTCCTCCAAACACGGCAAATGGAGTTAAGACCAAAAAGTTCTATTTTGGTCTCACCTGACCACATGACTTTCTCCCACGACTCCTCTGGATCATCCAGATGGTCATTGGCAAACTTCAGACAGGCCTTGACATGGGCCCACTTCAGTAGGGGAACCTAATGTGCGCTGCATGATTTGAAACAGTGACGTCTCAGTGTATTACTGATATTAGCGCTGGAAACGGTGGTCCCACCTCTTTTCAGGTTATTTACCAGCTCCTTAAGTGTAGTCCTGGGCTGATTCTCACCTTCCTTAACATCACTGATACCCCAACTTCAACTTTTATTTGTTTATAGTGCCAGATCATAACAACTGTTATCTCAAGGCACTTTACAAACAAGCATGCATAAAATCAAGAATAAAAAAGAATATATAGAGATAACTCCTACCCTTATAGATCCTCACACCGGCTGAGGAACAACTCCCAAAAACCCAGAAAGGGAAAAATGGAAGAAACCTCAGGGGGATCGACAGTGTAGGGGATCCTCACCCAGGACGGACAGGCAGACTAACTAAACAGTAGCAAGTAAAAACTAAAATTTCTTTAAGTCTACAATTAAAAGAAGGGCTCTATAAAGTCCATTCATGGTCCAATCAAGTTTATATGCTTCATAAGGCAAAGTCCAGGGTCCAGATCAGACAGTAGGGTGCTAGGGGAGTTGGGCCATAGATGTGCAGGCAGAGTCCTGTGTCAGGCCCAGGGCAATGGGATTCTTGGGAAAGAATAAAGACTCCGGGGATGCAAGGTCCCCAGCAAGAGGTGTAAAGTCTACCACAAATAATAGATAATAGAATAGAAAAGTTGAATAAGTCAAAAGGAAAAGCCTTAGGTCTACTTTTGAAAGTAGAGACTGTATCTGCCTCCCAGACTAGAACTGACAGCTGGTTCCAAAGTAGAGGGGCCTGATAACAGAAGGCTTTAGCTCCAAATCTAGATTTAGAGATTCGTGGAACCACAAGAAGACCAGCTTCTAAAGAACGAAGAGTTCTAGTGGGCTGATAGGGTTGTATCAACTCCACTATATAGGAGGGTGCCAGCCCATGGAGAGCCTTATAAGTAAGCAGAAGGACTTTAAATTGAATTCTATAATGAACTGGGAGCCAATGAACATAGGCGAGGACCGGGGAGATATGATCTCTCTGCCTAGTTTTAGTCAGAACACAAGCTGCTGTGTTGTGGATAAGCTGCAGAATTCTCAGAGAACCGGCTGAGCATCCGGCTAATAAAGTATTTCAATAGTCCAGCCTAGAAGTAACAAAGGACCAAATTCTCAGCTGCATCTTGGGGAAGTATCTGCCTCACTTTCCTAATGTTGCGAAGATGAAAGTGGCGAGTTCTTTTGTGGGGCCCCAGTCCAACAATTGCCCCGGTCCGACAATTGCTCCAACAGTTGTTCTTTTCTCACCAAGGTGCTTGGCAATTGCCCCGTAGCCCTTTCCAGTCTACAATTTTGTCTCTTGTGTCTTGACAGCTCTCTGGTTTAGCCCATGTAAGTAGTTTTTCGACTTTTGACTTTTCTGATTATGTGGTGCACAGGTGCCTTTATGAAAGCTAATGACCTCAAACAGGTCCGACTAACTTAAAATCATGAGCAGAATGGAGTTGGACTATTTAAATGCAGCAAAGCAGGTCTTGGCAGGTAAAAAATCTGTCTGATAAGCAAGTGATCAAATACCTTTTTGACACAGTAATATACAAATAAATTGTTTAATTAATCATACAATGTGTTTTCAGGATTTTTTTTTTAGATTCTGTCTCTCGTGGTGGAAAGGCACCCTGGATGAAAATTTAAGATGCCTCCATGATTTCTCAGTGGAAGCTCTTGCAAAATCAAAGGGTGGTCGGTCATAATGATACAATCTTCATCCATATTAATTTCAAATTTGGCTTGTTTGCTGGTCAAACACTGTTTTATTGTTGGCTTATCACTTTATTTATTGCTGGGAGTTTATTTTTGGGAGTTGTTCCTCAGCCGGTGTTAGAGTCTATAAGGGCAGGGAGTATCTCTTGATATTCTTTCTTATTCCTGTTTTCATGCATCTTCTTCTCCTTTCGGCTTACTCCGTTTTTCAGGGGTTGCCACATCGAGACAGCAATTTCCATCTCATCTCACTGTCCTCCGCATTCTCAACTCCAACTCCAACCTCCTCCATGTACTCCTCTTTGGCCTTCCTCTTTGTCTCTTACCTGGTAGCTCTGTCAGCATTCTTCTCCCAATATTACCACTGCCCCTCCTGTGAACATGTCTAAACCATCTTAATCTGTTTTCTCTACCTTTTTCTCCAAACCTTCCTTTCTGTGTTGTCCCCCTCATTACCTCCTCTACCTCTTGTCTCCTGCCTTTTTCTAGTGTCTCTAATTCATACATCATGGCTGGTCTCACAACTGTCCTGTATACCTTTCCCTTCTCTACTTCTATCACAAATAACTACTGAGACCTTTCTCCAGTTCTTCCATCCTGTCTGTACTCTATTCTTCACCTCTCTTCCACAGTCTCCACAGCTCTGAACAGTTGAGCCTAAGTATCTAAACTCTTCCACCTTCATCACCTCTGCTTCTTGTAACCTCACCATTCCACTGTTCCCCTTTTCATTCACACACATACACTCTGTCTTGCTACGACTGACCTTCATTCTTCTTGTCTCCAGTGCAAACCTCCAGCTCTCTAAGTTCTCTTCTAGCTGTTGCCTGCTCTCACTGCAGATCACATTATCATCTGCAAACATCATTGTCCATGGAGACTCCTGTCTGACCTCATCTGTCAATCTGTCCATCACCAGAGCAAACCAAAAGGGGCTCAGGGCAGATCCTTGAGGAAGTCCCACCTCCACCTTAAACTCCTCTATCCTTCCAACAGCACACCTCACCACCGTTGTGCTGTTCTCATACATATCCTGTACCATTCTAACATACTTTTCTGCCACTCCTGACTTCCTCATACAAAACCACAGTTCCTCCCTTGGCACCCTGTCATAAGCCTTTTCTAAATCTACAAAAACACAATGAAGCTCCTTCTGACCCTGATCTGTGGTTCTCTTTCTCAGCATAAAACCATACTGTTGTTTGCAAATCTCTACCTCTTTCCTCAATCTAGCCTCAACTACTCTTTCCCAAATCTTTATGGTATGGCTCATCAACTTTATCCCTCTGTAATTACTACAACTCTTCACATCATCCTTCTTGTAAATTGGCACAAGAACACATTTTCTCCACTGATCAGGCATCTTGTCTGTCTCTAAAAATCTATTCAAGAGCCGAGTGAGAAAATTTACTGCTTCTTCCCCATAGCACTTCCATACCTCCACTGGTATGTCATCGAGAAAGACTGCCTTTCCACTTTTCATCCTCTTCAGAGCTTTTCAGATGTGTATAAGAGACAGGTGTGTGGTTTATTCTTTATTAGTGTATGAATAGCAGATGAAAAATAACAGTTTGTAAAAAATAACTTTGTTCGGCCCCTTTTCAAAATGCTTCCAGACTTCAGATCTCTTCATGTTTGGTTCCATTGCAGATCAGTAGGAACATTCTTCTTCTCCTTTCAGCCTATCCCGTTTTTCAGGGGTTGCCACAGCGAGTCAACAATTTCCATCTCACCCTGTCCTCCGCATCCTCACATCCCCTGGCTCCTTCTACCAAACTACCCCAAAGCCCGCTGGGAGATTCCCAGCCACCAATCCCAAAACACGCTACAATATATAATATTTACAGTTTTTTATTAGCAAGCTATTTTCTTATTTATTTAAACACTTCATAGTAGTTATTGTCAGTTAAACCCTCCATGAGAACTGCTGCCATTTTAGTGGCTGTTAAAAAAGTCCTATATCTGACTGAAAAATTCTAGCAAGCTTGGCTGGGAGTGTCTCTTATTGTGCCTGGTGTTTTTAAATCTGCAGCTTCCATTATTTAATGTCGTTTAATTGCTTCTTGGTCTTTTTTCAGAAAAAATCCACTGTATTTCTTTTTTGATACAATCACTTCCTTTTTTAAACACACTTTAAGTGAGTGTGTCTTTTCCTTCTCCCTCTTTATTTCAGGTATAACACCATTGTGCCATGTACTCTTTGCCTTGTACAACCCACAGTCCTGCTGTTGGTACAGTCCAAACCATGTTTTAAGTCCAGAGGAGAACTCTTGTCTTGTACTTCATTACTGTATGAGGTTGGTTTGTTTTTACATCATCATTAGAAAATAATGAAAGTTCTGGACGTTCACTAACACCAACCTTTCCCATTGTATTCATAGGTTTTACTTCCATAACTGGCATGGTCAGAACAAAAATGAGCCCACTGTATCCCGCTACTGTCTCCGAAACAGGCCAGATCAGGGTTTGTCTCCTTTGTTTGACATAACATCTTTAGAGTATTTGTTTGCTCAGGTACGTTGCCTACAACACTTTAATAACTGGTCACATACATCAAGATGTACCTAAAACCTGATGTCTATCCATGTCTGTACAAAGGCTAAGCATCAGTTTGTGAATGATGTGCTGCACATTGAAGAAATTCAATCAGAAGAGGAGCTCAGTCGCTTCAAAAATGAGAGTTTGGGAATGGCTGTGCTTTACCTCTCAAAACAGGCCGCTCTGGCAGACTGTACCTTACAAGAGGTGGCGGAGAAAGTCAGGTAAATACAATTTGAGACAGTAGAATTTAAATACCTTCTTTTCTACTGCAGTATATTGATATGATTGTGTCTCATTTTATGCCGTGTCATACAAAGTTACTTTAAGCTTTGGCCTAGACATTGGCTGGCATAGGGTGTAAAAGTTTTTGTTGCGTTTGATCCTGAAATTTTGACCAAATCTTTAATTGATAAGAATCCTGAGTACCGGACTGAGCCATTGCTGGTAAAATCCCATGGCACACCACCAAACGGAGAATTCACAACCAGCATATGTAGTGAAATGCAGTGTAATAATAATGCAGTTTCAATTAACCAACAATTAGTTTCAAGTAAGAAACCTGGGCAAGTTTAGTTGAACACAAGGATGACACAACTCACAGAAATTCAAGAAAAAAGATTTTTGCCTGTCCCCTCAAACATCCTAAGGTAGAAAAAGGATTTGTAGAAAAAGAGTTTAAATTCACCACCTTTCATTTAACTATCATTACTAAACCTACAAATCCTCTGTGAAATAGTGGTCTCCACAGTGCATATTTACATGTATTGATGCTAAATTCTTGTCACCATACTTTTGCAAATGCTGTCTTATTCTGTAGGTAGCTAAACCTAAACGTGATATGCCAAAGTCAAATTTAATCAATGGCCTTTCTGGAGAATGAACTGTATTGAATTTCCCACTAAAGAAAGACTCAAAATTACATTTATTCAACTTTTAACACTGCAATATTTTCCTTGCTATGAGTCACTCCGGAGTACTATTCACACCAGGCATAAAATGTATCATGAAGAAGAAAAAAAAATCAAAAACACACACAAAAACATATATCACACCTGCGTATAAGTTGCAAACCCATGCCAATGATGAAAAAGTGCAGCTTAGTCAGGATAATATTGTGACTGTATTGGCCACATAATTTACCATTTATATATTATTATATTGTTTTTTTATTTTATTTTTCTACTTTCTTCTTGTTGGGGTAACAATAATCCTTTATCTTTTTTTAGCTTCCTACATTGCATTCCAAAGTCTTTCTCCAGAAGCATTTCTAAATACAACTTCATGACGAAAATCAGGATCCATCGAGTGTTTAGAGACTTTGTGCAAACCTTCCAGCAACACACTGTGGACAGGAAACATCTAGGCGCCCCGGAGATCATGTATAAGTACATTGCCACCCTTGAAAACCTGGCTCCACGGTTTGGAATAGAAACTTTTTCTGTGCCCCACCTCGAAGAGAGAAAGGACGGGGACGAAGGCAGCTACTACTTTAACAATATGGAATCTCAGGATGTTGAAAAAGGCAATGTCACATCTCCCATCACTCATGAAATAATAGTCTCTGGTACCAAAGGAATTCAGTGGAGGAAGGTCTCTGTGCAGAAGGTGGGAATGAAACACTAATTTGTGCAGTTTGACTTTGTTTTTTCTGCCTTTTCCTTTTGACTGTAATGATCATTCATTTTTTTTACTCAGGGACAAGACAACACTTGTCTTGAGAATGACTACAGGAACAACCCTAAGAAAGTCAAGCGCCCGTCTGCACAATCCAATGTGAAACCCAGCAACAAATTGATTTCCTTTTGTGATTTTCCTGAAATAACTCACATAACCGTTAATGGAGCTAATGTGTGCATTAGCACTCAGGAAAACTCGTGCATGGTGAGAGCCCTTGTTATGTGAAAGATCAGTGTAGCATTTCAGCTTGTAGTGTCTGTGATTCTAGTAGTTTTTTTCCTGCTGGAGCGTTAACAACAGATTTATTTTTTTATTAATCAGGATCCTTGCAGTGTTGAAGAGTGATAAGGCTTTTAGATTTTAAAAGCACTATAGAGACGTCTTTCTCGATAATGAGATAACTTTCAGTATTTTACAAGGCTTATAAATATACATTATGGGGATTGCAGAAAATGTTAGAAATGCACACCATGATTCTGTTGGCACCAATTTATTACCAGTAAGATAGAAGTCTCCTGCAAAACAAATGATTAGGACCTAATATTATTATCAATATCAGACCAAACACAAAGGCACTCAGCCCAATAGTGAAAAAACAGAGTTTGAGTGTACAGTATATATTGCAATATATATGATTAGGCTCTCTTCCAAAAATGATTGATTCGAGTGCAACTGGTATTCGAGGGCAACTAGTATGTTTCTTGGAAAGTAGGTCTCTAGAAACCTGCTATGTCCAGTTGCCCTTGAAGTAACTATTTTTGGAATGATTGATGATGTATGACTGAGAACCTACACAGCCATTTTTCCCTCTTAGCATTTTTATGGAAAATGTCACTTAAAACTTAGATGCTTGAAATGCATGTATATTTATGATGATTCTCACTTGATGTTGTTGTTAATTTTATTATCATTTAAAATGACTTATATTGTTTTGCTCCTGCTGGTGTTAAATATACAGTATATATTAAAAAAAATGTAGATTTTTGGTAAATTTTAGTTTTTTCTTGGTATTTTGGTTACAAATGACTTAAGTTTGTGTGTTTTTGTAGGTGGTCCAGATGAGATGCATCCAGGAGGCCCATTCATTCGTCTCCCTCCTGGATGGATACTATCGGCTAACTGCAGACGCCCACCACTATCTGTGTCATGAAGTTGCTCCCCCAAGGGTCGTGATGAGTGAAGCAAATGGACTGCATGGGCCTCTCCAGTAAGTTAATTCTCTCTTTAATGCACTGTACAGAAAGTAGCCAGAAATGAAGAGAGATAGAGTGCACTTTATCTCATTGAATTCTTTTTTTGTTTCAAGAGAGGATTTTGTGTTGCTCAAGCTGAAGAAGGAGGCAGCAGAGGAGGGAGCTTTTCTCTTACGTTGGAGCTCCCTTCAGTATCATCGCATTATCCTCGCTGTCCTTAAAAAAAACAAGGTCTACATCTCCTTTATTGAAGATTTTGCTGTAAAAGTTAAAACATTAAATAATATATTATAAATAAAACATAAAAATAAACCTTTTTTTTTCTTTTTTTTTTTGCCACTCACAGAGTGAATCACCACCAACCCATAAGCAGTTTCGGATTGAGCAGAAGGATTCAAAGTTCATTCTTGAGGGCTGGGACCAGGAATTCTCTAGTGTGAAGGAGCTGATAGACAACCTCAAGTTTTTTGTACTGAAGTCTGGATCAGACACCTTTTCCATTAAAAAATGTTGTTTTCCAAGACAAGCAGGTGGGTGTGCGCCTTGATAGATAAGTCATTATTTCCTTCTTCCAAAACTCAAGGCCCTTACAGTGGAACCTCGGTTATTATATGGCATTTTTTAACACATCGGTTGTCCAACACAATTTTAAACTAAAATCTGTTGTGTAACACTTGTAGTGTTTTATTTTAAGAATTATATTCCATGAATACCATGGGCCAGAAAAAAGCTAGTGAAAGGCAAAGTAAGGATAGGCTGTAAGAAAAAATAGCAATAAAAACAATCAAAACAAACAACAATCAAAGCTAAGCTAAGCTTACCAAAGGAGTGACTGTGATCACTGCCATTCTGACTCCTCACCAGTGGTATCGTTCCTATTTGTACTTGGTACTATTTGTTAGATCATTGATTGTTATGCAGAAAATTGTTTCAGTTCTTGAACTTTTCGATTCATTAACAGCCTTCAGGAACTTATTGAATTATAATATGGAGAAAATACCGTCCTTACATGAGTCCAAGTCTAGCTGCTTGCTGAATCATGATTAATCTGTACATGTTCTGAGTACACTACTGTGCAAATGACCACAATCCTGTAATCTAGATTACATTCTATTAATTTAATTTTATTATAAAAAAGATGCCCCACCAAACACAAATTTGCAAAAAGCATACTTAATGGAATTAAGTATTAATTAGTTATGTCAAGGGCTGGACATAGTAGGTTTCTTGAAGATGTTTACCTCTCATTCACAAGGCTTCTGTAGTTCTTCCATCAGCCTCTTTGTCTTTGAGGTTAAATACCAGAACTTCCTAGTAGTCAGTTAGGACTGAAGAAACCTCTTGGATGATAGTTGAAACACATTCAGTTAAATCTTTGGATGAATTGACCTGGATGACTGATGAATGATGAACAGGTCTGTAACACTTGTGAATGGGATGTGGAATATGCTGTATACTAATAGTTTCTGTCAAAATGAGCTTCAGTATGTCTGGATAGTTACTTTGAGAGCAGCTGGACATAGTAGGTTTCTTGAAGATGTTTCACCTGTCATCCAAGAGGCTTCTTCAGTTCATCAGTTTGGATGAGAGGTAAAACATCTTCAATAAACCTGCTTTGTACAGTTGCTCTCAAATAATCTTTTTTTGGATGACTGGAAACCTAGACAGATCCTAATTAAACCCAACTGAACGTATGCAAAATACATTTTAAAGAGAAAAAAACATGCAACCATCATTTAACTGATCAAGATAATAAAATAATGTCAGTAGTATTAGTAGTATTTCTGTCCCAAAATTAATTCAGTTTTAATTCAAATTATTTTCAGTTCTAATATTTCAGTGCCACGCAATAGAACTTTACCATGAAATTTTTACTAAATCTCTTCATCCCATAAGTGAACATAAAGAGATTTAGGAAAATATTCTGGTAATACACTTGTAAAGTTAGAGGTGCAAAGTAATGGTTTGCAAATACCGTCTTTTCATGACTATCAGGCGCACATTAGAGTCTTAGATTTTCTTCAAAATGTGCGGTGCACCGTATAGTGCAGTGCGCCTTGCTTGTGGTGTTGTTGTAAGGCAGACATAGTAGAGAACACCATGAGAACGTTAAAGGGGGAAGTCGGGGCGTGGATTGTATATAAAACCCGCGCCCTATAATTAGGTGCACCTTATGGTCGTGAAAATTCGATACTCAAGTTAGTGCAACTAAGTAGTATTGCGTTAGTACTAATCGTAGTAGCTCTTAAAGTAGTTTTTGAGTAGATTTTTAGATGAATCAAAGCAAAAATAACAATACTTTACCTAATGACATTTATTCATGACTTTCTTCACCTCAGCTGAAGGCAGATCAGGACTGACAAAGGAGATGGTTCTTAACACTAGAACTACCGCGGAGGGGTCAATTGACCTTTTTACCTAAAAGCCCCAGAGAGGGGTCATTTGACCCTTTGGACACCCTGTGGATACTCCTTTAGTTGTGGAAATGTGGCTGTTAATGGCTCACAGCAGTCGCTTGAGTCACAGAGTCGTTTGAGCCTGTGTGGGGGAGGGGACTCCAAAACGTTCCAAAATATTTTATCCCAATTTCCTAACACTAGCTTGAAAATTGAGCAGACTATTCTGCATATGATGACTTATATGAAAAAAATGTGCTGACATGTTTTCAGGACAACCATTACACTGAGAATCAACCAATTGGGATAGATCAGCAAGGTACATTCATTTGAAAATTGTACTAAATGTAAGCTGATTGTGGTAACTGTAGGATACTTGTACATAGCCATTTGCAAGGATGTACTAAATGATTGAGACATGTACAAAAACATTTGAAATTTGATGAAAGCAATGATAAATGCCATTCTGTTGTGAGGAACTGTCCATGTTTTGAGAATGACATCTCAGTTTCAAGAAATGAGCCAAACCAATGGAGAAAAACTGTAACACACTGTCCGCCAAACTGTGCTATCTCTCTTTGCTGCTGATGTCTTCATGCAAGTTGCTATTTACCTGTGGTGATTTTGGAGGCTGACCCCTCACCCCACACACGGCCCCTAACAGCCTCATTACCATAACAAAATGAGTGATTAGTGTATTGGGTAAAAGCCTCTGGGTCAAATGACCCCTCTCTGGTACTTCTAGGTAGGCAGAAAAATCCTGGTAGTTCTAGTGTTAAGTTGGCAGGTCAACTTAAAATAGGATTAGAATCATTGCATTCCAAAGGCCCTGTCCTTTGTCATTATTAATAAAAAATACAATTTTATTGTATTGGAAAAGATGGGTAACAATTAGGGCTGGGTATTGATTAAAATTTTCTAAATCGATTTGATTCACAAGAGTTCAATTTGATTCAATTCACGATCCGCTTCGGTTTTCGATTCAGTTTTTGTCATATCAATTATAGTTCGGTACCAACGTTAATCAATCAAAGCTAAAATTGAAACTTAATTAAAAAATTCCATCACAAATTTACTCAAGGCAGTCATATTAATCCATCATGCATTTTTTATTTAACATGACTTGACCCAAAATACCAAGGCGGACTCTAGTTTTAGATTTTAGATTTTAGTGCCATATTGTTTTTACGTTCGTTTTACGTGCAAGTTAACACACTCGCACGTAACTACGTAATCACCTGTGGTGCATGAGCTCACGTAAAGTTGTTGGGAAAAGAAGGAAAAAAAAGGTTGATTTTTGGATTTATGAATCGTTATCATCCTATTAACAAAAAAATCGATTAAAATCGATTAATCGATATTTTTAACCCAGCCCTAGTAACAATCCTTTCAGGTAATTAGATTTATTATTGAAACTTCCAATTGTTGTGTCATTTCTGTCTTGTCGGTGATGCAGAACTATCCAACCTTCTGGTGATCAGGAAAGGAGCCAATCAACTTGTCAGTGATGAAACACATGCCCAAGCAAAGCCATGCTTTCACTTCCATTGGATCAAGGACAATGAAATTGTGCAGGTGATGAAATCGACTCCATTATAACTTTGAGCTCATACCCCACCCGGCTAACACTGCTCCTTCTGTGTTTATTAACAGGAGCAACATCTGGGATGTGGAACCAGAACTAATATCTACTCAGGAAGGTATCTGGTGAAGAGAAAAGGAGACATTGATGAAGACGAGGGGATTAGAGACAATACTGAAGAACAGAAGTGCATCCGTGTGGTTCTAAAGGTTCTGGATCAAAGCCATAAGGATAAAGCACTTGTAAGCCTTGACAGTAGTTCTCAGAAATAACATATTGATTAAAAGGCCTCCAGAATGTATTTTCTTATATTGGTTGTCTTTATTTTAAGGCATTTTTTGAAACTGCAAGTTTCATGAGCCAGGTATCCCACAGCCACCTGGTGTTTGTGCACGGTGTGTCCGTCAAAGGATCTGAAAGTAAGAAAAATGAAACCCATTGTCGTCTGACGTCTGCATTTGTATAAACTGTTTTCCATGCATTCCCAATTTTTACAGTTGTTCTTGTTGATTTATGTTGTACAAAATTTTAAATTGATTTGAAAAAACATTGCCACACTGTGTTTAATATCCATTTTGGTAAAACATTTAGGTGCAAACATGATTGTGATTCAATGTTTACAATTCTGATAATGCTGCTGTTACCCTAGAGACAATTGAGCAACAGTAAGTGGTGATAGTAAGAGCATTAAATTACTTGCAATTTCTCAAGCCTTCAGGAAAAAATGCTAGAATGGACACTCAATGATTTTGATTTTAAATTTAACTTTATTTTACCAGTCAATGTCAGGTCTGTAAATTTTTATTTTATTTTATTAGATTTTAGTCAAATCTAATGCTTACCGCAGTAGAACCTTCTACTGAGGATAAAAAGATCCAGTGATGATGATGCACTGACTATGCTATTTTCACTGATTAAAATGGAAGTAGCCTACAGTATTGGATCAATTTCACTTTAGTTGTCTCTGAGTGCTGTGTACAGTCCAATGTATAGTTTCTACTTGAAATTCTACCAGAGATTCTTCTCACAAGTCTCCCTGTGTTTGCAGACATCATGGTTGAGGAATATGTGGAGTTTGGACCTTTGGATGTCTTTTTACGCAAAGAGAAAGCATCTGTGATACCTCAGTGGAAACTGATCGTTGCAAAGCAGCTGGCTACGGCTCTCAATTACCTGGTATGTTCATTTATGTGACCACTGACTTACACTAAGCATAATTGGACTTCAAATGTCTAGCTAGTTAAGTATTACTTATGGTAGAGTGAGAGACACAAAACACCTCTTACAGGACTTAAGGGCCAGGGATTATGGTTTTGCATCTGTCCTCGTGTACCTCCCACTGTACAATGACAATAAAGGACTATTGTATTATACATGTTGAACTAAATTTTGAAGTGAGTGAATGTAGATGAATGTAGTTCATCTTCTTTGAACATTTACAATAAAGATAATGTTATTATCATTATTCAGAACTTTAAAAAGAGCAATTATCCACTCATCAGGACCCATTTATAGCCTCAATGACAGGGGTATCAAAGTCAAATTCACATTCAGCCATAATCCCCAGATAAGCTATTTAGACTTTTTCATGAAAACAAAAGTATTTTTGCGTAAACATTAAATCTTAAATTGAAAACCTGAGAAATTGAAGTTAAACATCAGTGTAATTTTGCAGATTCTCAGTCATCCAGGCCATCGTTATAGTCTTAAAACCAATAAAAGAATTTCAACTGGACTCACTACACGTAGGCTGAAGATGTTTGCCTCTTTTCTTTTCTATGTTCAATGTTCAATGATTTCCAGAACGATAAAACAGGAGCTGCTATAAATGCGTTTGAATGTTCTTAGTACATGCAAACTGGTTCAACATTTTTCTTCTTCTTTCTTTTCCATTCAGCTTGTTCCTAATTTAGGGGTTGTCATAGCGAATCAACCTTTTCCAACTCACTCCTTCCAACCAACTCCTGTCCTCCTGTATCTTTTACTCTGACTCCAACCTTCCACACTGCATCCATCAATCTCCTCTTTGTCTCCTACCTGGTAGCTCCATCTCCAGGATAATCTTTCTACCAATGTACCCACTGTTCCTTCTCTGAACATGTCTAAACCACCTCAATCTGTCTTCTCTAGCTTTTTGTCCAAACCTTTCTGTCTGTGTTGTCCCCCTAATAACCACATTCCTGATCCTGTCCATCCTTGTCTCTCCTAAAGAGAATCTCAGCATTTTTAACTCCACCTCCAGCTCTGCCTATTTTTAGTGCCTCTATACACACACAACTATACATCATGACTAGTCTCACAATCCTCCCTGCAAACCTTTTCCTTCACCTTAGTTGTCTCTCTGCTATTCCATCCTGCTTATACTCTATTCTTTATCTCCCTTCCGAAGTCTATGCTGCTCTAGGTTGCTGGTTCAAAATTCCCTCGTGAACATTGTCAATTTACTTAGGCAGGCGGACTACCAATGGAAATGAGCCTAAACTTGGGTGCATTTACATTTGGCAATAAATGTTCATTTAATGTACATTGTACATTTTACCTCTATAATAAATAAAAAGATAATTACATAAAATAAAAAGTACTGTTACCCTGTTTATATTGCAGGAGACCAAACAACTGGTTCATGGAAATGTCTGTGCCAAAAACATTCTGGTGGCAAGGCGAGGTGTGGATCCAGGCACGACTCCTTTCATCAAACTGAGTGACCCAGGAATCTCACCCAGCGTTCTGTCACGGGAAGGTGGGCATAGATGAAATATAAGTGATTTATTGTCATTGGGGCTCACAACAAGCTCACGCTGCACCTGGAGAGCTGTGTGTGCATGTTGTGTGCATTGAGCCTATCGCCCTCCGTCATGTTTAGTGCACATCAGTGGAACGTGTTAGCTAATGGACTGGAACCTGGGACCTCCCTATCCACCCAGCCACCCCTGCCGAAAATGTTTTCTTGTTACTTCCTGAAGACATTCAAGACAAGCACCGTAGTTTTTGGTGTGATTTTCATGTCTGATACTTCTGTTACATCTACATGCAGAGCGTCTTGAGCGAATCCCATGGATTGCCCCAGAGTGCGTTGACAATGGTTTGTCCAACAACAACACTGCAGACCAGTGGAGCTTTGGGGTAACGCTGCTGGAAATCTGTAATAATGGTGACGTTCCTCTCGGCAACTGTTCTTTGTCTAAGGTAATAATTAGTATCCTACAATTATGAAATATAAAAATGTTTTATATTTTAATTAAAAATCCATTCGTTATTGAATAGTTGTTGCATATTGTTTTTGTAATTCGTGTTCTGACCACTAGATGTCCCTAATCTACAGCGGTCCTTTATTTCTTATTTCTCCCTCAGTCTAAGTTTCCATCTCTCTTAGTTGTTGATGCTAGAACCTTTTTCCCCAACAGAAGGAGCGCTTCTATCAACAGAAGGCTAGACTGGCTGAGCCCTCCTCCCAGGAACTGGCTTCCTTGATCAGCATGTGTTTGACTTACGAACCCGCTGAGCGGCCTTCGTTCCGCGCTATCCTCAGAAAACTCACAGAGCTCCCAGGCCTTCCTGAAAGTGTGTTTGCACTTTTTTTTTTGCTTTTCATCTTCCACACAGTGTACAGTGTGCAGTGTACAGTAAGTTCGTTTGTGTTTTCTTTTCTATTGAACACATAGGTCCTGATTTATTGCCAAGTGATTCGGACCCTGACACAGGAGCTGGTGTGTTCCATAAAAGATATCTGAAAGAGATACGCTTTTTGGGACAGGTAAGGTCGTTGTTATCTACTGCTGTTAGTATAAGCGACAGAATAAGTGTCATAAACTACTGATGCATGTTTAATTTCTAATTTAAATATTCATTGTGTTGATAATATATAGTTATGGATGTTTAATGATCTTGTATAAAAAACATTTACTATCTGGAGAGAAGGGGATACATGCGCATTTCATTTTTCAATAAATATTGAAGTTGACCCATGACTTCAGGCCATTTTTTAAGTAGTAACTAATAGTAAAGCATAGTGATTGGGTTTCCTGGTTTTTGCTCAGGTGATATAGGTTCGCCCCGTGGTATCAGAATAACCTTTGGTCCCATAGTGTAGTGATTAGCACCAGTTCATAAAACAAAAAAAAATTGATTTATATTTTCGCCAGTAGTTTGGTCACTGGGACACTGACTTGCTGAGCCAATATTCTTATTGGTTGGAAAGTATTCTTTTTGATAAACCAACAACTTTTATTTTGGGCATTGAGATACACATGCTCTAAAGAAGTTTCAGCTAAACACATGCATTCTTTTTGCTTTATTTTGAGAATAATATGTAGAAAAGCTGGATACCCAGCCCACAACACCAGAGGAGATTACTGTGCGTCCTTTTGAGTCTTAATGTAGTGGAAAGCAGGTTATTTTACCAAGAATTTTAAGAACTTAAAATTTATTTCTGGTATTTCTTATTAGACTCTTGACAGGTGCCTTATAGTAGTGAACATGTCCTACATGAGACAGGACATGTATCAAATGGATACAAACACCCTTGGCTGTTAAATGACTGTCTTTTTCATTGTCTCTCACCTTGTTATGCACACTGGTTTGTATCCTGTACCATCCGCAGGGCCATTTTGGAACAGTGACTCTGTACCTTTATGACCCGGCTAATGACAGAACGGGAGAGTACGTCGCTGTGAAGGCTTTGAAACAGGGCAACGACAGTGGCGTTGAGAATTGGATAAGGGAGATCAAGATTTTAAAGTCTCTAAAACACATCAACATTGTCAAGTACAAAGGCTGCTGCACTGAAATGGGTAAGTCTTCACTTTTTGTCTGCATGCGTTTACACCGGTGTGTATGGTTTGATTGACCCAAGGCAAACTCAGGCCTGAGGGCCAGATCTGGTCCACTCTGTAATTATATTTGGTCGGCACCGACTGTATATACTGGCAGGCTGAGTAGGATTAGTGATGTGTGAATCTACATTAATGATCTGAGAGGGGATGTAAGATAGTATTTTTTGTTTGATACACCTGAACTAAAATATTATTGTTGTTGTTATTATGTGGCAATTTGTTTTTTGGGCCACCACTGCTATAACAACATTGTTTCTTGTTTATTTGATATAAAAGCAAAATCAGGCTGTAGCTTGAAGTCATTCTCTACTCTTATACATAAGTGATGTTGTTTTGCATAGTTATTCACGTCTTTGACATCTCATGAATAAGAAACGTTGTCGGATTGCCCATTGACAGGAGGACAAGTGGTGCAGCTAATAATGGAGTACCTTCCTCAGGGGAGTCTGCGAGAATACCTTCCCAAACACAAGCTGAGTATGGCCCAGTGCCTTTTGTTTGTTCAGCAGATCTGTCAGGTAAGAAATTTCCTCTCGCTATAAAACCTCCATTTAATCATACGATTAAAATAATTCAGTTCAATAAAGCCTCAATAAAGTATGCAGGTCGTCAATTCACTGCTTCCTCCCTTAACCAAAGGGAAAAAGAAATAGGCTTTGGACTTACAGAATAAAAAAGGATGTAAAAAGTGGCGTCTGTTACTCCAAAGTACTTCACTGTACGTAAGAAAAAGAGTAAAAAAAAAAGTGACATAATGTTGCATTTTAGAAGGTAAGCAATGTGAACTTTAGATAAAGATAGGTTTGTCTTATTAAGAAAGATATTGGTCTCTTATTTGGTTTGATTTTTGAGCTGCTGTATAGATGCAAAATCAAGGCTATACATTAGTAATGTGCTGAAAAACTAGCTTTAGAGAAAATAAACCAGCACATAGAGTAAATTATGCCTGGTTTTGAGAATCAACATCTAATGAAAGCCACCATTAATGGAGGTTTGACTTTAAAATTATGTGTGATTAAGGAAGTGGTTTTGAGTCCAAGGGTCGCAGGTTCAAATCCCCCAGCTTCCAGGTTACCACAAAGGTGCTCTGACCATGGTACAGTCCCCTCTCACTGCTACCCAGGCATTCAAAGCTGCCTGTTGTTCAGTTTTGGAGATGGCAACATAACTAAGTTTAATTTTATTTAACCCAGTGTAAAACTAATCTGTCTCAGGACGGTCTGAACCCAGCTTACTTTCCTTATTGGTGGGTGGACAAACAACAATATGCTTCACAATGATAGCATAATCACCCAAGCATAAAAACACATTTTTTTGTCCCAGATCAGGTGTGTCAAACATATTACACACAAAATGTGGGACTGGACTGCTTACAGCTACACCTGACTGATGAATTTTAAAAGTAGAAAAAGCACAAACACTTCATCTTACTGCTGTCTTGTACAATGCTATATTATTAAAAATAAAAGCTTATTTTTAAATACACTTATTCTTTGTTGCAAGAATAAAAGGTAAATACATGGATTTATTGTTGTTTATTAGTTATTATGTCATGATAGTACTGGTCCAGCTCACTTGGGATTAGTGTTAGTGTTGTAGGCCTTTTAACAGTTACATGTCTCCTAATTTCTCTCTTTGATGATATGACACATATACACACTGAATTTTTTTTCTAGGGGATGAACTACTTACACTCCCAACGATACATCCATCGAGATCTGGCAGCTCGAAATGTTTTGGTGGAAAATGACCAGTTGGTCAAGATTGGAGACTTTGGTCTAACAAAATATATCCCAGATGGTCAAAGCTACTATCGTGTGTGCGAGGAAGGGGACAGCCCTGTGTTCTGGTAAGTTTTAGAACCTGGAAGTGATGTTGCAGGTTTCTACTGACTCTGACTGTATCTTTATTCATCTGTTCTGTTATATTTTACACTGTGTAGGTATGCCATCGAGTGCCTCAAGGAGGGTAAACATTCTTTTTCCTCTGATGTTTGGTCTTTTGGCGTGACGCTATACGAGATCTTGACACGCTGTGACTCCCGCCAGAGTCCTCCAAAGGTATGTGGCTTCTGGGTGTAAGGGAGAATTCAGTTAAACCAAATGTCTGTACAACTTACAACAAAATGGAAAATGGTGGCAGTGGTGACATAGCGGACGCAGCTCTGCAAGGCTTCTGGTTCTAATTCACCAGCTGACAGGTTGCCACTCAGGCACTCTGATCAAAGTGACGTCCATACCCACATAACTTCCATTGGGCTGACCACACACAGGAAGGCTCACAGTATGGAACAGTGTGATTTGTGTGTCATTCATGGAGACTGCCCCCTCTTGTGAAAATAAATGAATGAATAAAATCCAATGTATCTTGCTCATCTAAAACTATCTAAAAACCAGCAATATTAGATTGCAATTGATGCACACATAATAACAGAAATATCAATTTTGTAGAAATTCGATGAAATGATGGAATCAACGCATGAAGGGATAAGTTTGGTGGCTCTGATAAAGCTGTTAGAGGGAAATGTGCGGCTGCCCTGTCCGAAAGATTCTCCACATGAGGTAACATGAATGTGCCCTTTAAATTAGTGTCACCTTTAGCATCAGTATAAATACTGAGACATTTTTAAATCTATATTTATTTTATTTATTTGTTTTACCCGCAGGTGACATTGTTGATGCAACAATGTTGGGCTGCAGATCCTGCTCAGCGGCCATCGTTCCAGTCTCTAATTGATCGCTTTGAGAGCATTCGTCGAATGTATGACTGGCTGCCTGGGACAAACTTCTCTCAGATTTGCTGATTGTTTGTCATATATTACCCCATACCTTCTAATGTATTTGTTTTTTTCTTTTTAACTTCAATTTAAGCATCGTGCTGCCTTCTAACAAGTGAAACTATGAACACAATAATAAACCTGGCTTCCATTGTTTACCCTCCTGTTGACAAAGTAAGGGCCATCGGGAGCCCCACTGTGTCTTTGTTTATGGCTGTAAAGCTTATATTAACTACTGTTTTTAAAATAAAGTACCGTATAAGAATCTGAGTTTTTTGTTCTCTTTGTTTTCCAGACAAAATTTCAAAGCTACATCTTGATTTCATCCAAAAAGGGTTTAGTTGTAAGCAACTGGGAGCAGTCTAGAGGGAGTGGTCTAGAGGGGTATAACTGTTGTAGTGTTCCCTCCAACAACAACCAGAAACTGATGAAGTTCCTCAGTTGAGGAATAAAACGTCTTTCAACTCAAAGAAGAAGTCCAGTTGCTTACAACTAAACCCTTTTTGGATATCATGACCTGGATGAATGAGAATCTTCACAGACATCTTGATTTTATCCAAAAAACCATGTGTGTTGCTGTGGCAATACTTAATAAAACCCTGTAAAGCCCTATGTGACAAACTTGTTTTGTAAATGTGGGCTATATAAATAAAAATTGATTGATTGATTGATTGAATAAAAGGGACAAGCTGGAAGGGGGGGGTAAAGAATTTTCTGAATATATCAGGGTTACATGTTTTTGTGTTTATAATCTTTGGTAATTGGTCATTTATTAAAGAAATTAAATCAAACATTTCGATAAACATTATACAAAATACATTCAAAATACTGTATGGGTACCATCTGTCAACAACTGGACAGTGCAAGCGAACAGTTTTTAAATCCCAGACAACTCGTAAGCTCCTCCCTGTGCTGCATACATCACCGTCTACGTCACCCCTTCTTGTCCAATGAGAAGCGTCGTAACAGACACGCGTGTATTGTTTAAACTGCTCAAATTCAGACAGTTGCCAGAGCACAGGCCAGAAAAACAGTTACCAGAAAAAGGGATGGCTGCCGTACCGTCTGTTAGCGCAGCTGCCGGGGACCAAAGTGGGGACACAGAGCTCATTTACTCTTCCCGTCCGCCTCATGATTTCCTCGACATGATTGCGGACCAAGGTTTACGGAGACCCGGGGAGTTCCGACGCCCTAACGAGGTGGAACCGGGCAAAGATGAGTCTCTGGCCAAGGGACGCGAATGTCAGCGGACGTTGGATGAAGACCAGGCACCGCTAAGTCCAGAAGAAATTGAGGGCCGGTTGGAAAGGACTCGTCGGGAGTTTTACAATCGTCGAAAGATAATAATTAAAAACTTACCTTCGGACGTTAGCAACCAGGTAGAACCGTCGTTGTCAAATGTGAACCGTGATTGATTAATTGATTGACGTGATCATTTTGCTAACGTTAGCTTAGCCTCGGTTGGTCGGTCCTGCCAATTCCAAGTTTGTAACAATACAAGGGAAATTTTTACAACCAGTATTAACCAATTTTTAATGGACCTCCGTAAACGCAATTAAATACTTATATTGCCATAGAACGTTTTTAATTGGCCAGGCGCTCAGGCAATTCCGCTCATGCTAAATGCCAGGTGGTTTGTAACTCTCATAAAGTTTAGTGTCTGTACGTCCCTCATATTCAGCTTATATTAAAGCGCTTGGTTAATTTACTTATACGTAGCAGATTGTTATGTGTATTTTTTTTAAATCGCTCTGCACCTGTTTTTTTTTATTATTTTGTTAGAACGTGCCTGACTCGTGCGGATTAAAGACTGCTGTCCGCACCATTGTCCACGGGGTCGGGGCGCGCTGAGGGGGGAGTTCGAGATGTGGCCTGAATAATGACAAAAGCTAGAGGGTGTTGGGACGTCAAATGTTTCAGAAAACGCTGGATAACCTCTTTTATTTGTTTGTGAATGGGCAAAGTACTGCGCAGTGCAATTTTTCCTATAAGTACTAAGGTCTCCACCTCCCTCCCAGGGATGGGAGGTAAGTTATGTCGAAATAGCTCGTTAGCTCAAATGGTCTCTACTGACCTAGTGTCAAAATGAGCAATTCAGCAACAATAATTATCATAGAAGTACATGTTAAAACCATAGGTTAATCTACATTGCATTAAGTAATTCAATTAGAAAATGTTAGGTAGTGATGATTGATCTTTCCCTGCATTATAAGCTATTTGTTTTAATTTATCTGTTTTGGCAATGAGTATTTCTTTTTCCCTATAAAAGTCATTAAGACCCATGGAGATCTCTGTTATCTGTTCCTAACATTTCCAAATTGTGATAGCAATAAAGTTAAAGTTTTACATTTATTTTATTTTTTACAGGAAGTCCATGAGCTTTTATCCAAATATGACCTGAAGTACTGCTTTGTCGACAAATACAAGGGCACAGGTTTGTCTCACACATTCACGATTATCAAAATCTGCTTAAACCCTTTAGAAATGTATTTGATGAACACTCAGAATCCATGTTGTACTTAAGAATTTTATTGTTGAACAACAAAATAGGTTGTGTCCATCCCAAATGTGTAGGCTCAAAACTGGACTGTATCTCAGTTTTTAGGAAAATGGCACTAAAAATGCTTAAATAACTAAATGAAAAGGACATTTCCTGATTCCTTTTTTTATTTTTAACAAAAAAAACTACAATTGTCTATTTTTGCATCAGCTTAGCTTGGTTTTCATATGAATTTGAAATACTTCTTCGGCTAGATACTTCATCTTGTTTGAAAAAGCTCCTGCTCCATAGAAACGTAACTCTGGAACAGCCAAAGCTTATTAGTATCAACTTATGAAAAATTGTTAGAAAAATTGGTATTTGTTTCTTATTCAGTCTCTTTGTTGTTTTTTTTTTCAGATTGTTTCTATGTAAATCTTTCTTTACAGAACAAAATGCATGTGCTATAACAAAAACAATGCATTATTAATATAACAAATTCTAGGGGAGTATGTAAGGTCTACAACTATAGTACACATTTGATTTTATCTCGCGGGCCAGATTTGGGCCCCGGGTCAGAGTTTGACACCTATGCTTTATAGTAAAGAACTGAAGAAAATGCAAAGTCAAATGTTCTCAGCAAAACGGAACAATTAAAATTCAGAAGCAGACACGATACTGTGTAGCTGTCTTTATTCTAAGAATCTGTCACATACCGTGATCAAAGAAACAGCTAGAAACTAACTTGTTTTGAAAGTGACAGTGTAGTTGCCATGTCAACCACGTAAAAAAAATAAAATAAAAATGTTATTAACCCAGATTCTGCTGTAATCTGAAATGCTGAAGCCTTGGCACCCTCCTAAAACTTAAACTCTATGCACAGTAAGATTTTGGTTTTGAAAGCGGACTGAATGATTGTCCTTCTGCCTTTTTATGAAATTATTTCCAACTTCTCTTTATTTTCCTTCCAGCATTTGTCACCCTGCTGAATGGAGAACAGGCACAGCGGGCTATTAAAGAGTTTCACCAACATGTGCTAAGGGATCGGGAGATCTCTGTTCAGCTCCAGCCCACAGATGCCCTGCTCTGCATTGCTAACTTGCCCCGAGCGTATACCCAGCAGCAGTTTGAAGAGTTGGTGCGCCCCTTTGGCAACCTAGAGCGCTGCTTCCTGATCTACAGCACCTCTTCTGGGCACTCTAAGGGTTATGGATTTGTGGAGTATATGAAGAAGGACTCGGCAGCTCGGGCCAAGTCGGAGCTTTTGGGAAAGCAGCTGGGCTCACGTATGCTCTATGTCCACTGGACTGAAGTGGGATTGCTCACATACCCACTGTTGCACTCCAAATGTCTATGTGTGGACTGCCTACCCCCAAACATACTGACTGCCCAGGACCTCCGTAATGCGTTGTCCGACACGCATGTGCCAGTCTTTTGCCAGGTCAGAATCACATTTTACAGACAGTAGATTTGTATACCTGTCTCTTGCTTCTTTGGTGTAATTCTTGTTTGCCAACAGTGTTCCAAAGTCCCGATAAATCTACCTTTTAATACCTCAGAGCTGAGGTCCCCATTCTTTTCGTAGAATATTTTAGATTACTTCTAAATACCATAGGCGTAAGTGGTGTTTTATTTTGAAAACATACCTCCCTTTGCTTATCTTTCTTCTTCTATCTTATCATTTTTTTCTGGCATAAAAAATGAATTTCTAAAAAAAAGGGATGAAGGGCCTCATGAGTCAGCAGCATTAGACATTTACATAAATTAAATTGCCAAAATTTCTTAAGTATTTCCCAACCCTTTTTGAGCCAAATGATGTATACATTGAAAAATATCTTTCAACATACAACTAAATCGGAATCTCATGAAGTGTGTATGTAAAAAAAAAAATAATAGTATTTCAATCTGTATGACCTCGTAGTGACAATTCTCAGTCTCTTTAGACGAAACCTGTCTTCATATGCTGGCAGTAATTTAAGAAAGGCGAATATCTTCAACACCTTATGTTATCCTTTTCATTTTGTTTTAATGTTCATCTGCTAACACCTAGCAGAGTATTTCATTGTTCTTCTTTTAATGCGTTGATGAGCAAAGAAAAATTATAAGCCATGAATTAATAATAGTTATTTGCCCAATTAAGTCTTATTGGATTGTGTTTTCCCGGCAGACAAGTGTGCCATGGCACAGTGGTTGGGAATCTCCAATTTAACTTGAACAATTCCAGTCCTTGGCAAAATTAATTTAAAATAAAAGGCAAAGAGTCTGAAATAAGGTGATACCTATTTTTATTTAGTTTGTGTTCTATTCTTAATGTTGTCCTGTAATCATGTGTTCAATGGGCCAAAAAAATAACTCAAACTGATGTGGAGCCGTTTTGCCCTTTCACCCTTACCCTAGTTCCATCCAAACTTTCTATGGAAGTGGACATTGTTGGTTTCTATAGTGACAATCACCTGACCCCCACACCCCACCCCAGGTTGTGTCATTCAGCAGTTGTTTCTGGAACAGCATAGTGTCATAGGTTGTTTTTAATTCTCAAAATGTAGTGGTGGTAACCTTTATAGTTTATTAGCTATATGTTGCTAACAGAGGGCCCACATCCCTGGGGCTAATCTCTTATGAAGTAGTGACTAATATTTAGATAAATCTTGTCAGGTTTATGATGGGCCATGCTAATTCACCAAAACTTTTCCCCCTGTGAGATTTTAGATTGTTATGATAAACATTATTTTACTATCATCACAAACTTAGTCCTAAGGAAAATTTGGTCTTCCATTCCTTTTTGTGTAATATATATTAATATAAAACATTGCGCCGAGGCAATTGGTCTCATGATTGTCGGTACATGTAAGTGAATATCAACTAATATTTCACAACATGATTAATTTCTTAAAAAGTCCTTTTTAGAAAAAAGTAAAAGACACCACACATCAATGTTGCTATGATATTGTATACAAACGAGCAGTTGGTGGCCTAATAGTTAAAGGATCGGACTTAGGTCCGCAAGGCCCCCTGTTCGAATCCACCTACCGTCAAGTTACTGCTGAGGTTCCCTGAGCATTATATGCTTCCCGGGTCGCTGGCCCAGCCAGCAGTGCATTGCTCACTACAGCAAATTATGAATATCGTTAATATAAAGTCCGATTCTACAAAGCCGTGGACTCCAAATACGCTATAGACCCTCATGGGGTCTTGACAGAGGCATAGAGTTCAAAAAAATAAAATAAAGAATACAACAGTTTTTTTTTATATATATATATATATATATATATATATACACACACACACACACGCACTATATTATATAAAACATTATATTTTGTTCATTTTTTTTTTACAGTTGGCCCAAGGACAAGACGGAAGCTTCAGGCGCTTTGCAGTTTTAGAGTTTGCCAACCCAGAGATGGCAGAAGAGGTGCAGAGACTGACTGATGGCAGACTGCTTGGTGGGGCCCACATCAGGGTGTCCTACTGTGCTCCTGGCCCACCTGGAAGAAGCATGTTGGCTGCGCTAATTGCCGCTCAAACCATGGTATGCACAGTGGTAGTAAGTCACATGCAGCACTCATTTTCTCTGAAGCTGTCAATTAAACCTCCTCCTCCTTGTATCTTTAAGGCTGTAAACCGAGGCAAGGGCCTTCTGCCTGACCCCACAGCCATGCAAATACTTACAAGCTTGAGTAACCCGGCCACCCTCAAGATGCTGCTGAACTCTCTGACACAAGGGCAAAAACAGGGTAAGACTGCAACTTCTTAAAAAGGTTTAGTAAGAGTTTTGATTAAAAACCTGAAATGGCAAGAAATAGGGATCATGAAGTTGATCTAGAGGAAACTTTTTGTCTTCATACAAAAGTGACCGCCCAGTCAGGGATGTCCGATATTAACTTTTACCGTTATTGCCTTAAAACACTTAATTACCGATACTGATATTAACCAATATCAATGCAAGTCATTTCCCCTGAATTACTGTGACTAAAGGCATTCTATAAAGGTGTTCTATGAATAACTGTACAACATAAAAGCACTACTTCAATGTAAGTTGTAGAAAAATGCCATTTATTTTAACATGTAACGGGATCCTGATATTAACCAATATCAATGCAAGTCATTTCCCCTGAATTACTGTGACTAAAGGCATTCTATAAAGGTGTTCTATGAATAACTGTACAACATAAAGCACTATTTCAATGTAAGTTGTAGAAAAATGCCATTTATTTTAACATTTTGTCTGAAACAGTCCTATGTCTCTTTGTGCAGTATTAAAAGTACCAGTATATGAATAATGTCTAGTGTTGGACAGAATAACTGGTCAA
This sequence comes from Paraplagusia blochii, assembly GCA_016785265.1. NCBI lineage: Eukaryota > Metazoa > Chordata > Actinopteri > Pleuronectiformes > Cynoglossidae > Paraplagusia > Paraplagusia blochii. The sequence goes on along the minus strand of JAFBJS010001001.1, from coordinate 123,223 downwards.
TAGCAATCATTAATGTTATAAACTGGGCTCATTCAGCCCCCACAACAATAAGCAAAAAAAAGACACAGATGGAAATGGCTTCAGTTGAAAACTCAACAGACCTCTTAAAGTGCAATAATCATTTCAGCATTGCCACAATGTAAACGATATATATTTCCTTCGGTAACGGTCCCGAGAAGTGGGAAACAGGCAAATGTTCGAGAAATTTATAAATACGATTAGTCATGACATAGCACGGGTTAAAAACTCCCCACATTTAGTAAAACCAGTGTCTTGAACTGAAGAGATCGACTCCATGATTTTTGTCTGATCTCCGTTCTTTACCGTATTTGACTTTGACTTTGAGAGACAGTTGCGTTGTGGTCGTTTTGCTTTTGCTGCATAAAAAGGTCTTGTGATAAAGTGTTAAAATCTTGGGCCCCACCCTCACATGACCAGCTCATTGTGAATTGCAGTTTTCATACACAAAAAAACTTCAGACCACAGACATTTACTGTAGCGTCCAGTAAAGTTCAGGTGCGGTCTGATGACACCATTTATCACATGCCGGTTAAAGTGTCAAGAGCCCATGAGGGTGTCTAGCGTATTTGCGGAGTCTGCGGCTTTGTAGAACTGGACTTTATGTTAACAATATTCATAATCTGCTGATATCGGGCCGAATAGTATCGGTGGACTGATATTATCGGCTGTCCCTACTTGTAGGGTTTTCCATTCAGCTTAATAAAGGTTGTTTTAGGTGTCACATTTGCAGACTTGTTTTTGTCATAAATTTCTCTCAATATTTTTATGAGCTCGTAGGTAGTTTGTCATAATTGTTTGTTTCAACTAAATCCAGCATTTGTATAAAACTCAGTATAGAATCCGTTTGGTCCACTGTTAAAGACTACAGGAAGAATTCATCTGTATCAGTAACTTTATATAAAACAATGGAGGCAGCCATGTCAATGGACTGTTGTGGATTGGGCAAACACAATCACTTATCAAACCGTGTCATTGCTTATGAACCAAAATCTAACTATGCTCTAAAGATGTTAGTTCTGCATAAAAGGCCTCGCCATAAATATTGGCCAGTATTTTTGTGAACATTTTGCTTGACGTAACTTTTTCTCTCCCTATTTATGAACTCCAGATCATGTAATTTGGAGATGCTGGAGTGAGGTGAAACACTAATAAGGTTCACCCTGCAAAAAAATGAGTGAAACCATTTTGCATAAAACAACTTGAATTTTTGTGTTACTAATCTTGAATTTGAGAAAAGAAAGTTGGGGAAAAAGAGACTTCATCTGGTCAACCAACCCTTTATTGTTTTCCAAATCATCATGAAGTTTTTGTTTTTATTTATTTTTCTGCACGTGCCCACAAGAACCTAATCTGACATTTAGAACTGTAGAGCCATACCTAATGTATGCCCTTTTTTTATGACATGATTTCGAAGTGTTTCTCCTGCTTTGGTCTGTTTCTTCCTTATTTTGAGCTAGAAGGCTACACGCTAGTTTGAAGGGCAGAGCTGCTTGTTAACAGGCACAAATTAGCAGGTCTACATAGATTTTAAAGTTGTAGTTTTCTAAAAGGCTGAGTCCAGGTAAACATGAAAGTTTGATTGTATAGACTAGCTTCACTAAGTCCCGTTTAACAAAGCCTTATTTTGGTTCCAAGTTTAATCCTTTTTGTTTACAGGGCTCCTCGGCCCATCACCCACAATACCACTCCTGGCCAACCCAGCGCTCTCAGCTGCCCTGCTCCAGCTGCTCCTTCAGAACCAGGCCAAGGCCCAGCAGGTAATTTTGCCTTCTGCCCTCTGTGTACCCCTCGTCCTGGTGTGTTTCCCCTCAGCTGCTTAGCCAGTTTTTCTTTCTTTCTCCATTTCAACCCATGTGCTAAATTTGCTTTTAATCTCTGGCTCTTAACTTTCAGCAAGCCTTTCTGGGGAATCATCTTCTGTGGGCTCAGGTGCTGCTGAGTAAAGCCAGCCCTTTGGTGCAGTGTGTGTGTGTGTGTAATGGTGTTGTTTGTGCTCACTCTGAAATAGTAAAGTTTGATGTGTCATGCTTCCTTTTTTGTGTGGCTGTTGATTGACAACTTGTGTGGGTGTGTAGGCAGTTGTTAGGAAAGTGTGAAGTTTTTTTTTTGTTTTTTTTTTCATCTTTGCTTTTGTTGCTATTTAAAAATCATTCAGCAACCAGGTCACGTACGTGTGCACACAGAGTGCATAATATAATTTGTTTTGCTGTTGCTGTTTTCCGTGATTGTGTGGTGGCAGCTTGCCTCATCATATAAAGCGTTGTGACACTGACCTCGCACTGCGCTTTTGGCCGGCAGGCAGGACTCATGGCGGAGAATCCTTTGGCTGCTTTGCCCGTCCAGCAGGGATTCCATCTGCTTGGAGACCTCCCACAAGGTTTGGCATCCACTGACATGCATTAGCTGTAGCCCCCTTAAGCCACTTTGCATGTTATTGCCTTCCTTATGACTTTGTAGCACATCTGTAGCATGATCTTGCTTATTGGTTAAGGATGTAACTCTTCTTTTTTTTTTTTAAATGCAATTACAGCAAACATATGGTGCACAAAGCTGTTTCCCTTAAATCGTTATCAGTTTACAGAAAACGATGATTTGGAGAAAAAGAAAAATCAATTGAAGAAAACTCAAAACACAATTCATATTTGTGCTTTTTCTTTGACCACGGTCAGTCCAAGTAAGGCCAAATAAGTGTTCCCAATAATCGAATGGATTGCGGTAAAGTTTTTGTTACAAATTCCCCTCTATTTTTGTGTAAGCACTGTGAATTACCACAATCAAGTTGTAAAATAATTGATCAAAAAGTAACATGTTTTGCCTTAGTTTTCACCTACCCATGCATACACCTGGGCATAGCCATCATATGCAAAATATAACTCAAACTCCTGTGTTATTCACCTTTTAATTTTAGGGAAAAAATGGCCAACTGACCCTATTAGGGCATTGGGTATAGGGTATATGAAATTATACAATGATCAACTTTAACACATCTCACAAAAGAGCATGTGACAACAGCAGCATCACTTTAGAATAATTTGCCAAGGTGAATTGGTGTTGGAGGAAGAAAAAAAGTTCTTCATCAGATGTAGTCCAAAATAACTTGTTTTTTATATATGACCAGTGTTTTAATTTACAGAAAAAAATGTTAAGGGGATAAATAATAAATAAATGAAATGATTCATTAATCTGAACGATATAAGAGTTGGGGTTAAATGTTTAATCTTACAATTAATGTGATTGTGAAAATAATTACATCAGAATAACATCTCTATTACCACTTTTCCAAGTTGTCCCAGGTCTTGGTCTTCAGACATCACTGAATCCAATGCCTCTTGGCAGAACTCTAAGCAGAGAGCAGGAGTCTCCCACAGCCTTCACACAGACTTCCTCCCTGCAGGGACTCTCCATGCCCCTGATGGGTGGCACGATCGGGGCAGATGGCATCACACCACAAGGGGTAAGTTCCCAAGTAGAATACCTCTAAGCTCATATGTTGATTATAGTCATGTGAAAGCCTCAACTATTACTTGAGTTTCCTCACCAACTGCCCCTGTTGTCAGGTTTCCCTACTAGGAGATCCTCCCAAGGAGTTGCCTCTCCCCCAGAATGCCTTCCTTGGTATCAACAGCAGTTTTTCGTCAGGTGATTTTTTTTTTTTTTTTTTTTTGTTCTTTATGCTGCTAAATGTGTCAGTTTCTGGCACCATCTCATTTCTTTTTATTTCATGTAACTGTCTTCAGGAAGCTGTAGACCTCACCCCTACAAGAAGAGGCCTACACTGAGCAACCTGTCTAACCAGCTGACAAACCACAACCTGCACCCTTCGTACAATTTGCGCAACCAGTCGCGATATCAAGACACCTACAGCTTTGAATACCCTGCCTTGAACCAGGTAACAGTTGGCTGCCCTTGCATTAAACTAGATACCACTTCACTGCTTTCACATCTGGTGGAAGCTGAAAGTGAAGAAACACGTCTTTCGGGTTTGATAAATGAAGCCATTTTCAGAAATGTGAAAGCTGCCAAGTAAATGGCCAATTTTTGAGTTGCAAGGCTCAGGCTTGGTTGTGTTTATATCGTAGCTTTAAGCCTGCCTGCCTGTCACACAGAGAGTCCATGTTTCTGGGCAGCCTGTTGCAGCAGATTTGCTGTTGGCACAATGATTTCCCCTAGCAGGGGAAAAAAAGTTAATAATAAAATACACAGGCTTTTTTGGTAAGACCTATATTTATACAAAAGTGGCAATTCACTTGTTAATCAAGAGGAGAAGAGAATCAAAATATATCAAACCTGTTGCTGGAACAGAATGATCCATACAGGCAGTTTGGTTTACTGTAATGACTTAACCAAATTATTACATTTTTAATATGAAAGATGTCAAGACAAGTGAAAGAATCCAACTCATTCTCAGCCCAGCATCAGCTTGTGAATTGTTGAGTTTCTTTCTTTTTTATCTGCGTCTTTTTAGAAATAAACAAACCAGCCGCTCTGTGTTTGCAATTACACTGTATTTGGCTAGTGGCTGGAAGGCTTTTTTATTATTAAAGGGCAAAAGATTACACTGGGCCAATAGCTCCTGTTTATTTTTTTTAGAAATTGGTTTCTAAATTAGAATGACCCTGCTGACTTTTAGCTGGCTTATTCTTTTGGTGATCTGTTTAGCTGTTAGAATGCAGGGACAGTTAAGCTTAAAGGCAGTCGCACGATTTCAGAAAAAATGTTTTCTTAGGGTCATTAAATAGAGTTTGTTCCAGCATTTGCTGGTGTGGGATTGAAGATGACATTAACTTCACCGTTGACGATTTTTGTTAGTGCTTTATATGGTTTAATTCAGTGTGATCTCCATCTGGTCTTTTTTCAGGATGCTCCACCTCATTTGTATGAACAGCAGGAGAACCTTGGCATCGGGGCCTATGAAGGCCTTGGACAGCAGGTAATTTTTTTTTTTTTTTTTTTTTTTTTTTTTTTTTCTCTCTAAGACTGTGAGAGAATAATTAAATTACCTGCTTGGCTGGGTGTATAATACAACATGTTGAATTAATATTTTCCTCTCCCCTCTGATCTGTTGTTGTAGCCATCTCACAACACTGACTTCAGCAAGGAGCTCCCCAACTACGGCTTCTCGCCCAGTCCCCCCACATCTGCTTATTTCAGCTCAGAACCCGAGGCCTCCACCGACAGAAGCCACCTGCCTTCTCAACTCAACAGGGTAAATAATAGGCTGCCAACTTTAACTATTCACATGGTTGTCAGCACAAGGACATTGTGAAATTATTTATAAGGTGCTGTTCAAGCTAAAGGTGATGGAGGATGAAATTGTGCTGCATGATCGATTTTTGGACCATAGCCTCATTCCCTTTTCCTTGGGGTATGGAAATATGTATGCTCATTTTTCTAACTGGTTTCAGTGGAACCTCGACAAACCACAATAAGTCTCACAAGTATTTCCATCTAGCTATCATAAGTCCATGTTATGGCATTCCGCACCATTCCTAATGAAATGGCAACTGTTAGTGCCCATACGTAAATATGATGCCTGTCTTCCATTGTTCGCAAACTTCTCTACTCATTGTAGGATGGACTTATTAGATGTCCTGGTGCAGTGCTGCCTTAAAAAGTATATTCCTTCAACTTAATTTAGGACACCTCAGACGTGTACTTCAGCGCTGCATGCGAATCGCACAGCATTACATTGAAGTGTCTTCTTTTGTTAGATTGTTGTCTTACGTCTGCAGATGAAGATGCATCTTCAGTAATCAGGGGATTAGAGGGACAACACAGACAGGGAAGTTTGGAGAAAAAGCTAGAGAAGATGGTTTGGACGTGTTCAGAGGAGGGACAGTCTTTATATTGGTAGAATAATGCTGCTAATGCTGAATAATGAGATAGAGCTACCAAGTAGGAGACAAAGAGGATATTGATGGATGCAGGGAGGGGGGACATGGATTGTTGACTCGCTGTGGCAACCCCTGAAAAAGGGACAAGCCAAAAGGAGAAGAAAAAGTGTCCTTTTGGGAGATTTACATTCATTGCGTATGTTGCTGCTGAAACTTTGGTGTGAAGGAACCATAAAAGAAATGAATACAATTTTTTTTTTTTTTTTTTTTTTTTGCTGTGAGTGCATATAGTTAAGAAGAGCTCACTGGAAGGTTTTTGTGTCCACAGGCTGTAGGAATGCCTCCAGTGAGTCATGGCAGCGACTATCAACCTTCTCTGGGAAATATCATGAAGGTAACACACACTACCAGGTTTATTTTTCAATAATGGAGAACAAATATACATCATTAATCCAGTTGGATCACCATCATTCCACTTATCTTTTTTTTTTTTTTTTTTTTTTTTTTCAATTCAATTTTTTTTTTTTTTTTCATAATCCATGCACTTTCATTTCTACACACGGCGGGAAAATGTTTTGGTTGAAGATGCAGGTTGGTCTTTTACACCAGTGGTCCCCAACCACTGGGACCAGTACCGGTACATGGGTGAATTGGTGCCTGGCCGCAGAGAAATAATGTTTCCTTTTGGTCCCATCTGGCTATTACTTCCACTTGATCCATACCCATAACAACAAAAGAACTGAGTAATAGAATAGCTAGGATTCCATTATCAATAATGCAGCTACATTTGATTAGAAAATATTTACACAGTGAAGACAACAATAAACACAAAATGACATTGCAACAAGATTCTACCAGACCTTGTATACCAGTCTGGTAGCTGAAGGTTATAGGCTCTGTGCACTTGACAAATCCTCATTGTGCCCATGCATTGTTAATTTGGGTTGGAAGGTTTTCTAGATAGGAAAATATTTCAATTTACTGGAAATTAAATTTCATTAAGCAGGCAATCTGCTTCATAACATTTTTTTTTTATTAAGATGGCAATCTTCCGCCGATTTGAAAATGAATTTGGTCATTTTTGTGAAACGTCCAAATCCGTTGAGAAAATTTTAGGGGGAGTGAGGTACCTATGTTTCTTGCTGTCACCAAGGATTCACCAAATTGAAAGAGATGTTAAGAATAAGTTCTGCTGGGAATGGCTCGAACGACAGTGACAGTGAAAATTGGAAAGAAAAAATAAGCGAGACACCAGTTTTTGAAGTAGTGCAACTTGCCCGGAAAGGCATTTTGTGTTTACTGCAGTGATGTGATGAACTATGATTCTCTTGGTTGTGTAGCACTAATAGATCACGCATCTATAGTGAAGAAACATTCAGAAAACGTAGGACTTCGTCAGAGTAATTATTCTTTGGGATCTGCTTTTGCGAAATCGTCATCTTCAACTTTTGCTAACACTGTTGACACGACACACTGGGGAACTTTAGCAGTTCCAACTAGACCTAGTTAACAGAGCCTGCAGTTGCAACCACTCACCCCTTTAGCTGACAGACAGGTTCATTCAGAGGTAGGTCTACTTACTTTTTATTCAATTTATTTATTTTCGCCAATGTTTGTTTATCAAATAGGATATGCACGGCCAACGCATTTGAAGTTGGGAACAAGTAGTAAATTGATGTTGACATTTTCAACTCAACTTAGTAAAATTAAAGCTTCATATTCAGCTGAAAATATTATCAGGATGTAAATATGAAGTATAAATGTGTTGTCATCATAATTTTTTTTTCTGGTGATCTATTTTTAGACTAGAAATATTGAAAGAATGTTCACATCATCTTTCTATTATACTTGTTGTTACTTGGAATTATTTTATTTACTAATTGTCATAGCAATCATCACGGCAATTGTCATACAATCATTTATGATTATTGGTAACAGTTAAACATTGAAATTGACTATGTCAAGTCTTGATATTTGGTTAGACTTTTTAATTTTTTAATCAATATACAACCAGTAAATACCTATTTATCTATTCATTATAGACAAATTTATTGTAATTTAATATAATATTAATTTCAGGAATAATTGCTTTAAAAATGGGTGTAACAATGCAAAAAAAGGTCCCCCGACCATTTTGTCATTAATGATTTGAACATTATGTCGAATGATTCATACTCAGAAACAAATTTTTTAAACACACTTGTATTGAATATTCATGAGTATGTGTATGAGTAATTACTGCTTTATTTACCAAACAAACCTCAGATTTAGGATTTTAATCATACTGCAGCCAAAATATTAAGCTAAACTAAATAGATATTTTAATTACATATGTATGAATAGTATTAATTTTCCTGTATGTTCGGCAAAACTGATCACATAGAAACTGTACAGTACTGTTTACCAAAATAGTGTTGTTACTTCAAAAATATGACATTTTTGGTAACAAGATTAACGGACAATTTTATTGAATCCAAAGACGATTGTTCAATTGACTAAATGAGTTTTGTTTTCTTTGATTTTCTTTTTTTTTTACTAGTTCTTTGTTTGTATTGGTACCAAGGTTATCTTTATATTGAATGAGTGTCAATTCCATTTTCACTCCAAACAAAGTTTCTTTTTCTACCCCATGAGGCATATACGCACCATCATTGTTGTCTTATTTATTTATTTATGTTAATTGAAAATGAAGGTCAAATTTCCATTTGGTCCTCACATACATGAAGTGGCAATTGGAAAGTTATTTTTCTCTTTACTCCAGGGCTGGTTTTGTTATTTCCCGTGAGGAAATGCAGTTTTAATTGTATCAGCGTTACGATGTAGCGAGGTAGCTCCGGATACAGCACATTTACACAAATATCAGTTGCAAACTAAGACGCAGAATGACTCTGGTCCCTGTAGTACATTTGCCAGGGCTCTAGGTGTCAACCACAGTCGCACACATTGACCAGCTTCATTCATTTCACAGTTCCGACTGGTCCAGGTTTGCAATTTGGAATAAGAGTAGCAAAACATAACAATAACTTAGATCAGAAGTGTTCTTATCTGAATAAAAAAAATGTTCTACCACAAATGGAGAAAGACAATATGATTGAGGACACTTGTTTATTTATTGCAGTTCATAAAATGTTTTAAGCCAATTATACTCAAATATAACGTAAAAACAAAACTATAACCGTAATCACAACCTTCTTAAATCTTACTATTTCGATCATGTGTACACTAGGTGAAATGTGTAATTATTCATTTGTCGACACGGTAGTTCTAATATTGTTTAATATGTACAAATATATTATTGTCATAGAACAAAGGTTTGCAAAATCAGGCAATGTAAATTCTTTTTTTGTATTTCCTACAATTGGGGGACATAAATTGGTTTAATTTTAGTTACCTATTTGTTTAATACCCATTTTTAGGAATTGCTTTAAATGTTTCAACAAAGGGAGTTTACCTTTAGTAGCTATCTTTTTCTTTTTTGGCAGTAGTTTAGACCAGTGTTTCCCAAACGTTTTCTCTGGTGATCCATAGTTTACTGGCTTGGGTAGGGAAAGTTTTAGACATTAATAGTAAATGATTGACCATTATTAAACATTTGAAACATTGAAAGCAATAGTTCATAGAATCTCACCTTTCCTCACCCCCCCACCCTCCTCCACTCTTATTTAGACTCCTATTGGCTGCCACAAGCGGGTCTTCTCTCGTCTCATCCCATCCCCAGAGCCCAGTCCAGAGGGTGGCTACGTCGGCCAGCACTCCCAGGGTCTGGGTGGACACTACGCCGACTCCTACCTGAAGAGGAAGCGCATTTTCTAATATTGCCACTGGTCCACATAGCCGGCACACAGAATTCTGCTCGATTCCTGTGACTGACCTCTAGAGGGAAGTAGCGAGTCCAGCCACTCAATATCTGGACACATTATTTTGTGGTAACTCTGGGTATTTGTGTGTGTGTGTGTAAATATGATTTTTAGTATGTTAAATTATTTTGTTTTTAATTGATCTTTGAATTAAGTTTTAGTTTTTGTTGATAATCTTGTACAGTGAGAAAATATGGATATTTAGAAAATAATTTCTTCTCCTCTATAGATTTTTGTTTTAAGTTTCCTATGTTGATTATCAGTGTGATCATCAGCAGTGCCACTGACAGTTTGGCCAGTTTTCAAAGGCTTTAATTTTGTTAAATTTAGCTTTACCTCAACAAGGTCCCTTTTTGAAGAAGTATTTCAATGTAAAAAGTTGAGTTGCAGTTTTATGATTTTTTTTTTTTTTTTTTCCTCTGTGTTCAATTGTCCGCCCACCTCCAATTCTATTTTATCATAGTAGTTTTCTGGATTAGAGTTTCTTCCTCACTGCTTCACATTTGAAATTTCTGTCCAGCTGCATGTATTTTCCCATGTTATTCCAGGTGAAAGTTTTCCTTTCGTACGTTTCTTTAAAGTTATTTTCTAACTTTCTGCTTTTCCACGTTGGGTCTTTTTGCATCCACACCTTTCAGCTTACTTCTGTTCACTCTGGTTGTTCAGTTAGGATCCACTTGGAGTTTAAAGAAGAGGATTTATTTATTCTCCAGTTTTGTGTTCAATTCTTTGTTTATTTTGCTGTCTCTCTGTGACTTGTTTTGTGAAGTTTGTCCTGTAGTTCTCACAGCTATTGTGTGTTAAGTCTGGGTGGACAGGGCAGCGAACTTTGACTGTGATTCATTTTTCCGCGACCTGTTAATCCACCTGTCTCCTGGTGGGTTCATTACTATGGCAGGGATTGATCAGTGACATGGCCGTCCTTGTTGTTCATTCTTTTTCCATAACCATCCAGTTGATCGCTTAAGAAAATTGGTTACTTTTGAGATCTGTTGTTTAAATGCTGCAAAATTGAGCCTCAAGTGTTTTTCTCTGATCTAACCTTTTTTTCTTAGTTCCTGTTTAATGCTGGTATGGGCCAATCAACCAGTCCAAAACCATTCCTGCCTCTGGTCTGGGATTTTTTTTTCCTCTTTTTCTTTTTACTGAATTTGCTGCTTCTTTTGTGTGTGTTTTTTTTTTTTTGCCTGTGTGATTTAAAGTTAGCTCAACCAAGAAGGGCTGCACAGCAGACTGCTCACGTTGTTTACAGATGAAGAGATTTTGCAGTTCCTTGTCACTTGGAATTTCAACAGTGAAATTCTCCTTTCTGTATCCCACTGGTCATCTCTGTATACGTATGTGTGTTCTGTTGGGAAGTAAATGTTATTTAAATCTAAGTTTTGAATGTTGTTCTCATTTTTTTTTTCCCCTCCCAGTAGACCCACTGTCATAGGGTGACATTTACTGTGTTTTCTGGATGATGACTTAATTCATCCTTTGTTTGGGTTAGCAACTTGGGTGCAACTTCTATAATAAGAACTGTTTAGAATTTCAATAGTTTTCACAATGACATCTGCGAAAGAGCATTCTCCACTCATGTATCTGTTTCTTCTAAACCACTCTAGCTTTGGGGTTTCAAACTCAAATAAGTTGAGGGCCTCTTCCCCCACTGTAAATCAATGGTATTTTATAGTTTCCCACTGCTTCTGTGTTATACAGAACTGCAGATGACAGAAAATGAACCAGAAGGAGTCTGGACCAGGGTTTGAGAACTAAAGGGTTAATCAAAAAAATCTGGAAAGAACACAATGCTATACTTTAGCATTGTGCAGAATAATGTATTGGTCTGAAGTTTAGGTCATTGCAGTAAATTTATTTTCTGATGAACATGCATCATCATCAACCCAGCAGCCAATCAACACTGGTCTTGTCCATTAGAAAATTGGATGTAAGGATGTAAATATGAATAATGAAGGAATGTCTCCATTGTTATACTTATATTGTAGTAGAGTATACCACTCCTAAACATCCTAGGCATCCAACATGAACAATTTCAGCATTGACTTGCGGTCAACGCCTCTGTAAGTGCTGTGAGCTGCGGCTACATTAAGCGTCATAGCAAGTCAGTGGCCGCAAGTTTCAGAACCCTGCTCTAGCAGATGCTAGAGGGCGCTGTTGTTGTAGGGTTGATGATTTTTTATTTATTTTATTTTTTTCCCCTCTTTCTCCTGCTGCTGGTGCCACCTGCACTCCGGAGCCACTTAAACATCTTCTTTTATGATTGTGTTTTAGTGTAAGTCATAGTCAGGAAAATACATTACCTGTTTTATAGTTTTCTCTTCTTCCTCCACTTTACTTACATGACATTAACTTACATTATATTTGCCATATGTGTATATACAAAACAATTCTGCATACAGGGGTGGGATGTGTCGTGTATGGTCGTACAATATGAGCAGTCCAATTGCACCCAACCATTGGATCATACGGTTGGATCACTGAATCTTGAGCTGTGAACTGATCACCCCTGTGATTCACGGGTAAAGTATGAGCAGCAGATTTACAATTACAAGGTAAGGCAAGTTTGAAGCCCCAGACCAGAGGTACTTTCCCATTAAAAATAACTAAAAACCGATTTTATGAATATGAATTGCATGTATCTAAACAGCAGACCCACAGAGACTGTCTCAGGGTGTCTAGGCTTTGCAATATTTGCTCAATGCTGCCATTGATGCACGACTCTGATTAACTGCTGATCTATACGAACACTAAAACAAACGTAATGTTTTATAGTGTGTACTCAATCAATATCAAATGCTGAGAGAGTGAGACAGAGGACAGACAATATTACCTTCATTTTGGTCGAATTAGAGCTCGTTTGTGAGCTCGTAGGTTGGGGCCCCACTCTAACCTGCTTTCTCCATTCTCCTGTCTTCCAAGTTATTAGAAATCGACAGGATGGCTTTAACTCCGGAACTGCTCTGGGCCTGGAGTTCAACTTGGTGTATAAGATGGTACATGGAGATAATTTTGGGCCTGAATTAGATAAAATCTCCACGATATTAAGATGTATAAATAATATCTGTAAGATTGGACATCAGATCTCAGTCTTGATGGCAGACAGGTGCATATATTGGTATGAGTAAATATTGGATTCAGGATTTTTATTGTTATTGCAACAAATTAAATATCTGACATCTCTAACCTGAATTTGTGCTCCTTCCAAAACCATCCTCCATTAACAGAAAGAAAAAAAAATCTTTTCTTGTTATCAGTAACAAAGTTTGTTCATTGGACATCACACTGGTCTTTCTCCTGGAATTTTAATATTTTAATTAAAACAAACAAAAGAGCTTAATATATTATTAAAATAAAACGGTTGTCATACCATAAATAAATGTGATAATATGACCATGATAAAAAAAAAATAAAAGCCTTTTTTAATAAAGCAGCACAAGCGATTACAACCTTGAAATTGAAAATGATTAAACTCCTAATGAATTAGCCTCTAAATTAAACTCTGTGAAGCTCTACTTTACTAATAGCTTATTTTATCTGTTCAAAACTTGCTCTCCATTTCAGGGAAGTACCAGAAGGCAGATCACATCTCGCTGAAATGGCTTCTCCTATTCTTGTATGGGAGAAAATCAGGATTTTATCTGCGAGTACATCCAATATCTGTACCTGTGTCATACAAGGTGCCTTTGGGCACAACACTTTACAACCCATTATCTGCAATGCGGCATGGCTGTAAATGTCACCTGCATGAATGTTAAACAGTTTAAATTAGAGATAATTTGTCTGCTCTGGATAACTGATCCACAAACAACAACCTGGCCACAACCAGAGAAATAAAACAAATGGGGAGAAAGGTTTCAAGGAGGAAGGATATTTATCCTCACGGGCTTGACAACAATCTCGAGAGTCTATTAACAGTGCACTGGTAACTGTAGTACTGCACCGCTGTGTGAGGGACCGAAGTGGCCTCCCCACTTAATGGGATCAGGGCAAACCGAAAAAGGTCGTACAGTCAAACACGAGCGAGAAGATTTTAGCTTTGGCAAGCAGGCTAGTTTTAATTACTTAAACAACTACCAGTCATAAGCACTGTGCAAAGGAAACGGCAAACAGCAATTCTTCACAGGACAATCAGTCCTAACACTCCATACTCTCCCACGTCTTATACCATTTTCTAATTCAATTCTGAATCGAATACCGAAGTAGGTAATTGGGGATCCAATCCCGTATTAACTAATCCGCATTCGATTCACTTTGCATTCACATTCAGTTTAATTTGGTATTCGCTGCGCATTCGATACCCGCTTTACATTCACACACAATAAGGGAGCGAATGCGCATTAGTCTAACCATGGTCCAGTTTCAATTTGATCACGTGGTTATAAAACGAGATCTCGTTAATATGCTGTTTTATTCAACATGAATTCTGTCAACAAACGTACATGCAATTTTGAGGAATAAATGGAGCAGGTTAAAGAAAGATCAAGGCGATGTATGAAGGTGATGAGAAGGAGACACAAAGAACGAATGAAGAAGATAAGGAGAGAAAATATGAGGAAGTGTTTTGTAATCCTGTTCCTAATAATGCAGCAACATCTAGCCGTTGACAAGGAGATGAGCCGCTCCCATTTTACGAGCTTGTTAAGCTAATACGGGTGTTGTTGTGTTCACACACACGCGGGGAGCGACAACTGTTATACTTCTTTGTTGATTTACACCCATATTAGTTAATTCGGTATCGAAACCACCGACTAGAGATGAATTAGTTAATGCGTATTAGTTGAAGAGCGAATGCGCGTTAGTTTGTAATGTGAATGCAAACGGGGAACGACACTGGCTTTGCGTCGCAGTGAATACCGAATTAAGTGCCAGTGTGAAAACGCCATTAGAGACCACTGAATATCCCTTAAATAGTGCAGCCTGACTAGGCCTAATTGGGATAAACCATTACCGTAATTTCCTGAGGGATACTCCTGAGGGATTAATAAAGTTCTATCTATCTATCTATCTAAAATACATATACACACAGACAGTTAATAAATTCCTATAGACATCATACACGTTAACACAATTCACACATCTTGTACACAGCACCATTCACACCTATATAAAATTATTGATCAATACAAACACCCCTGTGCATAAGGGGCTGTGCCCCCCCCCGCCCCCCTCTGGCCCCGCGCTTGATAAACAACGCCCCTGCAGCAGCGCGCGCTCCGGCACAGGAACATTGAATCCGGACAGCGAGGTGAGTGCCGCTGAGTGAATGTGGATGTGGATGTGGATGTATGAAAGGTCCAAGGCTGAAACAGTAACTAGGTGAAATGCAGGACGAGCAGCGGGTACCTCACTGAACGCCGGGTGGAAAAGTGGAGGTAAAACTGCTGACTGTGAGTTGTGAACGTTTGAACGGCGTACCGCGCTCCCACGTCCCTGCACAGCTCCTTCGTGTTACCGTCACCAAGCAACATGCTTACAAATCCCAGTGAAATAAACAGTAATAAAGTAATATTGACAAAGTTATCACCACACAGATCTATTAAAGAGTATCTGTCTCTCCTCCTCGTAAGTGACGCCAGCCACTTCCGGGGAGCCTGTGAGAAGGGGGTGTCGCTCACCTTCTCACACCCTGGAAGCACTGCAGGAGTGCAGTACTGTTAGAGTTGAGTGTAAGGGATGTTGTTGTTCATCCCAAGTTTTTTTTTTTTGGGGGGGGGGGGGGGGGGGTTTCTCTGCATTTTACCAATCACCATAGTGAGCAGGGGCAGCTAGCTGAGCCAGCACCTGTGTGTGGGGACGGGTAAGAGTTTAGTTAGGCAACTGGACATTCAGTTTTTTTGGAAAACGTTTCACCTCTCATCCAAGAGGCTTCTTCAGTTCTAACTGTTAATGGGGATTAACAGAAGTTATATCCTGTGACTGAGGAGAAAGGGGTGTTTCAGGTCCCTCCTGCTGGGTGGACCTGGGGATACCTGTGAAGTGTGATACCAGTCGTTGGGTGGGTATTGATGAGTTGTTGTCATCATTGTTGGAGTGGTTTTGGAGAAACTGGTTGTTGAGAGTGGAATCTTGTGGTTATTGTTCCCAAAAGGGCTTTGTAGGTTGGTGAAATGTCTTAAACCACCACTTCTGTTGAGGGATGTTTTTTTCCAGGTTGCCAAAAATGGCTTCTTTAACACGTCTCTCAAACCATCTGTCTTCTCTGGCCAAGATCTGAACATCTTGGTCCTTAAAAGAGTGGTTGGTAGCCTGTAAGTGGATGGCAGAGTCCTGACCTGAGGTGTTAGCCCTTCTATGTTGGGCGATGCGTCTGAGTAATGGCTGCTTGGTTTCCCCAATGTAGAGGTCCGAACACTCCTCGCTGCACTGAATGGCATAAACCACGCTGTCCAGCTTGTGTCTTGGGATCTTGTCTTTGGGATGAACCAGTTTCTGTCTTAGGGTGTTGTTGGGTTTGAATTGCGTACGGATCTGATATTGGTTAAAAATTCGTCTGAGTTTCTCAGAGACCCCAGCGATGTAAGGAATGACGACATCACCCTTCCTGTTGTCCTCCCTCTCTGTAGGCCTTTCCTTAGTGGTTTTAAGGAGGGGACGATACCATGCTCAGGGCACCTCAGTGATAACCTCAGTGGCAGTAGGGGGATTCGAACCAAAGGCCTTGCAGACCCAAGTGCGTTTGGTTAACCACTAGGCCACCAAATGTCCAGTAGCTGGACAGAAATTACTCTTTAATTAAAAACGAGCTTCCTGTCCCTAGGTGGCAGCAATGTATACAACTGCTTCTTCAAATTTTCATAAATTCGTCGTCATCCTCTTATCTGTTGCCAGTTCTCAGGGGCAGCAGTCTCCATGACTGCCACCCAAATCACACTGCTCCACACTGTGAGCCTTCCTGTGGGTGGTGCTATGATCAGTTAATTTGAACCTTTTGAACCTTGCAGACCCAGTTTTTCTTCCTTAATCACTAGATCACGACTGTCGCCCTGAAATATATAATTATAACATTCTATTTCAATAGTATAGAACAAGAAAGTGATGAACGACAGAAAATTATGAAGAACCGCTGCATCAATGCATTTCTTATTGGCTAAAAAGTTTAAAAGTTCTCCGGATTGCTGGATTGGCTGTGTAAAGCAACTATTTTTGGATCAAATGACCTGGATGACTGAGAACCTACACAGACATATAAGGTAGCTCCTTAACATTCCTGGTAACAAAATCAATAAATAATTGTTCAAAACAGAGCAAACATTAAAAAAAAAACCTAAAATTTCATCAAATTAATATTTAGTATTGCTGCCATTAGTGTGCAGTAGACCTTTTCCCCACTGCTGTACATAAGAACACAAATTAAACTTAAAATACTTCTACTTTTAAAAAATACTGGCCAACTCTCTCTTTAACTCCCAGATTAGAGTGGATTTCTTTGGTATATTTTTTAGAAGTTCTATTTTTTTTTTTAGGTGTTTCTATTTCTCCTGGGTGCATGACTAGAGCTATTTCTGTCAGGGTGATGTAGAGAGAGAGCAACAGAAAAACTTGCGGTCCTTCTGACACTCGACCCAATCGAGTTTCATTAATGTCTTCATAATGTTGTTAGTGAAAGTTTTAAAAGCTGTGAAATGTAGTTACAGCGTTATTTGAAGTCATGTTTGTCTTCTGTGGGTCCCATAAGTGGAAGATGTACTCGGCTTCCCGATACAGTCATCTCTTCTGCCGCTAGGTGAATGACCATTGGTAACTGAGCTTGAATTGATTCGTGAAAATCAACAAAGCTTATAAATAAGCCAAAAAAAGCGCACCCTAAATGAGAACACTTTGGTTTGGATTGAGAGTGTTGCTCTCGAATCCACAAGCAAAAAAAAGATATGTAGCTTTTATAATCAATGATGATGGTGATGGTAATAATTATTTCAACTTGGACTTTTATTTGTTTATAGTGCCAGATCATAACAACTGTTATCTTAACGCACTTTAAAAACAAGCATACATGAAAACAAGAATAAGAAAAATACAAAAATACAGTAACAGCAAAAACCCAGACAAGGAAAAAAGGAAGAAGGGAGGAGGGGATCCTCACCCAGGACGGACAGGCGGGCTAACTAAACAGTAGCAAGTACAAAAACAAAAAAATTTATGTCTACAAATAAAAAAAAGAGCACTTCTTTATATTTCTAGACATATTTGCAAATAGATTTGCCCGACACTGCTATAAATATTCATTCATCTTCATTCTCTTTCCATCCATTACCAGATATCAGGGGCAGCGGTCTCCACCACTGCCACCCAAATCACACTGTGAGCTGTCCTGTGGGTTATGTGGGTAGGATTGGTGCTATAATCAGGTACTTCAGAGGTGGATTAAAATCTAAATCCGATAGATGAGATAATTTGATGTATCCATCGGTTGCTTACAGTATTTGGAGAGTATTCTTTTACTTTGCACTGTGTAGTTTTTTTGCAGTACCAATTAACTCATTCATTTATAGCTTTGATGGATGATTTGTTTTGTCTTCACTAGGGGCCGTAGTGAAATTTTAGAAATACTCTGAACCGGCACATTTGCCCGCAGGTAGTGAGGTTTGACAAAGGTGATTCTTAATGCTTAGGTTTATATGGAGATTAGATGATTGCAGTCCCAATCATGTCAATTGTTCTTTAATTCAAAGCAGTCCGATTTCCCCCCACTTTATGAATAAATACACACAACATTTTCTCCATCAGCAAAATATTTTTCAATGGTCATGGAGGCTAATGCTGAAAGCCGCATCTATCATTTATGGCATACGTTTTTAGACGCTTCAATGCTTAGAATGAGCATTCAACAGAGGCACTGGACACAGGGATGGTAACAGCCAAACATGCCAATGCGTAAAGATGCCCCATACTCTCACCCAGATTTTTGATCTGAGGAAAATCAAGGAGATCAGCGGGACTTTTCCCTCCAAAATCAGCTGAGCCATACATTACAGTTAGTTCTGTTTTCAGTCCGGGGAAAATCAAACAAGATGATCCTGTCAGACTCCCGGGGGAGCTTATCCAATCATGGGACACATATGCGTTGCCTTCTACGTAGCGCCATCTAAAAAAGCTCTGAGGTAGCAATCTCACAAGATGATTGGTCTGAGTACTGTAAACTGAACGGGCTGTGTGCATTCACTTATAGCAGGCAAAGCCCTCACTTTTGATTTTGAAGGCTCTGGCAGATTTTATGGAACCTGACAACACTAGCTTGCTGAAATAGAATTGGATAAAAAAGTTAATATCGTCCTGGTGTAGATGACCTTGATAATCTAAAAAAAAAAAAAAAAAAATCAACCTGAGCTTTGAACAGCAGTGGCAACGCGGCTGCACTGATTTGTGTTTAACACCGACATGAAAGCCTGATTGAATATTGATTATCCTTTGCACTTTCACAGAAGTGCTTCAAAGCCAGAGTAATTGTTTGGTGTAAGTGAAGATGTGATCACACGCTCCACTACCTGATTTATTTTGATGACTTCATCGAAAGGTTCCATACATCACAAAGTCAGGCTGTGGTGAGACATATAAAGTTGAAGTAGTACTGTAGTAGTATGTTGAAGGAGGTCTTCTTTAACAGTGGTAAATAAATATATATATATATATACATATATATATACATATACATTCCCTCTAACAGTGACTCAGAGTGGCTGGTTATACCCAGCATTGAGACCACGGGCCGTCTGTCTGGCCTCTGGCCTACACCAAGTCTCCATACTGGTCTTAAGGGATTGCTGCAAAATGGATCGACTTTCTGCTGGTAAAAAGCCATGAAATATTAATCTGGGCCTGTTTCCTGACAGTGAGCTATGGTATAGACTCCTGGTGGATAGGAGTGTTTGTGTGTGTGTGTGTGTGTGTGCATATCAGATGAAAAAAGTAAAAAATAAATTATTAAGTAAAATAATTTTTACTTTTCTGGAAGTCTACCTAAATAAAAGTAAAAGTACTCATCCAAAAATTCTACTTGAGTAGAAGTGAGAAAACACTTGCTCTCTGCTTGGTAAGCCGCAGCTTTGCCTAACAAATTTTTTGTTTTGTCCAACACCTACTATCATCTAATGACAGGTTATAGCAGGCATGAGCAAACTAAGGCCCGGGGACGAGCTGCAGCCCTTTCAGCTTTCTAATGCGGTCTGCCAAACTTTTCTAAATTATATATTTGTTCTTTATTGTGGTCAAAGTTCTGCCTTTTCACTACAATTCCAAGTGTCATATAGAAGGCTTAATAGATAGATAGATAGAACTTTATTAATCCCTCTGGAGTAACATTCAGGAAATTATGTAAGGATGGGAAGAAATATTGCCATTTTTTTTCCAATCATGTCAGCCATCTGCTGCTCACACGGTACACATGAATCTGAGGAATGTTCAGTTCTGTATGGATAAAAGCCTCTGCCAAATGTATTGTGATGTAATATAATGTAAAAAAATTAAATTGTCGAAGAAGAAGGCGGTACTGGGAGATGCATTAAAAAAAAAAAAAAAAACAACACTGACATGTATGGGCCAGGAAATGTTTTGGCAGACATGGTCAGTCTGGACTGTCAGTTCTACCATGTTGTTCTGTGCTGTTGACTTGTTTCCTCCTCTGTATCTATATTTGTGCATGTGCAGTGTGGCAGACTAAGGTAGACACTCGTTGATGAGGTGATAGTTGCTTGTTGTAACCTTGTGTTGACTACACGACGAAAGTCACACCACTGCAAAAACATGGCAAAAATTTAACAGTGTCCAATGTCCCCATGTCCAATTTTAGGACCAATTGTGAACCAGAAATCAAAATGTGTGTCCACGCCCGGTCAAGAGCCTGTCTCTTGGTCATGTTATCTGGCGGCTGTAAGACAAACAAAAAGGGGGAAATCTGCATAGCCACACAATGTTCTTAATACAGATTGTATTTCCCTGCATTTCATTTTTTCCCTCAGTAATAGATCCTTTTTCAACATAGCAAGTAAAATAGTCCAAACATATTTGAGCAATTACCTATTACATAATAGGTACATATTACATAATACACTGCAAATGTACTCACCAAAACTACTCAGTTATAGTAACTAAAGTAAATCCAGTTCTTTACTTTCTACATCTGGTATATGTAATATGTGTCCATTAATTGGCAGAATCTCTGGATGATATTCTAATAATTAATATTAATTAATATATTATTAATTAATCCTAAATCAATGGCAATTGGTCCAAGATTATTGTCATGTTTGTCTTCAATTTCGGAGTCTAAGTAAGTAACTCTGGGTCAAAGCAGCCGTCAAACTTTCTGAACTTAATGCAGGTAAACTTTGAATATCTGGGTTCATGGTTTAATCTTTTTTGTCACTGCAACTTAGACTTAAGAATGAAGCTAACATTAACTTATTACTCAGAGGATTAAATCATAACTGAACAAGCTCAGTATCCTGGAGGAACAATACTCCTGACAAACAGTCAGTGGTTGCACATTAGACCTTTCTGCCTCCCTCTTTTTTTTGAACACACCAAACAGCCTTTTAATAAAACACTAGCATTTTCATCGTATCATCAACTTTAATGTGTAGTCCAACCAGCTTCAGGCAGATTTGAGGAAACATTTATCACAGCTGACATTGTGTTTGAGGAGAACTCAGGCCTGACTAATGTTCAGTGCAGTCGCCCTGAAAGGAAAATATTTCAAAGCTCAAATTCAATAACAAAATCATTCTGCATTGCAGCGAGGACCAGAGGTAAAAAATGAATTACATCCCTGCTCATTAAATTTGTATCCAAAGCTTAAAGGTGTCAAGCAACAGAGAAAATGCATTAAAATGTATGGAGCAAAGACTTATTTTTAAAGTAGCTACATTTGTAAAGGTCTGGAGTGTAGACTTTCACATCTTTTCATTTTTGTTATTAAATGATGCAGGAACATAAACTCATTTGTGAATGCAACGATTGGCTGTGTGGTCCAGGTCAATTCCAGGTAGAGATACGATCATAGTTATTGAATTGTATTGTTATTTCTTCTTGGCGTCCTTGAGTGTCCCTTGTCCTTTAGATTGAGATAAACTGAGACTGAGTCCTGTCCTGATGTTGGCGCCCTCCTGTGCTGGGTCATGTGTTTGCGGAGTGGTTGTTTCTGTCTCATCAATATACAGATCTGAACACTCTTCACTGCTTTGCACTGCATTGACCACTTGAGTTTTGTCCTTGAGAGGAACCGAGCTCCGTCCAAGTGTCTAAACTGGAATGTTGTGGTTGCTGAACCTATCTGAGTATCTTCAGATACTACAGATACATAGGGCACCACCATATGTCTGCTTTTGTAGCTACCTTTTGCGATGGGATGAGCATTCTATCTATCTGTCTGTCTGTCCATCCGTCCGTCCGTCCGTCCGACCGACCGACCGACCGACCGACCGACCGACCGTCCCTGAGTGTGTCTGCTTTACCAACCTGCTGACACGCCATGTCTGCTGCACCGCGATGGGGATTCAAATTCAGTGCACTAATTGCTTAGGACCAAACCTGATTCAATCATCATCCTCCTGTTCTAAAGAGATAAGAAAGTAAATAAAAAAAAAAACAATCATTGTTACATCATTGAAGTGAGATGCAAGTATTTATTTTTTCTGTATACGCTGTCCTTCAAATGTTGGTTCAATTCATATCTTAAAATACAAAGTGAACACTGGGTTTCAAGCTAGGAAGGAAGCGTTGAATATGATTTATTAGAAAATATACACATATTATGATCATTTGGGAAAAAATATCACAGTTATGAAGCAGATGAAGTGCATTTTCAATGTAACCTCGCCCCCCTGGGTAATACTGAATGTGTGACGCAGTTGCTTGATGCCAGGCTTCCATGATTCCAAGACACTACGCACTGATTTTTGTTTGCATGAGTGCATTAACACAGTTGCCTCCATCTTTTTGGTACCATCAACTTGTTGGCTGGTTTCAGCTTACTGTGGACCAGAGATGACATATGAATGATCAGATTAAGGTGGAGGGGTATAACTGGATACATTTTGAATGAAGTGAATTAGTAAAACTGAAGTACTTTTTCACTGGATCCCACTGTGGCCTGATGGCAAATGAAGCTGATTTGGATCAGCTCTGGGCTCTGGACGGCTGTTAGGAGACCGTGCATTAAGACATCTAATAAAAAAAATCAGTCTTTTCCACTTCCTGTTGTGTTTCCACCTGTCCCAATGTTTTTGAGCTAATGTGAAACAGCTCCAGTTACTCTTGTACATCTCTTGATGATCAAGGGTTTTACATTACAGTACAGTTTGCTTTTTTGGTCTCGATTTCATTCAACCAGATCACAACAGCATCAGTCTCCACAGCTGCCACCCAAAACACATTGCACCATAATTAGATCCTTCCTCTGGGGTAGCTGGAGGATTCCAACCTGGAGCCACACAGACCCAAGTCTGTTTCCTTCACCACCAGGCCACTTCTTCTTTCTTGATATCTTCACTACATAAAGCAGACTACATAAAAATAAAACCTAAAATAATGATTAGACATATAAACATTTACGTGTGAGGCAGTGAAACAATGATGTTCCTCCAAGATGTCCTTTTCAGTCCTAAACTTTGTATTAACCTCTTTAATATTCATAACCAATCGGCTGTTTCCTCCTCTCCGCTCACATCTTTCCGTTCTGTTTTAGCCGATTTGAGCACTGGAGGCTTCGCCATAGGGATTTATGTTAATTATTTTTGGCATCGCTGCTACGCTAACACAGCCTTTTCCCTTTCTTTGTTCTGCACCTTTATGTACAAGACCAGACAGGCAGTAACCAATGGTCCTGGATGGCCTCGGGCTCTACGCTCTGTGCCGACTGCTCGGGGGTTCAGATTGGATCTGCCTGCGCTTCATTTAAATGCTTTTTGTTGTTTTCATATTCTGGTCTGTCTGCATGATAGGAAAATCAATATTTATTCATATACATTTTATGTTTGACACTTTAAAGAGAACTTACAAAGAAAGAGTAGCATTATCATCTATGTGGCTCTTCATGGAACAACTATATCTTCAATTAAAATAGCACAGTTTTTTATTAATTATCTTATTCATATATAACATTCCTATGATTTGGTTGTTTCTTATTTTATTCCTTTCGGCATGTGCCCTTTTCAGGGGTTGCCACAGTGACTCTCTCCATCTTCAACTATGACTTCAAGTACCTCCATGCCCTCATTCACTTCATTAATCTCCTCTTATTTGTCTCCTACCTGGTAGTTCAATCAAGGATCATTCTTCTAACAATATATCCACTGTCACTCACCTGATCATGTCCAAACCATCTCAATCTTGATCGTGTCCATCCTTGTCTCTCCTAAAGAGAACCTCAGCATCTTTAACTCCACATCCAGCTGTGCCTCCTGTCTTTTTCCCAAACCCTGGTGTCTCTAATCTGTCCATCATGGCTGATTTTGTCTGTTTACGTAATGTTTCATTAGCGTTTGAGAATTTCTGAAATTTCTTGTTACCAATAACTATTAATTTTTCAATAACCCTTCAGCTCCTTTGGAGTTTTGGTTACTTTTTGTTGATGCCTATTTTTGCTAAATTTACGTTTTACGTGTTAAAGTTTCGTAAAACTATTGCCGATCTTAATTAAAAGCCTCTTAGACAAGTTAGAGACACTTTCTATAAGTTTTTTAATTCCTTTTTCATCAACTTCTAGCCCCGGGGCTGATTCCAGCACGTCAAACCATTTAATACGTTCCTTACTAAATAAAATCTAAATTTATGAACCAGTTTCTGTTTTGTGTTTGCAATGCTTTTGTCAATCATAATTTCCTGCATGGCAAAACATGGGAACAACGAAGCTGGAAATGTTTCTATTTAGGTTTGGAAAAGACCTTGATGTTAATTTTTTTAAGCCAGTATTAAAGTTAGCTTCATGGAAAATCTGATCCACTGTGGCCCTTTTTGGATCATGTTAAGTGGATTGTGATAAAGGCAGAGGAAGAATCATCTGGTACACATCATTCAGTTAAAAACAAAGTACATGAAAGAGCAACTGCAATGTTTTAATTCTCATCAGTGCAGTTCAGCTTCTCTGGAAGTCCGGGGACGATTCAAAGTCAACTGAGGACAACACTGTAATCAGTTCAGCTCTCAGTCTGCTTCCTGTGTCGCCTGTCAAAGAGACTTGCATGGAGAGGCAGTTTGTGTGTCTGAAGATGAATACAAATATGATTCAGAATATAGGTTTGTCTTTCAAGGTTGAGATGCTTAGAAGTAACATCAGATTTTAGTTTAGTAAATTTTTGCCATCAAACACACTCCAAAAATGGAATGTAATACGGTAGAAATTTTTATACAACCATTTATACAACCTCAAATGATGCATTTTATATAATTAGCTCATTCAATCACGCTGCACTATACTGTTAGCCTTCCTGTAAAACATAATTAGTTCATATGAACAAATATAAAAATCCCAATCCACAATGAATTTGGAGTCAGTTTATAGTGGAGAAATGAGAATGTAGTACAAAACCAAAATGAGTTCTCAAAATGGGACCTGCCTTATAACTGTACTCTTGAAAACCCATAGACTTATTGTTATGTTATGATTGTATTAGCCCCCCCTTATAGAAACCTTCTAGATGTTTCTAACAAGCAGGCATGGGACACATCACCAGATGTCTTTAACCATTGCAGCAAAGGCTGATACATCACACAATATTTTTCCCCAATATTTTTTGCAGGCCAAAGCCTGTCTGCAGCTCTGCCTCTATGCAAAGTGGAGGGTTTAGTTACATTTTCCAAAGATTTTAACGAATATGCACTGAAACACAGTAGGATGACACACAGTTTGTAGGTGTGAGTTCAACCCAAGCCACAGTAAAGACCAAGCAGATAATTACACTTTTTTTTCCAGTTTTATTCTTCCACTTTTAATGACAAATATCTGGTAACCACCAGGATAATATTATTTTGGTGGTTACTTTACAAAGCATGTACCAGAATACTCTTCTGCTTTTGCATTCCAGTAAACAAAGTGACACTTTATTTATTGGACTATCAACAACTATCAACAACTTAACGCAGACAATGTGAAGGTTTAATTATTCTCGGTGCCACTGTGTCACTAAACTGATAAGAAAAACTGACAGGACTGCGTTTAGCACCAGAGTGCGTCTTTGTTCTGTCTTCCTCTTTGATGTTAAAAGTCTCCAAACTGCTGACATTATTGACCTACTTAAATAAAGTTCCCATTTAGGCAACGGCACAAAAAGGAAGAATGGGGAGCATACAGCAGTGGCTGACTGGAGCAGCAGTTAGCTGAGAGAAGCCCTTACAGCAGGGGTGTCAAACTCGTTCCTCGATGGCCGGTGTGGCTGCAGGTTTTTGTTTCAACCTTTCCAGTGCAAACTGGTTGCCCAATCAGCTGTCTGGAGACTCAGATCAGTTGATTGAAAATTCAAGTCAGGTGTGCTGCTGGTTGGTTGGAACAAAAACCGGCCCTTTGTGGAACCAGTTTGACACCCCTGCCTTACAGAGACTGGGACCCTCAGCCCAGTACTAATGGTCATATCACTGCATCTCTAGTTTAAAATGTGCCTCATGCAGAAGTGAAAAGTTTAGGAATAGTTGGGTCTACTTTTGGTCAGTACTCAAAAGTAGGGTGTGCAGGTTTCCTACTATTTTAATTCAGTAAGATAACATTTACTAAAAGGCATTCAGTGATTGAATGATGGGTGGTGTTAAAAAATAAAGGTTCAGGTTGAGGA